>SJYA01002365.1:677531-815257 GCA_006410615.1 Neotragus moschatus | reverse complement strand
TCTCAATAGATGCAGAGAAGGCCTTTGACAAAATTCAACATCCATTTATGATAAAAACTCTCCAGAAAGCAGGAATAGAAGGAACATACCTCAACATAATAAAAGCTATATATGATAAACCCACAGCAAACATTATTCTCAATGGTGAAAAATTGAAAGCATTTCCTCTAAAGTCAGGTACAAGACAAGGGTGCCCACTTTCACCGCTACTATTCAACATAGTTCTGGAAGTTTTGGCCACAGCAATTAGAGCAGAAAAAGAAATAAAAGGAATCCAAATTGGAAAAGAAGAAGTAAAACTCTCACTGTTTGCAGATGACATGATCCTCTACATAGAAAACCCTAAAGACTCCACCAGAAAATTACTAGAGCTAATCAATGAATATAGTAAAGTTGCAGGATATAAAATCAACACACAGAAATCCCTTGCAGTCCTATACACTAATAATGAGGAAGTAGAAAAAGAAATTAAGGAAACAATCCCATTCACCATTGCAACGAAAAGAATTAAGTACTTAGGAATATATCTACCTAAAGAAACTAAAGACCTATTTATAGAAAACTATAAAAAAAAAAAAAAAAAAAGAATCTTCCCTCCTGGAGAGAAATAGGAGGGAAAGAAGGGGGAAAACAGTAAAGAAGGTAATTCGAAGAGGTCTACCCCTCACTCCAAACCCTCAGTGATTCACTTTCCAGGAGAGAAATGATTTTGTCTTTAGAAATACTCAGATGGTCAGCACATATAGTCAGGCCAGATATGTGTTCATATGATAGATACAGAAAGAGATCATAAGCCCCTCATACCTACCTATAAGGACTCCAGTCTTCACAAGTAATTTTCTCTTCTGTGTTCTTTCCCAACTCCACCTTCTATGGTCTCACAGCACCAGAAGGGATGGAGTCCTCAGATCGGCCCTGACTTCCCAGCACCCTTCAGTCTCCACTGGAAAATGGTGGGGCTGTTTCTTTCTGGGATCAGTGCCTGCTGAGTGTAAGTGGTCCCATTAGCAGTTTGAGTTCATGCACTGGCGTCCTTCACAGGAATCCTTGATTTTGGCCGTGTGCCTCCAATTTCCAAATCTGCCCACTGTGGCCTCTTCAACCAGATCCAAGTAATTCTCTGTCCCCTCAGCAGGCACACAGGCACCCCCTGTCCCTTGCTTGACACACTCAGGCTGGTGGAAACCAGAAATACTTCCTGGGGCTCTTCCTCACTGTTCCCTGGCAGTTCTGAGCCGTTATTTCACTCTCATGATGGAAGCAGCCAAGTGTCACTCTCCTCCTGGCCTATTGCAGTTATAACCCCCCTATTGGTATCGGCAAGCCTCTCTCCGTAGAGTCTACTCCTTAACTTTTTGAATGTTTTAAAATTAACTCTCTGGCTTAGATGGTAAAGAATCTGCCTGCAATGAGGGAGACCTGGGTTTGATCTCTGGGTCAGAAAGATTCTCTGGAGAAGGGAGTGGCAACCCACTGCAGTATTCTTGCCTAAATAACTCCATGGACAGAGGAGCCTGGTGGGCTACAGTCTAAAGGGTCACAAAAGAGTTGAACATGACTGAAGGGACTTAGCATGCACGCATGCACTCCAAGAAGTAGACTCAAGAGGTTTGAGACCCCACCCTTATGGTCTCACTTAACCTTAATGACCTCTTACTATGCCCTTCTCCAAATACAGTGACATTGGGAGTTAGGGTGTCAATATATGTTTTGGGGAGACAAAATTGAGTTCATAATGCCCCATACTTCCTATAAATCAATTGTGATCTCTCTTCAGTAAACGCTGCTTTATTAAGTAGCAACTGTTTTCCTTAATGGTGGAAAACAGGGATAAAATATCAGTTAAAGAACAATTTTAATGTAAAATACTAAAGTTATCCACTTTGAGGGGAATGACCTTGTCATTTTTTTTTTTAAAGGCAAAGAGAGCAGAAGTTTATATATGCTATATATACATCAATCAATAAATAAAAATAATGAAGTAAAATGTTTAAAAATTGATGTTTGAATCAAAATTGCTATTATCTAGTATCTAGTATTTTGTTTTTGTATTAAAATTAGACTGTCCTTTCAAAAATTCCTTTTAGTTTATTTTGTTGAATTCTATCTCTTGTTGAGTAATTTTTGAGATTGCCTTGGTTCTCATTTACTTGTTATTGAAGACTATAATTTAGTCATTTGCAGATAGATTCTAAATTCTCTGTTGCCTTTTCCTTTTTATTTCTTTTTTTAAAAACTTTTTACTTTTTCTTGGACTATAGCTGGTTAACGGTGTTGTGATAGTTTCAGGTGTACAGCAAAATGACTCAGCCTTACATATATGTATACTCATTTGCCCCTAAACTACAAAGCCAAAGTCATCAAAACAGTATGATACTGGCACAAAAACAGAAATATTGATCAATGGAACAGGATAGCAAGCCCAGAGATAAACCCACACACCTATGGCCAATTAATCTAAGACAAAGGAGGCAAGATTATTCAATGGTAGAAAGTCTCTCTCTTTCTTTCTTTTTTAAAAATGTTATTTCCTTCTAGTCTTCTCCTTGTTGTAAAACCCAGTTTTAGTTACATAAATACATGCATCTAATTTTCTTATAAAAACCCAAATAATTATAGATCAGACTAAAATTCTCATTGAATCCCTTCACAGAGGTTGGCTCTGGCTTCCTTTCCCCAAAGAAACCCACAGTGTTGTATTTTCTGAATATATGTTGTTCACTGATTCATCTGAAGGAAGCAGTAGTTATGTTTCCCCCTCTGTTTATTGCCTATACTTATTTATTTACTTATTCAACTGTCATTTCCTGAGCACTGGCTCCTATATCTGGACACCTCACACAGTAAAGTGAGCCACTTGTTTGTAAATGGGGGGGAGGGGGGGAGGTGTTATATTATGGATTCCAGATTCTAATCCCTAACTCCTAGCTTCAGACAGAAGAGAATGTTTAGTGTAAACAACCTTCTTAAGAATTTTACCATTACCCTTGGTATTGAAACTCTAAATATTTTTCTCTTAGACACAATTCTGTTTAAAAAATAAGTAGCAAAAGAGAGAGACAGCAAGCAAGAAAGCCAAATTGTGATCACCGTGTATTGGTTGCAAGACTCCAAAGGACAAACAGTTTTAAGAGCTCTTTGAATCATATAAGCAAGGAAATGGAAGCTGGTTAAACAAAGTCATCAAGCCAAATGCCCACTCAAAGCAGACACAGTGAGCCCTGTAATAACTCCACTAAATGTTATCTCTGAAGGAAGTTGTGTTCATTGTGTTTAATTTACCTCAATGCTTTTAAGAATAAATTCCTTTGTACTGAGTTTATGGGATGTGGAAAGTAAATAGTCCTAGGAGAGCATATTGGAGGTTGTTATATGATACACATATCATCTTAAACTAAACCTTTAGCATCTGTTTCAGGCTCCAATACAGATGATGAAACTGACAATAATTTACACTTACTCTGTAAAAAGGAAAGGTGGTGATTAAGGACACTGTGTGATCTTTATTCAACACAGATTACATCTGCTGGGTTTTCCCTTCTTCCCTGGCTGTCTGGAAAACAGGTCGCTGTCCTTCCATAAAGGGGCAGAGGACTCTCGTGCCCTTTGAGATATCTAACTCAACTGCTATGCTTTCCTGCTGCATCCTAAACCAGATCATTTTCTTTTTTCAACATAGACCATATAAAATCTCTAACAGAAGCAGTTCACCATTAATAAAGTTTGTAATGTAGCTCTCCCACGTGTGAGAGATTTCTACCTTTTGAGGAAAGATGATCAAAGCCATTCTATATGTTTCTCAATGTGTCTGCTCACCCCCACTGTATGCTGTTCTCCAAATCCAAGGTTTTGCCATTTTTAGGTCAGTTTGAATAACAGTAGTGGCTGAAACCTTTTGCTGTACCTTGGAATCATCTGGAGAGTGGGAAAAAAAAATAATAATACCAATGCCTACATTGCTGAAATTCTGATATAATTTCCTAGGGCACAGAGGGAATAGCAGGTCTTTTCAGAGTAGCTAAGCTTGAAAACCACTGCATGTATAGCAACTCCCTGACTTCACTCATGTTGCTCATTTGAGATATTTCAAGATATTAATCATTCCACTAACACACCACAGTCTAATTTCAGCCCACTATTATCCTCCCCCTTTGCACTCACTATTACCGTCTGTCTATGGCAACAGTTGCTTTAATTTACCTGCTGATTGCCTGCACTAGACCTAGTCACCTGAGTAGCATATGTTTAGCTGATTTATTGATTGTATAGCATTTACTATTTACAGATGGTTTGGTAAAATTAAATTGTAATAGGATGTCAATCTTCAGCTTTAGCTAGAGTTTTGGTTTACAAAACGTATAATACTGCAGATCTTAGGTAAATACAGTCAAAACTTTGGTTAAGAAGAAAGCATGTAAGTTATTTTGCAAAGATCCCAATGGCTAAATAGGAAGCCAAAGGAAGGAAAGAATGATGACTCACTGATAAGTTGGTTAAATGAACCAGCCTGTGAGTTGGTTCATTAAGTCTTCTGAAAATGTCTTCAGTATGAATCATTGCCTTGTGCCTTGATAATGATGAAGAGTCCAATGACATAGAATACATGCTCACGTGTTATTCCTAAAATGTACCCATTAAACGGATATTTATTGCTTGTCTTTTATATATAAGACCTGTTTCTAGCTACTTGCTGGGCATGCATGAATCAGATATTTCCCAGGTGCTCAATATTTGTCAGGAAATACGTGTGCATGAGTGTAAGTCTAGCAGGCCTTCTAAAGTTAAATCAAAGATCTAACATAATAAGTATGTTGGGAATAGTAATAGTTTGAAGAGGTTTCAAAAAGCATATGTAATAGTATATCCCATTGTATTTGTAAAATTTTAATAAGTTAAATAAAATATTTATGGTATTGATAGATTATAAGTATTAAAAGGCCAAGGAAGATTGTTGTAAGATAAGTCATAATTATTCATCCAATGGGGTTAACACAAAATAGAAACCAGAGTAGAAAGAGAGTGCTTCATTTGGGTTACACGCAGAAGGGTCAAGCCAAGACAATGTTACAAACTCACCTCATCAATTTTGCCCATCAGTGAAGTTTGATTCTTTGAGTAAATATCTAGTAGCTCTTGGTTGATTAGGGTTAAGCAGAGCCTATAACTTTCCCTACCCTTGCCGGGAGCCAGCGTGAGGAATCCCACCCGTGACAAGGTCACGCGGCAGGAGATNCAAACGAACGCCAGTGGCCCAACGTAGATGGTGCAAGCTCCTTGTCTGGAACTTTATTGGCTTTCCACGTAAACCAAGTTATTCAGCCTCTTTTCTCCACTTAATTTTACTACTATACTATTATTTCCTAATCTAAATCTTATATTTCTGAATAAATGAGTTTTTCCTCACCGACGCCGTCCCCGCTTTGAATTCCCTGGACCCGCTGGGGCTGGACCCCGACCGGCACACCATTACACTACCAGGTGGTATATTAAGATGAAAACAAATCTTAGACTATTGTTGACTGTGGCATTTATTGACAAGTAAGGGGACGACTGAGGATGAGATGGTTGAATGGCATCGCCAAGTCAATGGACATGAGCTTGAGCAACCTCCATGAGATAAAGGACAGGAAAGCCTGGCGTACTGCAGTTCATGGAGTTACAAAGAGTTGGACATGACTGAGCGTCTGAACAACAACAACAAAGCACAAAAGAGTGATACAGCTTATTCCTAGGACTTAAGCATTGGATGCAAGTTCCACTCTGAAGGAAGAAACATATCTCTTCTGTTAGCAGGACTAGTCAGCCCCTGAAAGGCAGACAGTCATAAGACCAACTGGGCTCTAGATCCTAAACGCTGCACCAATGTGCCAAATTTTTTATTTTATACTATTTTCATCCAAGTACAGTGTGGCCTTTAGAAATTGCCTTAATTCACCGCCTATCTCGAGATGCATTGATTTCATGGAAAAGAATTACTATTCTTTATGTGGCTTCTCTGGTGGCTCAGCAGTAAAGAATCTGCCTGCCAATTGCAGGTTGGATCCCTGGGTCAGGAAGATCCCTTGGAGGGCGTGGCAATCCACTCCAGGATTCTTGCCTCGAGAATCCCATGGATGGAGGCACCTGGCAGCTATAGTCTATGGGATCACTAAAGAGTCAGACATGACTGAGCGACCAAACAGCAGTGACCTTTCATGCTGATTTACAAACTCTCTGGTATAGATTCAAACAACAATATATGAAGTGCTAAATGTCTCCCTCTGTTGTGTCCATTATTGACTAGGACACTTTAAGATGCTAACTCACCACCCCTATGGTATAGATTAAAGACAAACATATACATCTGTTAATCAAAATTTTAGAAATCAAGACCTGATCAAACTAAAAAAAGATGTTTATCTGGGGTTTGTTGAGACTGCAACTCAAGGAAACACAGATTCAAGAAACATTTAAATTGTGTTCCACCACGCTAAAAAGGGAAGAAGACCAAAACTTCCAAGTTAGTTACATGAGTTAATTATCAAGAACTATACTTGGAGCTGGCAAGAAGTACAGATGCTTGTTAAATAAAAAGTGGTGGAGGTCTGAACTGGTTGCATAGTTACAGGAGGAGACCTTGAGACCATCAGGTTGCATGCATCCAGCATGTGTTGTTTTGAATATATGTGAGTATCCTTGGGCTTCCCAGGTGGCACTAATGGTAAAGATCTCGCCTGCCAATTTAGGAGACATAAGAGATACAGGTTCTATCCATAGGTGGGCAAGATCCCTTAGAGAAGGGCATGGCAATCACTCCAGTAGTATTGCCTGGAGAATCCCATGGACAGAGGAATCTGGTGAGCTAGTCATTGGGTTGCAAAGAGCCAGACAAAACTGAAGAGACTTAGCACAGAATAGCACACACATCTATGTACTACATCTTGGAAAGAAACTGTGCCATTTTGTAGAGACATGGATGGACATAGAGACTGTCTTACAGAGAAAAGTCAGAAAGAGAAAAACAAATATCATATATTAATACATATATGTGGAATATAGACAAATGTTATAGGTAAACTTATTTACAAAGTAGAAATAGAAACACAAACATATAGCACAAGTGTATGGACACCAATAGGGGAAGGAGAAAAGTACTATGGGTTGGGAGACTGAGAATGACCTAATATACACTGGGCTTCCCTGGTGTCTCAGATGGTAAAGAATCTGCCTGCAATGCATGAGACCCAGGTTTGATCCCTGAGTCAGGAAGATCCCCTGGAGAAGGTAATGACTACCCATTCCAATATTCCTGCCTGGAGAATTCCATGGACAGAGGAGTCTGGTGGGCTACAGTCCATGGAGTCACAAAGAGTCAGACACAACTGAGCGACTTCACTTTCACTTTCACTTTATACACACTATTGATGCTATGTATAAAATATATAAGTAATGAGCACAGGGAAGTCTGCCCAGTGCTCTCTGGTGGGAAAGAAATGGGAAGGAAATCCAAAGAAGTGGATATATGTATACATATAGCTGATTGACTTTGCTGTAGAGTAGAAACTAGCATGACATTGTAAAGCAACTATGCTTCAACAACAACAACAACTTTTAATTTCCTTGTTGTTAGGCTACTAATTTTCACAATAGAATGTCAAGCCTATCCTGAAATTTGAGGGTCGTTAAACAACACTCAGGGCTTCCCTGGTGGCTCAGTGGTAAAGAACCCACCTGCCAATGCAGGAGACTGGGGCTTAGTCCCTGGGTTGGGAAGATCCCCTGGCGAAAGATGGCAACCCACTCCAGCATTCTTGCTGAGAAATCACATGATCAGAGGAACCTGGAGGACTATAGTCCATGGAGCCTCAAGGAGTCAGACATGACTGAGTAACTAAATAACAAACAACACTCAACAACATCCCATAAGGGTTGTACTCTAGGTAGTTTTCTGAGTACAACCTGGAATTTTCAGCTGTTTAATGCTTACCTAAGGGTCAGTGAAGGGTGATAATAGTTACAGCTATTAGATTAGAATTTAACATATTTGTTTAACTTGACCCGCTCCTAGTAAATTTTGTAGTGCTTTCATCTAGGAACTTTAAAATAAATCCTTTGATTAAGCCAACAGGGCAAACACTGGATCCCTTCAAGGTGTTTATAGAACTGTGCTTCCTGTCAGCTGTAATACTACTGATCAACACATAGGAACATAACAAATAGCCCTAGGAAACCTATTGCTATATTTATCTTAAGGGTATTTTTCATTGTTTTGCAAGGGAACTACTTGCTCAGGCCCTGTAAGAACAAACTCCCTCTGGTCTCAATATCAAGACGAATCATAGCTCTTCTTATGAACTAGATACATTTTTCCCCTTCCAGAAAACTGTGAGTTACTTAGCCAGTAATGTACATCTCTTTGCATTTGCTGCTAGACCATTTAGAACCAAATTTGGGGCCCACTCATGGCAACTGTAGAGAATTTCACTGGGTTTATCTCAAATGCGTATTACTTTCACTCTTGGCTTTAGCTATTTTTCCTACTTACATTTTTCTCCATAACAATTCCACATCTGTCATTTCTTTGGTAGTAGTATATGTACTTTATGCGTGCATGCTCAGCCGCTAAGTCAAGTCTGACTCTTTGCGACCACATGGACTGTAGCCCACTAGGGTCCTCTGTCCACTGGATTTCCCAGGTAAGAATACTGCAATGAGTTGCCATTTCCTTCTCCAGGATATCTTCCCAACCCAGAGATCAAACCTTCATGTCTCATGTGTCTCCTGCATTGGCAGGTGGATTCTTTTACCACCGAGCCACCTGCTGCTGCTGCTGCTGCCAAGTCACTTTAGTCGTGTCCGACTCTGTGCAACCCCATAGACGGCAGCCCACCAGGCTCCCCCGTCCCTGGGATTCTCCAGGCAAGAACACTGGAGTGGGGTGCCATTGCCTTTTCTGATGGAGCCACCTGGGAAGTGCTATTTACTTTATAATTGCCTTTAAATACTTTCTGGAAAAATATCAGACAAATATATATATAAATATATGTACTATAGCTAATTAAGGGTTTGAACTAGTTCTTCAAGGCACTGGGGCAGTATCAACTATATTTTTGGTGGACATTGACGTTCTTAAGTTGGCACTGTAGAATCAAGCATTCTGGCACAAAGGAAAAATGGACAGAGAGAGATGGAGTTAGTAATTTTATAAAATATATAGTTTGAGATCTTACATCAGCATTTCCTGGTGTTTGCACTTTTGGGGAATAAAATACAGGACTCTGCTCTTGTAGTGACATTTTTTCCCCTTTCAGTTTGAGAACCACTGGAAGAGTCTTATAGATTCATTAAGAGATCATTTCACGATGCCATGCAAACAACAGATGATGGGAATCTGAATAAAGGAAATAACTGTGAATTTGGAAAAACATCATTTTCGAGAGATGTTGAGTCCTAAACTAATTGGTTCCCCAAATCCTTAGCAAGTCCCTTGTTGTCGTTTAGTCACTAAGTTGTATCTGACTCTTTGCAAAACCCCATGGACTGCAGCACACCAGGCTTCCCTGTCCTTTACTATCTCCCAGTATTTGCTCAAATTTATGTCACTGAATTGAGTCAGTGATGCTATCCAACCACCTCATCCTCTGCCACCCTTCTCTCCTCTTGCCTTCAATTCTTCCCAGAATCAGGATCTTTTCCAATGAGTCATCTCCTTCCATCAGGTGGCCAAAATATTGGAGCTTCAGCTCCAGTATCAGTCCTTCCAATGAATATTCAGGGTTGATTTCCTTTAGGATTGATGGGTTTGATCTCCTTGTTGTCCAAGGGACTCTCAAGAATCTTCTCCAGTACCACAAGAGGTAAATATTCAGGTCTACAGAGCTGTCACTCAGTTGTGTTCAACTCTCTGAGATCCCACAGACTGTAGCCCACCAGGCTCCTGCAGGGCAGCTTGAAATACTTTGGCAATTGTAATGGTGCATCTAAATAACAAACATGCTATCAGAAAGAAAATAATTCAACCCAAGAGTTACTCCTTTTCCTTTTGTTTCCATAGAATCCACTCATTGCTGGGTTTGGTCTTATCTCTTATCTGAAATCTGTCAGAAGCAGTGGGCTAAGGAAAATTGCTAAAATGAGAGAAACTAAACTCTGCAGACAAGCAGTGAAGCCCAGAAGGTTTTAGTTTCTCCCAGAAACAACGCACTGTTATCAGAGTAGAACTCAACCAGGTTTTTGCCTTGAAGCTATAGAGGATGCCTAAGGCAGTGGGTGAGTTGACTGTTTAACAGTCTCAGATTTTTGGTGAGACAAAGGCTAGTCACAGATGGGGGAAATACAGACAGGTTTCTGAAAGATCCTGCCCATTTTAATCCTAAAAGATTCTTTTGTAGAAATGATTCAAGTGATTGCTCTTCAGAACCAGTGAGAAAGTTAAGAAATCCTTCTTATTCCTGCCCAGCCTGCAGGGAGGTCCCTGCAGGATTTTCTTCCTAAGTAACAGGCTTTATTAGTCATGACATTTTCCTTTTTCCCTAGATGTTCTTTCACAACAAGAGAAGGCCAAGTCTGAATTATAGACAAAGCAAGCTTCTGACACTCCTTCCCTTTTCCCCTCTTATTATATATATATATATATNAGTTAAGAAATCCTTCTTATTCCTGCCCAGCCTGCAGGGAGGTCCCTGCAGGATTTTCTTCCTAAGTAACAGGCTTTATTAGTCATGACATTTTCCTTTTTCCCTAGATGTTCTTTCACAACAAGAGAAGGCCAAGTCTGAATTATAGACAAAGCAAGCTTCTGACACTCCTTCCCTTTTCCCCTCTTATATATATATGTGCTGCCTACTCACCACGTTTGTGATGAAATAAGCCTCATTCTTGCACTTCTGTAGATTGAACGAATGTTTGAATGACATAAAGGATATGCATTTTTCTTTACTGTAAAAATCTTTAAAGCTATGTTGGGAGGACTTCCCTAGTTGTCCAATGGCAAAAACTCTCTGCTCCCAAAGCAGGGGACCTGGGTTCAATCCCTGGTCAGGGAACTAGATCCCGCATGCCACAACTAAGACCCAGTGCAGCTAACAATTCATAAATAAATAAATATTTTTTTAAAATCTCATTGAAAAAACTGTCTGATGAAGAAGGAATCCCCTTTGAGAACAATGATTTCTTTCTTCAGATGCCAAAATTTTAAGCTTTTTCACGTATAAAGGGGGTCTCATAGATTAAAGGCTTTCTCTGTACATACACAACTGACCAAAAATATCTCTGACGAATGTCATGTACAATAGTATCACATCAATAGGAAACACAAATTCTCTGTCACAAAGATGTATAAAACTGTATCTTACCTCCTGAGTAATGGAACCGTTCCCAGAGCTTCTGAGACTGTTTCCCAGGTTGCAATTCTCAATTGACTCAAATAAAAATCTCTTTTCTTTCTTCAAAAAAACAAAAACAAACGAACTGTGTCAGGGACTCTCAGAGAAAGAAAATAGAGAGGGGATTGAGACGATGTTGAAAGAAGAATTGGTAAAACAAAAGTACTATTTTCTTATGAATTGGAGGAAAAATTTGTGTAACAATAGTACTACTGTCTTATGAAGACTTGAAAAAACTTTAGGACTGGAACAACCATTCATCCATCCATTTGTTTTTCTCTATACTTTCTTAAGGAAAAATATCCAGTTTGAAGATTACAAAAATTAAAAGCAGAGATGGAAAATAAGGAAGTCTCTTAGTTTGTTTTTTCTGTTGGCTAAATCCAGTGTTGGAGGCTGGAGGGGTATACATCGTCAAAACTGCTCAAGTGGAGTGAAATGACACCCTACAATCAGTATCCAGTAAGTCAGGAAGGGCAGCACTCAAAGGACTAAGTTCTGTACCATCAGCCCTGAATATTCACTGGAAGGACTGATGCTGAAGCTGAAGCTCCAGTAGTTTGGCCACCTGAAGCCAAGAGCCGACTCACTGGGAAAGACACTGATGCTGGGAAATACTGAAGGCAAAAGAAGATGGGCAGCAGATGATGAGATGGTTAGATAACACCACTGAGTCAGTGGACATGACTTTGAGCAAACTCCGGGAGATAATGGAGGACAGAGAAGCTGCAGTCCTTGGGCTCACAAAGTGTCGGACACGACTTAGCAACGGAAAAACATCTAGCTCAGGAGACTTGAAGAGAGGTTAAGGAGCCAAACCCCTAAGCGGCTGCTAGAGGGTAAATCACCCTCTAACACACTGACAGAAAGCCATCTCCTGCTCATAGGCTGATATTCGTCTAGTCCCTTCGGTAAATGGCTGCACCACCTAACAGAGTACTGCCTTTATTTTTTCCAAGAAATAAACCTAAAATTGCCTGTTAATTACTTTCAACCTTTTCAGAATAAACAACAATTTCCCAACTAGTAAGGAACTATTCCTTCGATGAAGAGAATTCGAATTGATTTCCCAAATGGATGACTTCCTCGGTGGAGAGGCCAGTTAACTTTAATTTCAGAATCTGGGGGCACTTTGTGGCTAGAATTCTTATCTCAGACTCTATTTTCATCCTCACAGGGCCCCCTGGATTTTGCAGTCTGTAGGGCTGGCATTAAGTAAATAAACTGATTTGTGAAATGGTTAACATTTTCTGTCTTGTTGGTTTGAGTTGGTCATTCCCAGCCTGGAATGTGTAAAAGGAGACGTGGAGGATCTCTAAATGATTTTCAGTAGCAAGGCTCCTATCTAACATTCTGGAGCACTTGCCATGCACCATGCCATCTGTTTGTTGCTAGGCATGTACTTCTCACTGACTGGAAAATAAACTGGAGAAATGTGATGGTTTGTTTCTAATCTAATCAAACTTTCAGTTACATCCTGATCACCTGGAGGGGTTTTGAAAACACAAACTTGGGAATTTCTAACTCAGTAGGTCTCCAGTGGAGTCTGAAAATATGCATTGCTAAAAAATTCCAGGTGATGCTGATGATGCTTGTCTGGGGACCACTCTTTGAGGATGACTGCACTTACATGGGGTTATCCAAATTACATGCCCAGAACAAGCTCACATAGCCAGCAATGGGAGGAGATGATTCTAATACAAGGTTGTGCACTGAAGAGCTTTAAAAAATTTTTTAAAAACCTTTGTATTCATCTAAATTGAAAGGACCTCATGTGTGCATATACTAAGTTGCTTCAGTCGTGTCTGACTCTTTGCGACCCTGTGGATTGTAGCCCGCCAGGCTCCTCTGTCCATGGGATTCTCCAGGCAAGAATACTGGAGTGGGTTGCTATGCCCTTCTCCAGGGGATCTTCCCCACCCAGATATTGAACTCGAATACCTCTTTGGCAGGTGGGTTCATAAAGACCTTAAGGTTAACTAAAATACAGAGTCTCTTTCCTCTGTGTGTTAAAAAAAGAGATTATTTCCATCAATAACATGTTAGGTGCAGCTAACCAAAGACTCTTTGATGAATTACATTTCCATTTCCTTCTCCAGGGGATCTTCCCGACCCGAATCAAACCCGAGTCTCCCGCATTTCAGGCAGACGCTTTACCGTCTGAGCCACCAGGGAAGCCCCATTTGAGGAATGAACCAGTGCTAAGTCACTTCAGTCGTGTCTGACTATTTGGGACACCAAGGACAATAGCCCACCAGGCTCCTCTGTCCATGGAATTTTCCAGGCAAGAATACTGGAATGGGTTGCCATTCCCTTCTCCAGGAGATCTTCCCAACTCAGTGATTGAACCCATATCTCATGCCTGCTACACTGGCAGGCGGGTTCTTTACCACTAGCGCCACCTGGGGAGTTCCTTTGAGAAATGAGCTTTTATTTAATATATATGTCCAGGAAAAAAAAAAAAAAAAATCCAAACCTGAGGTCCGAGAAAAAAGGGAAAAAAATAGAGAAACTTAGGTAGTGATAATGTTCAAAATTTGTGCCTGGAGGCAGTTTGGGGCCTATTGCCCTATAAGAGTCCTTTTGAGCTGAAAACTTATATATTTCCCATACCATACCAGACACGTTAGGCAATAAATTATTTTGTAAAGAAGAGGTTAGCATTGCCTAGAGATATGAGATTCGTTAAGATTTAATTTTAATTTTTTTCCTTTGGCTATCTTGAGTTTTATTTTACTTTGGAGTTGACTAGATCTTGAGTTCAAATCTAAAACTCTGGTGACTTATAAATATTTCTTACTAGGAAGAGGTGAGCCAAAACGTATCTGCATATCAAAGTCAAAAGAATATTTCTGCAAGACACAAACCTGCCAGTTCAAGGCACTTCAACTCTATGTGTGTCAGGATAAAGACAGAAACCGCATACAAAAATGGAAAAAGACATGCTTGGCTGCAGGGGAGAGGTGTTATTTTTCGATTGTTCCTCTTCCCAGCAGGTGGGATGTGAGGTTTTAATTTCAAGTTGTTTGACTGTCTTAAGGCACAGTTCTGAGGAAGGGAAAGATGGACATCCAAATGTCATTGGAGTGCCTAATAATACTCATTTCAGAGATGTGTGGTCTTCTATGCTTTCAGAGCCACCCTGGGAGATGGTTATCATATTCCCTTTGCACAAATAGGAAACTGAAGCTCTGGACGCTGATGACTGCCATATAGCACCCTGTTGAGTGTGGCAGAGGAGAAATTTGAGGGTACTTTGAGGTAGATCCATGCTCCTGCTTTGATAACCCATGGACAGGATCTATCAGAAACTGCATCCATTTCCTCTGGAGAGGAAGGGTTGAAATGTGCAAGAAGTGTAGTGCCTTCAGGCAGCTACTGCAACCCACCCTACTATACCTTTGCACCTGTCCTAGCTTCCTGCTTTAGTCTACATGGATTCTGTGACTTCTTCAGGAATCACAGGCATTTGATCGAACTCTACTGACTTCTCTGGCTTTTGCCTTTGCAAAAATTCAATAAAATATTCTTGCTTAAATACCAACCAAACAAAATCAAACATATAAATGATTTAAAAAGGAATTCTTAAGGTAGATGTAGGAGAAGGGGACGACAGAGGATGAGATGGCTGGATGGCATCACCGACTCAATGGACGTGAGTTTGAGTGAACTCCGGGAGTTGGTGATGCACAGGGAGGCCTGGCGTGCTGCAATTCATGGGGTCGCAAAGAGTTGGACATAACTGAGCGACTGAACTGAACTGAACTGAACTGAAGGTAGATGTGAGAAAGTGAAGAGAATGTTTATAATAAGTAGGAACCTCAAAGTACAAAGCTGGCTTAGTAAAACGGTGAAATTGGGGTGCACAGGGCAGAAGAAGAAGAGAAGCAAGGAGACAGAGCAGGAAGGAGAATGGGAAAGTTAAAGTATCCTGTGTGGAATTCTTAGTTTGTCTTTTTATATCACGTTAGATAAATTTGTGTGAATATCAGACAAGACATAACATTTGATGGTATGGAAAGAATGAACAAGAAGGACAAAAGAGACAAATAAATTGATGGAATCATTAGAAATAAGGGAAAAGGAAAATAACTGAAACTAAATATATACAAGTAAAATGAAATAAATAAAATCAAGTAAATTAAAGTTCCCTTTAATGGGGCAGACTGTAATATTTACACTTTTTTTAAAAATTGCACTGTTTATAGAAGACAAAGTAATATATCTGAGTTGAAATTAGAGATGTTAAAAGAGATATTATTCAAATGTAGCTGCAACCACCAAAACAATGCAGGAGTGGCTTTATTAATATGATATAGGAAAGAGTTCAAGGTTGCACTCACTTACCAGAATGTAAACTGCAAAAATGCTGGAAATTATGTGAATGAAAAGCAATGTTTATTTTAAAAAAGCATAAATTTGAATTAATTCTACAGAAATATAAAATTAAAGCTATTTTAAAAAACTAAGGGGACTTACTATAGGAGATGTTAATATATCTGTTTTAAAATAGAGCAGATTTTATAAATAAGAAATTTGCTAGCGATTTCTAGAACTTTAGCTTGAGTTAATAGTATTTTGTGTATGCTCACCAAATGTCTAAAAATCTTACTAACTTAAAAACGATAAACTTTAAATTTTAAAAAGTGTAAATCTTACAAATAAATTTTCTAATTCTGAAGATATAAAGTTTAGGCGGGGGAACTCTTATTACATAAAAATTAGAAACTTCACCTTGAGATAGTGGTTGAATCAAAGAAGCATTTAAATCTAAAAGGACAAATTATCAAAAAAAATATAAAGGAAGAATTGTTATTACAAAAATCTAGTAGACATATCAAAAGCTCTTCTCAGAGAAAAATATATAACATTACATGTAACTTGCATTATTAAACATGAAAGATTAAATTTTAAAATAAAACTGGTACTTGTATCAGTCAATATTTTAAATGGGAATCATAAAAACTCACAGAATCTACTCTAGAAAAGAGAAAATAAATCTATAAAAGCATTATGATTGTTAATTTTTAAAATAAAACTTTTGTTTATTCATTTATTCGCTGTACTGGTCCTCACTGCTGCTTGGGCTTTTCTCTGATTGCAGCGAGCCAGGGCTACTGTTTAGTTTCTGGCCGCAGGCTTCTCATTGTGGCGGCTTCTCTTGTTGCAGAGCACAGGCTCCAGGGCCTGGGAACTCAGCGGTTGTGGCTCACGGGCTCAGTCGTTGTGGTTCCTGGGCTGTAGAGCACAAGCTCAACAGCTGTGGCCCAAGGGCTTAGTTGCTCCTCGGCATGTGGGATCTTCCCAGATCAGGGATCAAACGTGTGTCTCCTGCATTGGCAAGCAGATTCTTTACCACTGAGCCACCAGGGAAGCCGTATGATGGTTCGTTTTATGTGTCAGCTTCACTGGGCCATGGGGTACCCAGATATTGGGTCAAACGTTATTCTGGATATTTTGCTAAAGCTGTTCTTAGATGAGATTAGCATTTAAATCAGTAGACTGACTCAAGCAGATTGCCCTTTCCAATGTGAGTGAGCCTCATCCAATCAGCTGAAGGCCAGAATAGACTAAAAGGCTGACTTTCCCAAGAGTGAGAATCCTTTCTGCCTGACTGCCTTTGAACTGGAACACCAGTTTATTTGCTGCTTTCAGACTCAAACTGATACACTGGCTCTTTCTGGGTCTTGAGCCTGCTTGAATTACATCATTGAGGCTGGAATTATATCATTGGCTCTTCTGGTTCTTGGACCTTTGGTCTCAGATTAGAACAAAACCACTGGCTCTCTTGGGTCTCCAGCTTTCTGACTCATCGTACAGGTATTGAAGCTTGCCACCTTCTATAATTACATGAACTGATTCTTTATCATGAAACTCTTTGTATGTGGAGGACCCAGACTAATACTATTCCTAGGATAGCTTTGAGAATCTCGAGGAGGTCCAGAGAATCAGGTTTGGAAGACCCCAAATTTCATTCTCAAATTACAGTACTGGGCTCTACCAGCAAAACCCTATACCCTTCATTGGGAGTGGTGATGACCAAGTCACTAGGTCATGTCTGACTCTTGTGAACCCATGGACTAGAGTCTGCCAACCTTCTCTGTCCTCAGTCCATGGGATTTTTCAGGTGAGAATATTGGAGTGTGTTGCTATTTCCTTATCCAGGGGATCTTCCCGACCCAGGGATTGAACTGGGGTCTCCTGCGGCTCCTGCATTGCAGGTGAATTCCCTACCACCTGAGCCACCGGGGACTAGAAACTCCCAAGTTTAAGCCCAAACTCTTCCACATCTGCCTACGTCACTGCTCTGTTGGAAGGCTGCTGACCCTACTGTAACATTGCACAGGTGTACACAGTATTGAAGTTGTGGTTAAAAACTCTCAGTTCCCCTTTGTGGGCAGTTTATTAAGCCCCCAACTCCACCACTTCCCTTCTTGGGCTCCCATCCTTTGGGACCACTAGGCACAATTTACCGGTTGCCTCTGGACCAGGTAGCATCACTTCTATGCCCTAGAGCCTGTGTATTATTCGAATTAGTTGATCCCCAGGAAGTCCAAGAAAGCAAGCTATTCTCTTCCCATTCTGTAATAAGTCTGCTCCTACAGTTCCAGCATGCAGTTACTCAGTCCCCTTGTGTGGCAGCCTTTTCCCATTTAGAACTGTGAATAGCAAAGTGTTCTGCTTTTCATCTCTCCCAGGGTCATTGTCTTTTATCCTGCCATCAAAAGGACCTTTAAATCTTATAAAACAACTGTTCAGGTCATCCTCACCAGGAAGGGGTCATGGTTGCTTTTAGCATCGGTATCTGCTAATTGAATTCTCATTTAGGTAATACTAGCAGGTAACGTCTAGCTCATCTGACTGCTCTCTTGCAGCAAGAGAGGCTGGATATGTTACACTTTTAACTCTAATTTGTCTTCTAATTCAGAGATTTCTCAAATATGGCAGTGGTGCTAGGCAGATACATAGGTGAAAAATACCTATCTGGATATCAACCTGAAATATTTTTATTAGGTAATAAGCAACACAGTAATGCAAAAAAGGAAGGAGGAAATGAAAATAATAAAGCCTGAAATTACTAAGATAGTAAAAGCAGAAATGCGTACATGCTAAGTTGATTCAACCCCATCTGACTCTTTGCAACCCTGTGAACCCATTAGGATCCTCTGTCTATTGAATTTTCCAGGAAAGAATGCTGGAGCAGATGGCCACTTCCTACTCCAGGGGATCTTTCAAACCCAGAGATCGAACCCATGTCTCTTCCATCCCCTGCACTGGAAAGAGGATTCTTTGCTCCTACTGTCACCTGAGAAGCCCTTTTATGTAACATATCTGCAGAAATTCTGGTGGCATAGACTTGGCATTTTGAAAGAGAAAAATACTGGGTTGACCAAAAAGTTCATTCAGACTTTTCCTTAAGAGCATATTGGAAAACCTAGCCAAACATTTTAGCCAATCCAGTACTTTTCAGAACCAGCCTAACATGAAACAGCACTGTAAAAACAGTGGAGAAGAAAACAGTTTGCTTAACATTATTCTTCCCAGGTGTCTTATTTGCATAATTTTACTTATCTATCCCAACCATTTTATATACAGTAATACTACTGTCCTAATTTTACAGATCAGAAAACAGGATGAAATCAGTCAAGTAACTTATCCAAAGTCATGTAGCCAATATAACAGAGTAAATATTCAAACTCATTTCTGTGTGGCATCAAGCCACTTTATTGGAGCTGCTGGTTTTACCAAAGTTTGAATTATTTTGACAAGAAGAGGCCGTCTTTTGGTTTCATCTGTAACTATATTCAGATGTTTCCACTGTCAGGGTTTTTTACAGCTTGCTGGGAAAGTTTGCATTGGAGCCCTAAAATTTCACTTCCTGGGACTTGGACTGTGTTTTATTTTAGGACACTTCTACAATAAATGATTCAAGTGAAAAGCAGTTAAGAGACCAAGTTGAGATACAGCCTTAATTCAAAACAAATTGCTGAGGTCAGTGTAATCATATGAAAATGATTTTCTTCTTTTTGTTTGCACAGACAGTATGGATGACTTGCCCTAAATCTTTCACTAAATTTATGTACCTTAAAGTAGGTTCCATACAACTGATGGTCTTGAGATACGTATTAGTTGGAATACAAGCAGGAATTCTGGCATAATAAATGAAGTGTTAAAAAGATCCGGAGTTTAAGAAGGTGGACAAGGGATCTGAATAGATATTTCTCTCCCCAAAAACAGAGTCAATGACGTCCATGAAAAAATGCTCAGCATTATTACCCATCAGGAAAATGTAAATCAAAACATTATTGCTTTCTAACATCCTATTCTTTACCACAGCACCACTTGGGAAGTCCAAAGTTCAGTGAGTTCCATCTCTCAGTCGTGTCTGACTCCTTTTGAACCCATGGACTGCAGCACACTAGGCCTCCCTGTCCTTCATCAACTCCCGGAGCTTGCTCAAACTCATGTCCATTGAGTCAGTGATGCCATCCAACCATCTCATCCTCTATCATCCCCTCTCCTGCCTTCAGTCTTTCCCAGCATCAGGGTCTTTTCCAATGAGTCAGTTCTTCACATCAGGTGACCAAAGTATTGGAGTTTCAGCTTCAGCATCAGTCCTGCCAGTGAATATTCAGGACTGATTTCCTTTAGGATGGACTGGTTGGATCTCCTTGCAGTCCAAGGGACTCTCAACAGTCTTCTCCAACATCACAGTTCAAAAGCATCGATTCTTCAGCACTCAGCTTTCTTTACAGTCCAATTCTCACATCCATACATGCTACTGCTGCTGCTAAGTCACGTCAATCATGTCTGACTCTGTGCGACCCCATAGATAGCAGTCCACCAGGCTCCCCCCATCCCCGGGATTCTCCAGGAAAGAATACTGGAGTGGGTTGCCATTTCCTTCTCTAATGCATGAAAGTGAAAAGTGAAAGTGAAGTCGCTTAGTCATGTCCGACTCTTCACGACCCCATGGACTGTAGCCTACCAGGCTGTTCCATCCATGGGATTTTCCAGGCAAGAGTATTGGAGTGGGGTGCCATTGCCTTCTCTGCATCCATACATTACTGTTGGAGAAACCATATTCTTTTTACTAGATGGACATTTGTTAGCAAAGTAATGTCTCTGTTTTTAATATGCTGTCTAGGTTGGTCATAGCTTTTCTTCTGAGGAGCAAGCATCTTTTAATTTTATGGCTGCAGTGATTTTGGAGCCCCCCAAAATAAAGCCTCTCACTGTTTCCATTGTTTCCCCTCTATTTGCCATAAAGTGATGGGACTGGATGCCATGATCTTAGTTTTCTGAATCTTGAGCTTTAAGCCAATTTTTTCACTCTCCTCTTTCACTTTCATCAAG
Organism: Neotragus moschatus; assembly: GCA_006410615.1. Taxonomy (NCBI): domain Eukaryota; kingdom Metazoa; phylum Chordata; class Mammalia; order Artiodactyla; family Bovidae; genus Neotragus; species Neotragus moschatus. The sequence continues at coordinate 794,537 of SJYA01002365.1, read as the reverse complement.
AGGCTCTTTAATTCACTTTCTGCCATAAGGGTGGTATCATCTGTGTATCTGAAGTTATTGACATTTCTCCCAGCAATCTTGATTCCAGCTTGTNTCCATACATGCTACTGCTGCTGCTAAGTCACGTCAATCATGTCTGACTCTGTGCGACCCCATAGATAGCAGTCCACCAGGCTCCCCCCATCCCCGGGATTCTCCAGGAAAGAATACTGGAGTGGGTTGCCATTTCCTTCTCTAATGCATGAAAGTGAAAAGTGAAAGTGAAGTCGCTTAGTCATGTCCGACTCTTCACGACCCCATGGACTGTAGCCTACCAGGCTGTTCCATCCATGGGATTTTCCAGGCAAGAGTATTGGAGTGGGGTGCCATTGCCTTCTCTGCATCCATACATTACTGTTGGAGAAACCATATTCTTTTTACTAGATGGACATTTGTTAGCAAAGTAATGTCTCTGTTTTTAATATGCTGTCTAGGTTGGTCATAGCTTTTCTTCTGAGGAGCAAGCATCTTTTAATTTTATGGCTGCAGTGATTTTGGAGCCCCCCAAAATAAAGCCTCTCACTGTTTCCATTGTTTCCCCTCTATTTGCCATAAAGTGATGGGACTGGATGCCATGATCTTAGTTTTCTGAATCTTGAGCTTTAAGCCAATTTTTTCACTCTCCTCTTTCACTTTCATCAAGAGGCTCTTTAATTCACTTTCTGCCATAAGGGTGGTATCATCTGTGTATCTGAAGTTATTGACATTTCTCCCAGCAATCTTGATTCCAGCTTGTACTCCATCCAGCCCAGCGTTTCTCATGATGTATTCTGCATATAAGTTCAATAAGCAGGGTGACAATATGCAGCTTTGACATACTCCTTTCCCAGTTTTGAACCAGACTGTTGCTTCTTGACCTGCATACAGATTTCTCAGGAGGCAGGTAAGGTGGTCTGGTATCTCTTGGTGGTCTGGTATCTCTTGAAGAATTTCCCACAGTTTGTTGTGATCCACATAGTCAAAGGCTTTGGCGTAGTCAATAAAGCAGAAGTAGATGTTTTTCTAGAACTCTCTTGCTTTTTCAATGATTCAATGTTAGTCCAATGTTAGTTTTCCACATTCTTGTTTTGTAATTATATTTAGCTGCATTTTATTCTTGCGAAACCATGGTTTCTGTCGTCGAGAGCAAGTATTATGCCTTTTTTTTTTTTCTTACTTGCTTCCCTAACAAGCCTGTGCATGCTAAGTCGCTTCAGTCATGTCCAACTCTTTGTGACCCCATGGACCTTGTGACCCCAGGAGGCTATGGACTGTAACCTGCCAGGTTCTTCTGTTCACAGAAGTCTCCAGGCAAGAATACTGGAGTGGGGTGCCATGCTATTCAGGGATTGAGCCTGTGTGTCTTAAGTCTCCTGCATTGGCATATGGGTTCTTTACTACTAGCCCCATCTCTAATCTGTTTCCTAACAATTGACATATAGTAGATGTATCAGTTATCTACGCTTGTGTAACAAGTTATCCCCAAACTTAGTACCTTAAAGCAATCCCCACTTATTACTCCTCATGAGTTCTTGGATCTTCTGGGTATTTCTGCTTCTCTTAATTAGGCCCACTTACTTGCCTCCAAGTAACTATAGGATGGGTAGCACCATACTGATCTTGACTAGACTCCATTCATTTCTGGGGCTAGGGCTTGACACCTGGCTCGCTGACTGGTCCATGTGGTCTCTCGTCACCCAGCAGGCTAGAATGGGCTCTTTCATAGAATGCATCTTCACAAGATCTCTTGAAGCCCAGGCTCAGACTAGCCGAACTTCTCTTCTGCAGCTGTGTTTTATTGGTAAGAGAGATTGACAAGAGCATCCTGGATTCAAGAGTAGGGGAAATGGGTTCCATCTCCTGGCAGGAGTTGCTGCAAAACCAGGTTTAGTACAAGGGAGAAAAATAATTGCCACATTTTTCCAAATAATTTATCACATTAGGCAAGCAAAAGATTGTCACTGGAAATAATAATAGTCTTAGCTAACAGTGCAGGATTGCTCTCCTCTGAGTCTTATGCCATGTGTTCTATGCTGCTGCTAAGTCGCTTCAGTCATGTCCAACTCTGTGTGACCCCATAGACGGCAGCCCACCAGGCTCTGCCGTCCCTGGGATCCTCCAGGCAAGAACCCTGGAGTGGGTTGCCATTTCCTTCTCCAATGCATGAAAGTGAAAAGTGAAAGTGAAGTCGCTCAGTCGTGTCCGACTCTTGGCGACCCCATGGACTGCAGCCCACCAGGCTCCTCCATCCATGGGATTCTCCAGGCAAGAGTACTGGAGTGGGGTGCCATTTCCTTCTCCAATGCATGAAAGTGAAAAGTGAAAGTGAAGTTGCTCAGTCGTGTCTGACTCTTCGCAACCCCATGGACGGCAGCCTACCAGGCTCCTCTATCTACGAGATTTTCCAGGCAAGAGTACTGGAGTGGGGTGCCATTGCCTTCTCCAACGTGTTCTATAGGCATCAGTTTTTTGCATTCTATAAAAGTCTCTCGGAGGTAGATGTTATTATTAATAGTATTTCCACATTTCAGGTGAAGAAAACAAGGTTTAGAGAAGCTAAGAGATAGAGGTATACTGAAAACCTGCCTGCCAATGTAGGAGACCTAAGAGACATAGGTTCAGTCCCTGGGTTGTGAAGATCCCCTGGAGAAGGGAATGGCAACCCACTCCAGTATTCTTGCCTAGAGAATCCCACAGCAGAGGAGCCTTCTGGAAGATAGTCCATGGAGTTACAAAGAGTCAGACGTGACTGAAGAGACTTGGCGTGCATGCACAAATGAATCACATCTTCTGTTGGGGTGATTCCCCAAAGACAGTATGTGCATACGGTTTAAACATTTGTAGACCTCAGAACTAGGTAGAACAGTGTTTTCCAAACTTATTCAAACACAAAAGCACCCTGGGGGCACAAGTTCAAGCTACAGAACCTCCGCTGTATCCGAGATGTCCTGAGTTCTAGGGAAACTCCAGGAGTCTTTACTTTTAACTAGAACTTGGGTGACTCATAGTGATTAGCAGGTTTGGGAACCACGGAGCCAGAACATTTTCTTAAATAAATAACCCCAGACTGTCAGGAGAAGAAAAGAATATCTCCTCTCCAATTTCTTAACGTACGCAAAGAGCAATTAACCCCGGGTGCTTTCGTCACCACTCTTCCTGGGTGAGAGTACATCATTTTATTTATGTGTATATACATATGGTAGTGGAGCGGATTTAGTTACTAAGTCTTGCGATCCCATGGACTGTAGCCCTCCAAGTTTCTCTGTCCATGGAATTTTCCAGGCAAGAATACTGGAGTGGGTTGCATTTCCTTCTCCAGGGGAGCTTTCTCACCCAGGAATTGAACCCTCATCTCATGCACTGACAAGAGGATTCTTCACTGTTGAGCCACGAGGGAAGCCCACATATACAGATACACATATCTAAATATACATATATACAGATGTATACGTACATATGAATACATATACACACATAAACACTCTCCCCGCAACGTGAGGCTGTTTTGGACCCAACACAGAACGGGACACTTAAGAAAAGCAATAGGAGTTCACATTACCATAATCAAGGTGTCAGGGCGAAGTCAGAGTTGTTGAACCATGCAGTGCATTAATGAAGCGGAAAATAAGGAGATGTCTGCCAGGGTTTAGATTTAACACAGATTAAAGATATGGAAATCTAAGCTAAAGATCTTTCTTCCATCCCCACAAAACAAGATCTGCTCTTTGGGGAGTTTAAGACTCTTGCTCAGTGATGGGATGAGAGTGTATTGCTGGCAAAGCCTAAGGTAAGAAAGTGCACCTCAGGACCACCTCTCCTAGACGGCTCAGCAATAGTGGTGCCTAGTCTTTGGAGGGCCTGTGTTTAATGGCTTCTGATTTCTCCAAATTTCATTTTCTCCATTTTCATTTTTCTGCAAAAATGAGGTGGTGCATGGGCAAATTAAACCCTTAGAGGAGTGATTTCCACAGGAGTTCCATGGGTACCATGTGGGCAGGTGCCTCTGATCTCCCACAACTTCACTCTTTGTCACAGGGTGAAATGGCAGCGGACTCTGGAAGCAGAGGATNTCTGATTTCTCCAAATTTCATTTTCTCCATTTTCATTTTTCTGCAAAAATGAGGTGGTGCATGGGCAAATTAAACCCTTAGAGGAGTGATTTCCACAGGAGTTCCATGGGTACCATGTGGGCAGGTGCCTCTGATCTCCCACAACTTCACTCTTTGTCACAGGGTGAAATGGCAGCGGACTCTGGAAGCAGAGGATAGAGCTAACCTTGAGGAAAAGGTAGAAATGGAATCAATTTTCCTGAATAACAGAAAGATTGAGAGAAAAGCTCTTGTCTTCTTTTTGGTCATTGTCTCCTTCTATATGACATGTTTTCTTTATAATCACATTCTAGGTAAAATAGCACCTCTATTTTCATTAATCACAACTCTTCTTTTTATCATCTTTTTCCTTTTCTACTTTCTTTGCCTGACTCTAGTATTCATTTTCTAAATTCTAAAATATGTCTTAGCACAATTGATTCAAAATGTTTCTTCTTTGCTAATAAATAGCTAAGGCCATACATCCCTCTCAAAGGACCACTTTGACCACAACTCATAGGTTCTGCTATATAAGCTTCAATTTACCAGCCCTTGGAAAATTTGGAAAGGAACGTGTTGGAAAGTGACTATGTAAAAGTAGTTCTTTTTTTAAATCTGAAGCTCATGGCACAAGGCTTCTCATCTGGCATAGATTTACATTTGATGACANGAGGGAGGGTCAGGATGGGGAACACATGTACACCCATGGCTGATTCATGTGAATGTATGGCAAAACCCACCAAATATTTTAAAGTAATTAGCCTCCAATTAAAAAAAAAAATCCCTCCACAAGACTTCAAAAAAATCCCTGTCACACCAGGAGGTTTTAAATTATTTTCTACATTTTTTTTTTCTTTGTCCCCCCACCCCAACCCTGCCCTACATATTTGTTCAGGGATTGACCTTGAGGGAAAAAGCAAGTAGTCTTGCAGGTTCAACCTTTTAATAGGAACATGGAGTTTGGAAGAGATCTAAAAAGAGGAATGTTGCACCATAGTTTTTAAATTAAGGTTTTAATTTTGATATGATTGTGTATTCACTTGCAGTTATTAAGAAATAATACAGAGAGACTCCAAGGACCCTTTGTCCAGTTTCCCCTTATGCAAACATCTTGCTATCCACAGAATATCACAACCAGGAAACCGACATTAATACAATTAAGATCATTACAGTAGAGACATTTGCATTCCCACAAATATCCCTCAAATTGCAAGTTGGTGATGAAATGGATCTTCATGACTTTTGTTCTGTTTTTAACCAAATTATTTGATTTTTTTACTGTTGTGTTGTTGTTATATTCTAGATGTTAATATCATATTCTAGATACTAGCCTTTTGTTGGATATGTAATTTCCAAGTATTTTCTACTGATCTGTAACTTGTCTTTTTATTTAAAAAAAAATCTTTGCATAATAGTCATTTACTAAAATAGCTACTAAAACTCAAGAACAACTCTTTTTCCCTTTTCTTCATAAAGACCTGAGCACCTATTTGTACAAAATATTCCACTGATTTTTAGAGATCGGTCTTCAAGATTAAAATTGGTGAAGCTGCAGGGGTCGCATATTAGGGGTCATAGATGATTTAAACACTTCAGTAATAAAGTACAAATTTACTCTTGGGAGAACTTTTGTTTTCATTGGAAGGGACCACACTGACAAAATATTTTCTTGGGAAAACTCTGTGCTGGCAAAATAACAAAAAAAACTGAGCATTAAAGATATTTAAAAGCTGTGAGCCAAACAAAACAGCACAAACGTTATGCTTCAAACTGAGTTGTTGAATATCATAGGCCTGGGACACGTCAGAACTGATTATTGAGGTTAATTTCAATATTTTTATATCTTGGCCTAGGGCCAGATAAAGCTGTTTAGAGTTTTGGAGTAAGAGCTTTTCAAAGAGAGCTTCATTGTTGTTGCTNAGCCAAACAAAACAGCACAAACGTTATGCTTCAAACTGAGTTGTTGAATATCATAGGCCTGGGACACGTCAGAACTGATTATTGAGGTTAATTTCAATATTTTTATATCTTGGCCTAGGGCCAGATAAAGCTGTTTAGAGTTTTGGAGTAAGAGCTTTTCAAAGAGAGCTTCATTGTTGTTGCTGTTATTTTCCTAGTTTTCAGTTGTGTGAGACATGACTTCCCTGATGGTTAGGAATCCATCTGCCAATGCAGAGGACACAGGTTTAATCCCTGGTCTGGTAGGATTCCACATGCCTTGGGGCAGCTAAACCTGGGCCTGTGACTGCTGAGCACATGTGCCACAACTAGGGCCCGTGTGTGTTCTGCAACAAGAAGAGAAGCCTGTGCATTGCAACTAGAATAGCCCTCCCTCGCTGCTCCTGGAGAAAGCCTGTGTACAATAACCAAGACCCAGCACAGCCAAAAAAAAAAAAAAGAGAGAGAGAGACATAGAAACTATCAACAAGTTAAGGACTGAGAAAAAAGACTCAGAAAGAAATACTCTAGGAACAAGTATCGGTATAAGATTTCAGAAATATTACTACCTCATACTCAGTTTTGAATTTTCCATGTAATCAGTCCATTACTATTATTATGCTCAGTTGCTCAGGCATGTTTGAGTCTTTGCAGTCCCGTGGACTGTAGCCCACCAGGCTCCTCTGTCCATGGGATTCTCCAGGCAAAAATACTAGAGTAGGTCAGTTTCCAGCTCCAGGGGATATTCCTGATCCAGAGATCACACTCCAGTCTCTTGCATCCCCTGCATTGTCATGCAGATTCTTTACCACTGAGCTGCTGCTACCGCTGTTGCTAAGTTGCTTCAGTGTGTCTGACTCTGTGCCTTTAATACAGTTTCATTAAATACTCCGGCTGACATGAGTGATGTTTGGGGGAAATTAACTTGAGAGTTACTCCCCCAGTGAAGTAAAACTTTGCAGAAAGAAAATGACTAGCCAGAGTTTAGGTCTGGCTTCCTCAGGGTGATCACCAGAGACGCTTACAGAAAGAGCCAGAACCAGAGAACCACGTAAAGACGAGTGTCTGTTATCCATCTTGGCACACAGGTTGTCATTCTGTCCCTGGAATGGAGGGAGGGAAAGTCTCCTAAAAGAACTAGAAGGATTTTCAAGTTATACCTCCTTTTCTTTATAAGCTGATCTTAGCGTTTTAGCCACTTGGACCATATCTCACTTCTATTAACCAGTCATAGCAGCTCCCAGAAAACTACAAGCCTTTTTCAAAGGTCACAGTATTGACATAACTGTTCTTTTCCTTACTGAATATTTAAGAATGAAAAAGGAATTCTAATTGCAAATTGAGTTCTGGTTAAAGATTAAAACTTTTCAACTTTTGATTAAAAAAAAAAATTGTTTATCCCCGATTTTAGTTTTCTGCTCTACTCTTGACTTTGGGATTTCTGCCAAGTGTTTCCCTCTTGTTATCTTTCCATTAATCAGTACCTGGAATTGTGATTGTTTGTGCTACTCTTGAAAACATGCTGGCTTAATGATATATATAAGAATTATGAGAAAAATAGCCTCTAATCATTATAAACATAAGGATTTCCTAAGAAATATTTAGTGCTCTTCTGTGAAATATCTAAGGTGAGGCTAGTCCTTAAGTAGGTATAGAAATTAACAAGGGTAATATCAATCTTCTGTACTACCTCATTGTAACATAATGAACTCTTCATTTCACAAGCACAATTCTCTATCATCTGGTACAATGAATGACAAAGAGTTCTTTTTTAATTTTATTAGACTTCAGTTTGTTGAGATGTTACGAAACAGTCAGGGTCCTAAATACTAGATGTGCGTTCATGCCTGCTGTCGTTCAGTCCTGCCCAACACTTGCCAGGCTCCTACGGACTGTGGTCTGTCAGGCTTTTCTGTCCATGGGATTCTCCAGGCAAGAACACTGGACGAGATTGCCATGACCTCCTCCAGGGGATCTTCTTGACCCAGGGATAGAACCCGATTCTCCCTCATCTCCTGCATTACAGACAGATTCTTTACCACTGATCCACCACGGAAGCCCAAATACTAGATAAGCCTATTGAATTTTATCAAGTTTTCTTCCATGATGCATTAGTACTTGGCCTTGCTTTTTGTCAAACTTACTCATTAAACCTTCCTTCCTTCTGGGCCATCCAGTTTGATCCTGCCTAACATGTACTCATTAAAAGTTAATTTCCTTTTTTAGGAATCAGATGGCAGCATGACATATGTGTTGCTGATTACAGTATCCATTGTGAATAGTACATAACAACTATCTCCATTAATTCACAGAAAGAAAGTTTTATGAAGCTACAATTCTTAGCCTATAAAAGAACCTTCTTCTATGATACTTCTTACCTCAAAGAAGCACTAGTGTCTCCCACTGGTTTAATTAGATTGAATACAATATAATATATTCCCTCTGAAAAATACCTCGTAGGCATGTCCAGTCATGTCCAACTCTTTGCACCCCCATGGGCTGTAGCCTGTCGGGTTTCTCTGTTCATGGGATTTGCCTAGCAAGAATACTGGAGCGGGTTTCCTCCTTCAGGATTGAACCTATATCTCCTGTGTCTCCTGAGTTGACACGCTGATTCTTTACCACTGAGCCACCTGGGAAGCCCAAGAGACATATTACCTGTTATTTTATTCTGGTGTTACTATAGCATCTGTATAGCACAATCTTTTCATAATTATAGTTAATTCAGTGAAAGTGAAAGTGAAGTCTCTCAGTTGTGTCTGACTCTTTGTGACCCCGTGGACTGTAGCCCACCAGGCTCCTCCCTCCATGGGATTCTCCAGGCAAGAGTACTGGAGTGGGTTGCCATTTCCTTCTCCAGGGGATCTTCCCAACCCAGGGATCGAACCCGGGTCTACCCGCATTCCAGGAAGATGCTTTAACCTCTGAGCCACCAGGGAAGCCCAGTTAATTCAGTAGGATGAGTCAAAATATCTTTTGTTGTAAATTCTCAGTGTTAGAATTAAGATTACATAAATAAAGTTTATTTCTGATTCAAATATGTTTCCCAGTTATAATCATGTACGCCCTGCAGGATACTATATACAATTGTTTATTATAGAGTTTTTATCACCTTGATAAGTAAAACTACAGTTTCAAAATAGAGCAAAAGGATGGCTCTGTTCCTTTGCAATGTCATGTCAGAGTGGTGCCTAACATATACCTAAGAATTGTATCATTTAATAAGGATGCATCTTTGTTTGAGTCACTGATTAAGGCCCAGATTAAGGTAAAATTATATCTTAATCTCTGTCTGGAATAGATATAAATGATTTTTATCAATTAGAAAAATTAACTATAAAGGTTATGATTCTATTACCCCATAGAAAGTAAAAGTGAAAGTCACTCAGTCGTCCGACTCTTTGTGACTCCATGGACTATACAGTCCATGGAATTCTCCAGGCCAGAATACTGGAGTGGGTAGCCTTTCCCTTCTCCAGGAGATCTTCCCAACCCAGGGATTGAACCCAGATCTCACACATTGCAGGCAGATTCCTTACCAGCTGAGCCACAAGGGGAAGCCCCTTACCCTGTAGGGCATTAACCAATTTTGTTTCGCTCTTAGAACAAATATTTCAGCCTGGCTTTTTCTATGAATTATATGAACTAGTTCTTTAAGTGACCATGGAGGCAAATCTATCCGTGTCTTAGTTTGCTCCTCCAGAGTGAACCAAAAGCGGCAACAGAGACTTACATTTGTTGTCTTTTTCTCCTGTTTCTCTCTGTGCTCTTTTGTTGTTTCTGGTTCATGGATATCTTTGGTTATGGTTCTGGTTGGCAAAAAGTCAGTAATTCATTCCCTGTAAGTGATGGCAGTACTCAAGAATCCAATCTTGTGATGTTAATTAAAGTATTGAACATCTATTCTTTGAGATTGAGAAACTACAGAAAATCTGGTTTGTAGTCCTCTGTGTCTATGTTTCCAGGGTCCTCCAATCACCCACATGTTCAGTGATTCACTAGGACTCCAGGGACCCTGAGAGTCATAAACGTATTCATGGTTCTGTTTTATTACAATGAAGTGACACAGAGTAGAACCAGAGAGTTAAAAAATGCACTCCATGGGGTCTAGAGGGATCCCGGCACAACTCGCAAAGCTTTTCCTGGCCACAGAATGAGCTTCTAACTTCAGCTGTGAACGGAGGCAGTGGGCCTGAAGTCTTTCTGGTTAGAGAAGTCTGTATAATAGACAGAGCTGAGAGTTTTCATTGAAAGCTGGTCATATCTATCCTCTCTACCTGCAGTACCAGCCACAATTAACAAAACTCCAGATACTCAGAAGGATGTTTACCAACAACCTAGGCAGACTTATACAGCAGAGTTCAGGCCCCAGGCACGCAAAACAACCTTGTGCTCAGTCGCTCAGTTTTGTCTGACTCCTTGTGAACCTGTGGACTGTAGCCCACCAGGCTCCTCTGTCCGTGGGATTTTTCCGGCAAGAATACTGGAGTGGGTTGCCATTTCCTCCAGGGGATCTTCTCGACCCAGGGATCAAAACTGCATCGTCTCTGACTCCTGAATTACAAGCGAATTCTTTACTCGCTGAGCCATTGGGGAAGCCCAATTAGGAGAGTTTTCTTTTGGGGAAAAAAAATTCATATGTTGAAGCTCTAACTCCCACTGTAATTGTGTTTAGAAATAAAGCTTTGGAAGGTAATTAGATAAGGTCATAAGGGTGGGATTCTTATGATGGAATTAGTGCCCTTACAGGAAGACACTCTAGAGGGCTTGCTCTCCTCTGCCTGGTGGAGACACAGGAAGAAGGTGGTCATTGGCAAGCTAGGAAGAGAGCTCCCACCAGAACCCAACCCTGCTGAAGCCTTGAACTGGGACTTCCACTTTCCAGAACTGGGGGAGATAAATGCCTTCTGTTTAAACCACCCAGCCTATGGTTTTTGTTATAACAGCTCGAGCTAAGACATCATCCTGACAATAATCAAGAAAATCCTTTCCCTTTTATTGTGTGTTTGAAATATCATCTCATTTTCAAAGTGTGTTGATAAGCAGGATATATGCGGTGATGTGGTAAATCGCTTCAACCGTGTGCAACTCTGCAGCCCTACAAACTGTGGCCCACCAGGCTCCTCTCTGTCCATGGGGATTCTCCAGACAAGAATACTGGAGAGGGTTGCGATTTCCTCCTCCAGGGGATCTTCCCAACCCAGTGATCAAACCTGTGTCTCTCATGTCTCCTACATCGTCAGGCAGGATCTTTACCACTAGCACCACCTGGAAAGCCCAAGCAGGATTATAAATGATATTAAAAATATCTGGTTCTGACTGGATTACAGACATAAATAAAGTATAATATCATTTGTTTTTATTTTTTAAATGCTACCTTATTTCAGTTTTGAAGCCCTGGCTAGAAGCCAGTCAGTTCACCCTCTTTGAGTAGCTGATTGTCTGTACAGCAACCACTTCCTTTATGGGGCTTTCAAACTCCAGGTTACCTTGAGAGAACTGAGAAAATAGTTACTCAAATAATCTTCTGTGGCCTATGGTTCAAATGAGGAATCCCAGGCTTCTAAAGGAAAAAATAAAACATCTCAGAAAAAAAACTTTACTCAAATATTTTATATAAAACTTTAAGTTCATATGCTCAAAATGAACCCTTGGGAAAATGAAATTGGTTGGATATTTGGGGGTTTAGAAACAGTTGTATGTATCTTTCTTGTATTTTGTCAGAGTAAAGTATAAGAAAATATATTTTTTTTAGGTTTTAGTTTGTTTTCTCACAAAGAGACTGCTATTATGAATGTCCTAAAATTTATACTGGTTTATTGCCCTGACTAACTAATATTCTTCCATATTAATTTTTAAAATATAAAATTATGTGTTCAATTAATTGAATTATAATTTTAGCCAACATTTAAATATAAATAATGACTATTTACCCAATACAAAGATATATTGTACAACACAAAAATATAGCCAGCATTTTTAATAACTATACATGAACTATAACCTCTAAAAATTGTGAATCACTATGTTGTACACCAGAAACCTATAAACTATAACTTCGTTTTTTAAAAAGGGGAAAAAAAATAAATAAACACACGAAAAACCAAATTATTGTCCGTTTTTTTATAAAAAGAATTTCCAAGAGCTTAGTTAAATTTAAGACTTTGACTAATATCAGAATTAATCAATAGAACTTTTATTTGTATACATAGATTATAGGTAGCAGAACACTAAAAATTTGATCAATAGTAAGTTTTATTTTTAAATATTATAATGTCTATACCTTTAAGATGTTTTAGTTAACATCTTTATTCTTACCGCTGCTGCTGCTGCTGCTGCTAAGTCGCTTCAGTCCTGTCTGACTCTGTGCGACCCCATAGACGGCAGCCCACCAGGCTCCTCCATCCCTGGGATTCTCCAGGCAAGAATACTGGAGTAGCTTGCCATTTCCTTCTCCAATGCATGAAAATGAAAAGTGAAAGTGAAGTCGCTCAGCCGTGTCCGACTCTTAGGGACCCATGGACTGCAGCCTACCAGGCTCCTCTACCCATGGGATTTTCCAGGCAAGAGTACTGGAGTGAGGTGCCTATAAACTTGTAAAAGAATGTGATTTTAGAGGTTGTATATGAGTGTTCACTAACTTCTCTGGTCTGCCAAACAGCTTATATAAGACAGTTTCCAATTATCTACCTCTTATTTTTTGCTGTGAAGCAGAACTTGATACTTTGGTTAAAAGTGGTAATTAACATGTATGGATGAGACTCTATGCAGAAAAATAACAGAAAATAAATACACCATGTGTATATAAAACAATGGAATGTGTTTTTATATTTTTAGAAGGAACTAGAGAATAGTTTTATCTTAAAGTGTCAGATCATTTTAGAATATAAAAGAAAATGGTGGATGACAAAATTCAAAAGACTGTATCAAGTTAAGGAAAGTGAATAATTTTCTTTGACTTGGATCATAATTCCCAAAATGATGTGTCTAAAAAGAAACAATGCAATGTGTCAATGTAGTTTCAATGGGTTTGTTCACAAGTGGAAAAGAAGGCTTGTGAGTTCTTTATTGTCAAAGATTATATTAATGCAATGTCAGAATCTGGATTTTCTCTCTGCTAAAATTGATCTCAAAGTATTGAGTTCCTCTTAATAAGAAATAATAAAAGGTTACACTTTATGTTCTGTGTAATTTTTTAGACAGCAGAGACTCTGTATGTCATCAGAATAATTTTTTGCTTTGTTCTGCTGTCTTTATAATGCCCTTGATTGTTGAAAAAACAAACAAACAAACAAAAAACACAAAAAAACCTCAAAGAACAAGAGTTACTTCTGAAAGAGGGAGGGGATATTACAATTAGGTTACCTGTTGCTGCTGCTGCTGCTACTGCTGCTAAGTTGCTTCAGTCATGTCCGACTCTGCGACCCCACAGACAGCAGCCCACCAGGCTCCCCCGTCCCTGGGATTCTCCAGACAAGAACACTGGAGTGGGTTGCCATTTCCTTCTCCAATGCATGAAAGTAAGAAGTGAAAGTGAAGTTGCTCAGTCATGTCCGACTCTTAGCGACCCCATGGACTGCAGCCTACCAGGTTCCTCCGTCCACGGGATTTTCCAGGCAAGAGTACTGGAGTGGGATGCCATTGCCTTCTCCAACCTGTTGCTATATGTTTTAAAATATTTTTTTGACATTGTATTTGCTAGGTAGTCAGGTTATAATCATTTTTTTAGGCACTTCTGTCCCTCTCAATTCAGTGTCTAATCTTCTCTGATGATTCTTTTGATTTTGCTCTTCTAAAATAAGTTCCTCGATTCATAAAAATTGTTTCCGGATATCTTTAACATGTAAATAATGTGTGGAGTTTTTCACAGGTCCTGGGTACCTACAGATTCATATTTCATCTTATTAAGGAAGGAATACCAGTAATAATTAGGTTGTTTGATATTCTCAGCATTTCTTAGTTAGCTAAACACTATTATAAGAGCTGCTTGAGAAGAGATGTCAAATCTAGAGAAACTATACCTTCCCTAAGTTAGTTTTATACAGGAAACTATTATTAATACAAATGTGTGTCAAGGGTTAGCCACATTCCAGAGAGAATTGGGAGGCTCCAGGGTTGAGGCAAGGCCCTTCTTGTTCATAGTATGTCTGACCCACAGGAGAAAACTGGATTAATTCCATCCTTAATATATCACTTATGTATTGTGACCCAACAGAGACTGTTATTCCTATTGAATCTCATAGGGTTCTACTTTAATAAATTGGAGCTTCCCTGGTGGTGCTGGTGGTGAAGAATCTGCCTGCCAATGCAAGAGACACGAGGCAGTTTGATCCCTGGGTGGATGAGATCTCCTGGAGAAGAAAATGGCAACCCACTCCAATATTCTTGCCTGGACAATCCCATGGACAAAGGAGCTCAACAGGCTATAGTCCATGGGATCACAAAGAATCAGACACCGCTGAGCACGTGCACGTGCAGACACACACACACACACACACACACAAACACAAACACATCTAATAAATTAATCAATGTTATTTAGTCTTGTCATCAACAGACGGTTTATACTTTTCTCTCATGTTTGTCCAAAGTCTCATTATAAGCTACGGTCTAGAAATGTGGTCTTCAAAAAAGAAGCATGTTCTTAGTGCCTCAGAGAAAGACACTTCAAGGGAAAGGCTTTTGAGCAAAGGCTTCTAAGCCAACATCATTTAGACAGGGCACAGATTCATTCAAGATTTCAAGAGCTCTTTTTCATCAAGAAGCATACGTTATGGAAGCAGGCTGCTGATAAAGATCCAATGGGGAGAGTTGATTAGGACTGAATGAACTGATGAGGAAAATTTAACTGTGGTTATTCATTTTAAAAAATAGGTTATATATATAGTATTATATATATAATACCTTGTATATGTAATATTATATATATAATATTGTTCAATGTAGTGTTTTCTGATGGCTTTATGAGCAACCATTTCTATTTAATGTTTTTGCAAATTGAAATGATATTTATTTTAAATGTTTTCTTTTTCTCACTGACCTTTCAGTGCACAGGAGCAGATACTGAATCTCTATTGTTCACGGCAATACAATTATTTACATAGATCTATTGAGGTTCTGTTCTGTTTTTTTAACCAAAATATAATTAAGCAAATCAGTTGTACAATCAAAGACATGACTAGAGTGTCATGTGTCAGACTAAATCTCATTTGTTCACACATTAAAAGTACGAATGATCATTAAAAGTAAGTAATGACACATTAAAAGTAAGCATGACCCACAATTAAGTAAAAAGTGTCATAGCTTATATGTGACCAATGTCTATACAGCCCTTCCAGGGACTAAAAAATAGGGTCTTTGCCTTACAGATATTAAGGAAGGTCATTTTCTGATAGTTCAGGAACCACAATAGATTTTTTAAATTGCAGTATAATTGCTTTACAGTGTTGTGTTAGTTTCTGCTGTACATCAGTGTAAATCAGCTCTATGTACACATATATATACACATATCTCCTTCCTCCTGAGCCTCCCTCCAACCTCACATCCCACCCTTTTAGGTCATCATAGAACACTGAGCCCTCAGCAGATTTTGAAAACCACAAGGAGAAAGGAATTAACCAACATTACATGTACTGCAAGCAAGATTTGGTGGAGATTAACCGGTTTTTTTTTTTTTGAGTCATAAAATAATGGGAGCTTTTAAAAGTTCATTCTTATAGTCTTCATGAAATCTCCACACATTTGAATTCTGTGAGGTTAGTAGTTTTTGTATTACTTTGTGTAACTCTAGATTAGAAGACCATTTAGAAAGGACATGTACATATGTTACTTAAAGTCTCTTTCTAAATCGATACAGATGAAATATGAGACCAAACTTTCGTGATAAACAATATAACTTCTGATGGTTATTTAGGATCATAAGGAAATTTTGTTAAAAAAAAAAGCCTACCATTATATTTGTAAATAACAGAAGAGCATGCCTTTTCAATATCACACTGGAAATTGTCTAATAGACTTACCCCCAAATTACTTCTCTATATGATATGAGAAGGCAATGGCACCCCACTCCAGTCCTCTTGCCTGGAAAATCCCATGGGTGGAGGAGTCTGGTGGGCTGCAGTTCATGGGGTCGCTAAGAGTAGGACATGACTGAGCGACTTCACTTTCACTTTCCACTTCGTGCATTGGAGAAGGAAATGGCAACCCACTCCAGTACTCTTGCCTGGAGAATCCCAGAGACAGTGGGCCCCCATCTATGGGGTCACACAGAGTCGGACACGACTGAAGCGACTTAGCAGCAGCAGCATGGAGAAGGAAATGGCAACCTACTCTAGTATTCTTGCCTGGAAAATCCCATGAACAGAGGAGCCTGGCAGGTTACAGTCCATGGGGTTGCAAGAGCCAGACACGACTGATTAACTAAGCCACCACCACCATGGTATACTTAAGTTGACTCAGTACTTAACTCAAGATCAATCATATGCAATTATATGTTTAACAAGATTTTAGTCAGCAATTGTGTCCATTTGTTGTCAGAGAGCTTCTGTTAGGGATGCAAATGACAGCTAACTGTTAGAAAAGTTTACTATTTTATTGTCCTGTAAGACATTAACCAGTTTTGGGTCTAACTTCCATTTCAACGTACCGTTCTTAGTTGATCACATAAATATTTTTGATGCTTTTGCCTTTTAATTGGGATATAATTGTTTTACAACATTGTTTTAGTTTCTGCTATACAATGAAGTGTATCAGCTGTGTGTGTACATGCATCCCCTCCTGGGTGCATGTCTTGGACCTGTCTCTCACAACCCCATTCTATCCCTCTAAGTCATCACGGAGCACCAGGGGTCACCATATTCCAAAAATAAATGGAAAATTCCAGAGATAAACCGTTCATAAATTTTAAACTGTGCACCATTTCGATTATCAGCTGCTGCTGCTAAGTCGCTTCAGTCGTGTCCGACTCTGTGTGACCCCATAGATGGCAGCCCACCAGGCTCCCCCGTCCCTGGGATTTTCCAGGCAAGAACACTGGAGTGGGTTGCCATTGCCTTCTCCAATGCAGGAAAGTGAAAAGTGAAAGTGAAGTCGCTCAGTCGTGTCCAACTCTTGGCCACCGATTACCAGATCAACTAGCCAACATACCTTGAACTTCCTGTGCTTTATAACAACTTTTCACTAGCTATTTTATACTTTTTGGAGTAGCTTAATTGTTCTAGGGGTTCCCTCGTAAATGACTTAAGTATATATGATGTGCTCTTACTATTTATTTAGGTGATTCATGATTTGGACTTTTTAAAAATTATACTTTGAGTAACATATTAGTTTGCGAATGTAACAATGCAGACATAGTTGTTAGTTCCTAAATATATTTGTAATTTAAGTAAGATGTCATCTAGTATACGGGAAACAGCCCTTGATTGTTTTTAAATTTTTTGTATCTATGTCAGTCAGTTCAGTCGCTCAGTCATGTCTCACTCTTTGGGACCCCTTGAATCGCAGCACACCAGGCCTCCCTGTCCATCACCAACTCCCGGAGTTCACTCAGACTCATGTCCATCGAGTCGGTGATGCCATCCAGCCATCTCATCCTCAGTCGTCCCCTTCTCCTCCTGCCCCCAATCCCTCCCAGCATCAGAGTCTTTTCCAGTGAGTTAACTCTTCGCATGAGGTGGCCAAAGTACTGGAGTTTCAGCTTTAGCATCAGTCATTCCAAAGAAATCCCTGATCTCCTTCAGAATGGACTGGTTGGATCTCCTTGTATCTATGTAGATATCTTTATTGAAGTTGCCAAACACATCACTCACCAATATATTTGGAATCTGTGCTATATTTGATTAAAGACAAATACTGCTAATTTAATGCTCTAAATATCTTTTCTCTGGTTTATTACTAACAGCACCATCATAAAAAAAACTCTACAACACTTATTTATCATATTCTTCCAATGAAGAATTATGCTCTACAAATTCTTTCTTTTGTGTAGAGTCTGGTAAAAAGACTTGTGGCTATTTTTGTCTCTGTTCTTTTTTACATTCTCTGGTTTACCTTTCTAGATGTTATCTGTTTTTCAAAACTCAGTTCAAAGCTCTGGCTCTATGAAACCAATCCTGAATCTTTTTAATACAGTTACTTGCTATACAGCTCTAATCATATGCCTGTATATGATCGGTAAGCAGTTCTATTGAAATTTTTTCTTCATGCGTTTTCCCTAGTTAATGTTGAGTATCAAGAGGGTAACTGTGTTTAATAACAGAGCTAACTTTGACCTATTTCACAAAACCTACTAGACTGAATGAATCACTGCCTTTTCAAAGTATTCTATAATAATGAAAGCGTCCTCAATTATATTATTAACGATAGTCTACCTTATGATAGCTATTAGATTTTTCTCTTTCCTTAATTTTTAAATCACATAGAGTCATTTAGCTTCCCCCCTTCTTTTCAATTAAACTTTAAGTTCACTAAAGGCAAAATATGGGACTTCCATTTGATTTTTGTACTCCAAGACATAATCACATTGCTTTTCATAATAGCAGATACTCAGTAAATGTTAGTTGATTTGATTTTGTCTTTTGAACACTGTTAATTTTGATTTTTGCCAAATTTAAGTAGAACATAATTTTATAAATTGCTCATAAATATTGTTATGGCACATGTACATTGTCCTGAATATTAAGATGGTTTTCTCAGTGTTTTATATTTATGTTTTCTAACTTTAAAGCTTTTCATCTTGTATCGGGTTATAACCAATTAACAATATTGTGGTAGTTTCGGGTGAACAATGAAGGGACTCAGCCATACATATATATGTATCCATTCTCCCCTAAACTCCCCTCCCAGTGTTTTTCTCTGTGACTGTTTTATTTATCACTTTTTAAAATTAATTTTTATTGGAGTATAGTTGACTTACAATGTTCTGTACATTTCTGCTGTACAGAAAAGTGAATCAGTTATACAAACACATATATCCACTCTTTTTGATATTCTTTTCCCATAGAGGTTATCACAGAGAATTGAGTAGCATTCTCTGTGTTATACAGTAGATTCTTATTAGTTATCTGTTTTATATATAATAGGTTCTCAGTGTATTCTAAAAGTATGCAAAGATGTCATTATAACTCTTTGCTGGCTATAATCTCAACTTTCAAACACAACTCAATCTGGGAAAAATTTTAAATGCTGCTTCAAGTCAATCTCAGTAGATTAATTTTCCTCCACACCTCATGCTAATATTAGACTCTGCTGCTGCTGCTAAGTCGCTTCAGTCATGTCTGACTCTGTGTGCCTCCACAGACGGCAGCCCACCAGGCTCCCCCGTCCCTGGGATTCTCCAGGCAAGAACACTGGAGTGGGTTGCCATTTCCTTCTCCAATGCGTGAAAGTGAAAACTGAAAGTGAAGTCGCTCAGTCATGTCCAACTCTTAGCGACCTCATGGACTGCAGCCCATCAGACTCCACCATCCATGGCATTTTCCAGGCAAGAGTACTGGAGTGAGGTGCCATTGCCTTCTCCGATATTAGACCCTGCTTCATCCCAAAGAATAGAAACAGGACTCTTTGACCAACATATGTCAACAGTGTGAATTCTAGTAGTTACAGTTTTGTCTTGTTTTCCCAGTCAACAGTTTCATATATACTTCTTTTCTCAGTATTCTCCTAGCTGGTAGATGACTATTAATTAATATTTATCACTTACAGTGGTTGTTTATTTTCCCACTTACAGTATTTTGTAGCCTACCTTCTGACACTTTTTAAATGTTTGAATTAATATATTGTAACTAGTTAAGGAGTTTCATATTTAAAATCTCTTTGAAATAGTTTCTAATCGGTCTTTCATCCTTACTATTCTACCAAACCTGTTTTAGCAAAGTCACCAATTTCCTACCATGTGCTAAATCCAATGATTAATTTGTCATCCTTGTCAAACTTGACCAAGGAGCAGCATTTGCTGTAGGCAATCACTTCTCCTCTTCACTTTTGGCATACTGGTTCACACTTCTTCATCATCTCTCTGATCTCTTAATGTATTAATGCCCCCAGGGAACTGGCTATTTCCTACTTTCCATTTGGCTAATTTCATCTCATTTAATGTCACAGTTTTAAATGTCATCCATGGACCAAAAATTCTGCTCCTCTCCCTGAACTGCTTTCATCCATGCGTAGGTATCTTCAGTTTAAAATGCCCAAAACTACCCTTGAGATTTTCCTTCTAAGTATATTCCCCTTATAATCTTTCCCAGCTTTATTATGAGCAATGTTACATTTCCAGTTGCAATAGTTTCTCTTTTCTGTGGCTTTATTTTATGTGATTTCAGTTACCACGGTCAACCACAGTCCGAAAGTAAATGGAAAATTCCATAAATAAACAGTTCATAAAATTTTAAACTGTGCACCATTCTGAGTAGCATGATAAACCTCCTGCCCACCTGGAACATGAGTCATCCCATATTCAAGGTATTAATCACTTAGTCATCATCTCAGCTTCCCTGGTGGCTCAGACAGTAAAGAATCTGCCTGCAATGCAGGAGACTTGGGTTCAATCCCTACATCAGGAAGATCCCCTAGAGAATGGAATGGCAACCCACTCCAGTATTTTCTGGAGAATCCCATGGACAGAGGAGCCTGGAGGGCTACAGTCCATGGGGTCACGTAGAGTCAGACACAACTGAGCCACTGATACTTTCGGGTGCCATCTTGATTATCAGATCAACTGTCAAAGTGTTAATGTCACAGTGCTTCTGTTCCATTGACCCTCATTTTACTTAATAATGGCCCCACAGCACATGGGTAGTGATGCTGGCAATTTAGATAATCCCGAGAGAAGCTGTGTGCTTCCTTAAGTGAAAAGAAAGAGGAAGTTCTCAACTGAACAAAGAAAGGGGAAAAAAATGTATGCTGAGACTGCTGAGATCTACAATAAGAAGACTTCTATCCGTGGAAATGTGAAGAAGGACAAAGACATTTCTGCTAGCTCTGCTTTGCACCTCAAACTGCCAACGTAAGAGTCACAGTGCTTAATAAGTGTTTAGTTAAGATGAAAAAGGCATTACGTTTGTACAGTGACATCTTGAGAAAGAGAAAGAACCATATTCACACAACTTTTATTACCATGTATTATTCTATTTTGTTATTGTTACTCATCTCTTTACAGTGCCTAATCTGTAAATTAAACTTTCTTGTAGGTATGTTACATCTAGGAAAAACACATTGCATACATAGTGTGTTAGCCTCAGGCCTTCACTAAACCGTAAGCTCCCTAAAGGTAAGGCTATTGCATTTTTTTTTCAGTGCTCTATTTCCAATATCAAGTACCCAGCATATAGAGTGGCTTGAGATGTGTTTATAGGATTGTGTGCTCAATCACTCAGTCATGCCTGATTCTTTGCAATCCCATGGACTGTAGCCCACCAGGTTCCTCTGTCCATGGAATTTTTCCAGGCAATAAATCTGGAGCGGGTTGCTATTTCTTACTCGAGAGAATCTTCCTGACCCAGGGATTTAACCTGTGCTGCTTGGATCTCCTGCATTGGCAAGTGGATTCTTTACTACTGTGCCACCTGGGAAGCCCTGTTTATGGATCACCTAGTTAAGTAGTGAAAAAAAAATAGCATAGGACCAAATGACAGCAAGCTTTGATATAAATATATCTGTGCTTTTGATACTGATATGGTGACATTTGGAAATAGAGAGAAATCATCAAAAATTATGGCATATTTTATGTGACATTAAGTTTAACCTAAACTGTGTTTATCTTATTTCTATTATATATGCCTCAATTTGCAAAAGATTTGTAACAGTGGTTTCAAATTGGTAGTTGACAGGTATTTGAATAATTCTTAAATTGTGGAAAGAACTATGAGTTCATCCTCCAAATTGTCATCTGGTCATGCAAGAAGCATACAATCAGCAGGCCATCTATTTCAATTCCAGAAGATCTCTGTGGAAAATTATCTCTACAGTGGCTCTCACTTCAATGTCATTATGTTTTCAGAAATTTATTTTTCAGATACTAAATTGAAATCTCCAAAAGTGTGTTAATATTCATTTCCCCTTGCCCTGGACTCATTGAGGAACAACAACTGATCATCGTTCTCATTTTAAGAGAGTTAATGACTATCAATAGATGTATTTTTGCTGTTGTTCCTCTTAAAGCTAATATATATGTATAATACACATGTATATATATATATATATACACACACATATATATATATACACACACACACACATAGAATGGCTACCCATTCCAGTACTCCTGCCTGGAGAATTCCATGGATAGAGGAACCCGGTGGGCTACAGTCCATGGGGTCACAAAGAATCAGACATGATTGAGCAACTAACATTTTCACTTAAACACACACATATACATTAATACATATATATCCAGTTGTAGTTATATTTTGTACTTAAATCAAAATAATCAACTGCTCTGCAAAAATCTTTCTCCTCCAAGCATCAAATATCACTCTAACATTTAGAATAGGCATTAAAATAAAAATAAAATGCTCAGTGATTCCTCAGAATATTAGACCCCACCATTAATGGATATAAAGATTTATTTCCCTTTCAGGTCTTTGAAAGCTTTGCTCCATGACTCTCCAGCATCAGTGTTACTGATAAGAAGTGAAGTGAAGTGGAAGTCACTCAGTCATGTCTGACTCTTTGTGACCCCATGGACTATACAGTCTATGGGTAGCCTATCCCTTCTCCAGTGGATCTTCCTGGCCCAGGAATCGAACCAGTGTCTCCCACATTGCAGGCAGATTCTTTACCAGCTGGCTGTTTTCCTAGTTGTGACAGTAAATACAATTGTCTGTAAAATGACCCCAATTAGAATCGCAGGAATACAAAACTTAATAGACTTTTTCTCATCATTCCCTTTGTTGGCTGAAATCATAGAATCTGAGCATTGGAAGACACCTTAAAGTTACCTAATTCAATGTGTGAATGTTTGTATTGGATGATTTAAATGATTCTGTCAGTTTGTGCCAAGCTGATACAAAGGAAAGTGACAACTGGAAAGAGATGTCACACAAATAGCTCGTCTTTGGAGACAGCTATCATGCCCTGGATGAAAGATGTCTTTTTAAGCTTTGTCCCTGTTTGAGAGCAGAGAGAGAAAATTCAAGCAAAAGTTCACATCACCTTGTATTACTGTCAGGGGTACTTTTGTCCCTTCATGCTTTAACCCAACTCAAAGTCTATTTAATTGTACTCAGTTTTCTGCCTCCTCCTGGATATAACAGATTCCAAAGAAAAATCAGGGTGTGGGGGGTGGGGAACCCAACTAGCAAACCAAAAACAAAAAAACATAGTTGCAACTGCACAGAGGAACAAAGGAGATCCAACACTCCAAATACCCACGTGTTTGCTCACGCCTTACAGGCTTTTATACACAACTCTTGGCGATCAAAGATGCCTAACAAAAGCCCAGGGAGTTTAGGGACATCACCTCACTTTTAGATACCAGGGAATGTTTCATCTTTAACACCCATATGTTCACTTTTGTGTTTCACAACAAATTTAATGACGGTGATGAGTTATCTCTGCCAAAGTTCTAAGTACTCTTCAATATTAATCCATTAGTCCTCCCAACACTCATAAGAGAGCAGTGTTATTGTTAATTCCCATTTTTCAGATGAGGAAACTTAAGCAGGAGGAGATTTGAGATTTGATAAGACCAGAAGATTCAGATGAACATTTACATAACTTTTTCCAATACATGAGCAAACAAAATTCCTCTTCTTTGAGCTTATAACACAGAAATATTATTCATTCGATACACTGGCTACTTATTTCTCTCTTTTAATTCTTTAAATGTATGTTTCATAAATAGTGGTGTTGTTTTATGCACCAGAGATTGTGACTGGAGTCTCGTCTGTTTCTAAGCATATAGATATTACCCCAAAGCTAATTTTCTTTTTACAATAAACTTTCTTTTAAAGAATTCTGTTCCATTGATCTATTTTTGTCTGCCAATAATATACTATTTTGATTACTTTGAAATCACGGAGTGTCATACTTCAAACTTTGTTCTTCTTTCTCAAGATTGCTTTGGCTATTTGGGGTCTTTTGTGTTTCTGTAAAAATTTTAGAATTACTTGTTCTAGTTCTGTGAAAAATGCCATTAGTATTTTGATAAGGTTTGCACTGAATCTGTACACTGCATTGGGTAGTTCGTTTTAACAGTATTAATTCTTCAGTGCATAATCACTGTAAGTCTTTCCATTTGTTTGTGTCATCTTCTGTTTCTTTCATCAGTGCCTTATAGTTTTCAGAGTACGAGTCTTTTACTTCCTTGCTTAGATTTATTCCTAGGTATATGTTTTTCTTTTTAACGCACATGTAAAGAGGATTTTTTTCTTAATTTATATTTCTAATAGATCATCATTAATGTATGAAACACAGCAGATTTCTGTATTCTGTGATTTTATTGAATTCCTGGATGAGTGCTAATGCTATTTTGGTGGAGTCCACAGGGTTTTCTATATAGAGTATCAAGTCTTCTGCAATCGGTGACAATTTTACTTTTTCCTTTTCAATTTGAATTACTTTTACTTATTTATTTATTTTTGTCTTTGGCTAGGACTTTCAGTACTATGTTGAATAAAAGTGGTAAAAGTAGACATTTTTGTTTTATTCCTAATATTAGAGGGAATGCTTTCAGCTTTTCACCATAGAGTATGGTGCTGGCTGTGAGTTGGTCATATATGCTTTTTAGTATGGTAAGATATGTTCTCTCTCCACCCACTTTGTTGAGAGTTTTTATCATAAATGAAAGTTGAATTTTATCAATTGTTTCTTTCTGCATCTTTTGAGATAATCATAAAATTTTATTTCTTTCTATTATTTACATTCTTGTATATGGTGCATTATATTGATAAATTTATATATACTGAACAATCCTTGCAGCCCTGGGGTGTATAGTCTTTTAAATTTATTGTTGAATCTAGTTCACTACCATTTTGTTAACGATTATTGCATCTAATCTCCTTGATGTTATTTGTCTAAAATTTTCTTCTTTGTGTGATACAATTTGTCTGATTTGGTGTCAGGATGAGACTTAATGGATGCTGGCTTTACGGAATAACTTTGAATATTTTTGGAATAACTTGAGAAGGATAGGTGTTAACGCTTCTTGAAATGTTTAGTAGAATTCATCTGTGAAACTTTCTGGTACTGTATTTGCATTTGTTGGGAATTTTTTTATTACTTATTTAAGTTCATTACTGGAAAAACCATCTGGTCATAGTTTCTGCTTCTTCCTGATTCAGTCTTGAAAAACTGTATCTCTCTAGAAATTTACCCATTTCTTCTTTTGTCCATTTCATTGGTGATACGAGTACTCATAGTAATTTCTTATGATCCTTTGTATTTCTGTGGTATCACATTAACTGCTCTTCTTTTATTTCTCATTTGATTCATTTGAGCTCTCTCTCTCTCTCTGAATCTGGTTAAAGGTTTATCAATTTTATTCTTTCAGAGAACCATCCCTTAGCTTCATGGATCACTTCTATTGTTTTTTTTTTTTTTTTTTTTGGTCTCTATTTTATTGATTTCCACTCTGATTTTTAATATTTCTTTCCTCTACAAACTCTAGGCTTTGTTTTTCTCTTTCTGGTTTCATCAGCTGTATGTGTTTTCTTGCTTCCTAGCTCAGGCTTATATCACTATAGCATTCCTTCTTAGAGCTGCTNGTTCTTTTTTTTTTTTTTTTTTTGGTCTCTATTTTATTGATTTCCACTCTGATTTTTAATATTTCTTTCCTCTACAAACTCTAGGCTTTGTTTTTCTCTTTCTGGTTTCATCAGCTGTATGTGTTTTCTTGCTTCCTAGCTCAGGCTTATATCACTATAGCATTCCTTCTTAGAGCTGCTTTTGCTGTGTCCCGTAGCTTCTGGATCATTGTTTCTGCTTCACTGTTCCCAGGTATTTGGGGGTTTCCTCTTTGACTATTCAGTGACCCATTTGTTGTTTACTATCATGTTGTTTAGCCTCTATGGGTTTTTTTGCTTTCTCCCCTTATAGTGGATTATGTATGAAATAAAATCTTGAAATTATCTTTGATTCCTTTCTTATCCTCAGTGTCTACATCCAATTTGACAAATTTTAGGCTCCTCTAGTAATTGTGTTTCCTGTCATATAATGGAATTATCTCTTTCCCAACTTTACTTTCAGATACCGAGTTCAGACTTTCATTAGGTTTTACCTTGACTTTTACAGTTGACTTCTCACCCTCCAGTGATTCCAATTTCAAATTAATCTTTCTAAATGCAACTCTGATCATTTTATTACCTGTAATTATTTTCTCAAAAGCCATCCCCGAATCCCTTTTGGATACTAAAGTAAAAATGCACCTTCCTCTGCTTCGAGCTTGGTGTTTTCAGTGTGAGGAAGCCTCTCTTTCCCATCTTTTTTTCATTCAGTTCTTGAATTCACATGGTTCATCCAAAATGAGCTGCTGTGAGTTCCACCTTATAGTTCCCAGCCTCCGTGCTCATTCTAGTCTATTTCTGAAAGTCTGTTTTGACTTTACAAATCTTTCTTTTCCCTCAGCTTCATCTCACATTTTCCATTGACTATCCATCCCCTTTCCTTCATCTCCAAATTGATGAGAACTTCTGTGTCTTTGAACTCCTATAAAATTAGTTATAACTCTAAAGCTATAATTTTCTCTCCTGCTTTAGATATATGTTTCACCCTATGTTTCATTTTTGCGTTCCTCAGCCACTATCTGCAGGTACTTGAGAACAGAAGCTGGCCAATATTTATTGTTATATCACTTTAAGTTCTCAGCACACTTTCTGACACTGAATATTTATTTATGTGGGTGTATTTGAGTTGAATATATGCACATTTCATCTCTCTTTTCTAGTTAAGTTACATAGAATGTTCATTTGGAGTGGCAAATAGATAGTTTTAAATATCATATGATATCACTTATATGTAGAATCTTAAAAAAAGATACAAACGAACTTATTTACAAAACTGAAATATAGCCACAGACATAGAAAGCAAGCTTATGGTTATTAAGCCTATGGCAAACTTACAGATAAAGCTGGAGGAAGCACAAGCTGGAATCAAGATTGCTGGGAGAAATGTCAACAACCTCAGATATGTAGATGACACCAGTCTTATGGCAGAAAGTGAAGAGGAACTGAAGAGCCTGTTGATGAAAGTGAAAGAAGAGAGTGAAAAAGCTGGCTTAAAACTCAACACTCAGAAAACTAAGATCATGGCATCTGGTTCCGTCACTTCATGGCAAATAGATGGGGAAACAATGGAAACAGTGACACTTTCTTTTCTTGGGCTCCAAAATCACTGCAGATGTTGACAGCAGCCACGAAACTAAAAGATGCTTGTTCTTTCAAAGAAAAACTGTGATCAACTAGACAGCATATTAAAAAGGAGAGACATTACTTTGCTGACAAAGGTCAATCTAGTCAAAGTATGGTTTCTCTAGTAGTCATGTATGGATGTGAGAGTTGGACTATACAGAAAGCTGAATGCCAAAGAACTGATGCTTTTGAACTGTGGTGTTGGACAAGACTCTTGAGAGTCCCTTGGACTGCAAGGAGACCCAATCAGTCAATCCTAAAGGGGATCAGTCCTGAATAATCATTGGAAGGATTGATGCTGAAGCTGAAACTCCAATACTGTAGCCAACTGATGCTTTTGAAAAGACCCTGATTCTGGGAAAGATTGAAGGTGGGAGGAGAAGGGGATGACAGAGGATGAGATGGTTGGAAGGCATCACCGACTCAATGGACATGAGTTTGAGCAAGCTCTGGGAGCTGGTGATGGGCAGGAAAGCCTGGCATGCTACAGTCCATGGGATTGCAAAGAGTCAGACATGACTGAGTGACTGAACTGACTGAACTGATGGTTATCAAAAAGGAAAGAGGAGGAGGGATAAAGTAGGAGTTTGGGATTACCATATACACACTACTATATATAAAATAAACCAACAAAGACTTACTGTATAGCACACGGAATTGTAGTCAATATTTTGTAATAACCTATACAAGAAGGGAAATATATATATCTGAATCAACTAACACATTTTAAATCAACTATGTTTCAATTTTAAAAAGTTAAAGACAAAAATGAAAATTTATAGACAAGCAGCACAATTCATATGTTTTTATGCACATTTTAAAATGTTTTAATTAAATTATGATCCCTCTATATCTAAAAAAAGAAAGACAATCTTTAAACTTTAAAGATTTGTTCTAGTTTTAAATCAGAAAAAGAGTTTGACAGCTTCGTAATGAGTTAAACAACAAGTCTGATCTTGAGGACTCTCTAATATGAGCAGGTAATGGCTGGATATTAAAATTTCCAAGGTCTCAGAGGCCAGCAAATCCATATGTTGGGATATGCCCAATGGTAGGTCTTGATACTGTAGCTTCTAAATGGATAATTACATATAACGAGGCTGCTGAAATTGTTTGTTTGCTTCAAAATTAAATGACAGCTAGGGCCAAATTCATTAAGAACCATTTTCTCTTGAGTGTTTCATTATGAGAAAGGGTCTTGCTGCCAATAAACTTCTCATGTGATTGATGCTGGAATGCGGGGCTCTGATGGCCTTGGGAACCGTTATTGCCAAGCCTACACTTTAATATCTTGGAAAATCACTGATGCCTGAAATGTAACTTCAAAGTAAAAAAACAAACAAGTGAAAGAGCAGTATATTCCAAGGTAATACTCCAGAGGCTAATTGTGGCCTTGAGGAAAGCAAAGTGTCTTCTAACCTCCTGCCAAAATTTACTGTATATCTCTATCAGATATTTGGTCTTTTCAACTGAAAGGTCTAAGAACTATCTTCAGTTTTGAAGGTTTCTGTTATTTAAAAAAATGTGAATGGGACTTACACATTGCATATTGATTTCTCATTTGAAACTTGTGCATTAAATAGTGTCCTAAGCAATATGACCTAAGTCACATCATATGGAATGGGTAGTCATGCTCTCATCCCGGGGATCTTCCCGTCTCACGGATCAAACGCACATCACTTATAACTCCTGCATCGGCAGGCAGGTCCTTTACCACCAGCGCCACCTGGGAAGCCCAAGCAGATTTGGTATCTGGCTCCAAATTCCAAGTCTGTGACCACATTGATTCTAGTTAGTGAGCTAGATAATTCTGTTCAAAAGAGGGTTAAAGCATAATGTGGCTTACATGTAGTAGAGATAATCCACTCTGAATCTGGAAGAGTCAACTTTCTGGAAACAAAACTCTGATTCTGGCACTGAGCTAGCAAGATGTCTAGGATTTGCATTTATACACATAAGAGCCTTTGCTTCGATCCACTGATATTCTTGTGGCTATGAAATCAAGATTCTCATGAGTGCAGAAAAAAATTTTTTTAGACTATTCTTAAGAGAAATACCATTTTCTCAATTTTGCCCCTCATTTGCTGTATAACTAACTTAATCTAAGATCCCTTTGCTCATCCTAGGAACTTAAATTTCACTGAAATTTTAAGTAATATTGGTGGCCATCTAAAGAATTTATGAAGGATTCTGACACCATCTGATTTATAATTCTTTACATCAGACAACACACACATACAAATGGCCTGGGAATGTTATAGCTTCTGGTATTGAATATTTTCTCAGATAAAAAAATTTTTTTTTTTTTCAGAAAATTCAACTTGCTCTTCTTCAGAAAAATAATTAAGTCAAAACCCCAAGTCATTTTGTGTAGCACTCTAGAAACTAATGAGTTACTGAGAAAATAATTTTTTCATATGATAACTTAACAAATAAAAGCTGCCACAATATCTCATTTGAGTAGAGTACAGTGCACTATTATGGAATAACTAAATATAGAATCAATAATGATGCCTTATATCCAAGTTTACACTGGAAGAGCTTAAAAATCATAATATTGTATTTGAGTTGCTTTAGAGGTTATCTCAAGTGATAACAAATGATAGCAAGGTACATCTTAAGACTGTAAAGTCTAGGTGAAAAGGGTAGTGATCATCGTTTTTTTTTAAGATTTTTATCGGAGAATAGTTGCTTTACAACACTGTGTTAGTTTCTTCTGTACAGCAAAAATAAATCAGTCATACTTATACATGCATACATATATCCCCTCTTTTTTTTGATTTCCCTCCCACCTACGTCACCATAGAGCAGTGAGTAGAGTTCCCTGAGTAGGTTCTCATTAGTTACCTATTTTATACATATATGCTACTCCAAAACCACTGCAGATGGTGACTGCAGCCATGAAATTAAAAGACACTTACTCCTTGGAAGAAAACTTATGACCAACCTAGATAGCATATCCAAAAGCAGAGATATTACTTTGCCGACTAAGGTCCATTTAGTCAAGGCTATGGTTTTCCAGTGGTCATGTATGGATGTGAGAGTTGGACCGTGAAGAAAGCTGAGCGCTGAAGAATTGATGCTTTTGAACTGTGGTGTTGCAGAAGACTCTTGAGAGTCCCTTGGACTGCAAGGAGAACCAACCAGTCCATTCTGAAGGAGATCAGCCCTGGGATTTCTTTGGAAGGAATGATGCTAAAGCTGAAGCTCCAGTACTTTGGCCACCTCATGCGAAGAGTTGACTCATTGGAAAAGACTNTGATCATTTTATTACCTGTAATTATTTTCTCAAAAGCCATCCCCGAATCCCTTTTGGATACTAAAGTAAAAATGCACCTTCCTCTGCTTCGAGCTTGGTGTTTTCAGTGTGAGGAAGCCTCTCTTTCCCATCTTTTTTTCATTCAGTTCTTGAATTCACATGGTTCATCCAAAATGAGCTGCTGTGAGTTCCACCTTATAGTTCCCAGCCTCCGTGCTCATTCTAGTCTATTTCTGAAAGTCTGTTTTGACTTTACAAATCTTTCTTTTCCCTCAGCTTCATCTCACATTTTCCATTGACTATCCATCCCCTTTCCTTCATCTCCAAATTGATGAGAACTTCTGTGTCTTTGAACTCCTATAAAATTAGTTATAACTCTAAAGCTATAATTTTCTCTCCTGCTTTAGATATATGTTTCACCCTATGTTTCATTTTTGCGTTCCTCAGCCACTATCTGCAGGTACTTGAGAACAGAAGCTGGCCAATATTTATTGTTATATCACTTTAAGTTCTCAGCACACTTTCTGACACTGAATATTTATTTATGTGGGTGTATTTGAGTTGAATATATGCACATTTCATCTCTCTTTTCTAGTTAAGTTACATAGAATGTTCATTTGGAGTGGCAAATAGATAGTTTTAAATATCATATGATATCACTTATATGTAGAATCTTAAAAAAAGATACAAACGAACTTATTTACAAAACTGAAATATAGCCACAGACATAGAAAGCAAGCTTATGGTTATTAAGCCTATGGCAAACTTACAGATAAAGCTGGAGGAAGCACAAGCTGGAATCAAGATTGCTGGGAGAAATGTCAACAACCTCAGATATGTAGATGACACCAGTCTTATGGCAGAAAGTGAAGAGGAACTGAAGAGCCTGTTGATGAAAGTGAAAGAAGAGAGTGAAAAAGCTGGCTTAAAACTCAACACTCAGAAAACTAAGATCATGGCATCTGGTTCCGTCACTTCATGGCAAATAGATGGGGAAACAATGGAAACAGTGACACTTTCTTTTCTTGGGCTCCAAAATCACTGCAGATGTTGACAGCAGCCACGAAACTAAAAGATGCTTGTTCTTTCAAAGAAAAACTGTGATCAACTAGACAGCATATTAAAAAGGAGAGACATTACTTTGCTGACAAAGGTCAATCTAGTCAAAGTATGGTTTCTCTAGTAGTCATGTATGGATGTGAGAGTTGGACTATACAGAAAGCTGAATGCCAAAGAACTGATGCTTTTGAACTGTGGTGTTGGACAAGACTCTTGAGAGTCCCTTGGACTGCAAGGAGACCCAATCAGTCAATCCTAAAGGGGATCAGTCCTGAATAATCATTGGAAGGATTGATGCTGAAGCTGAAACTCCAATACTGTAGCCAACTGATGCTTTTGAAAAGACCCTGATTCTGGGAAAGATTGAAGGTGGGAGGAGAAGGGGATGACAGAGGATGAGATGGTTGGAAGGCATCACCGACTCAATGGACATGAGTTTGAGCAAGCTCTGGGAGCTGGTGATGGGCAGGAAAGCCTGGCATGCTACAGTCCATGGGATTGCAAAGAGTCAGACATGACTGAGTGACTGAACTGACTGAACTGATGGTTATCAAAAAGGAAAGAGGAGGAGGGATAAAGTAGGAGTTTGGGATTACCATATACACACTACTATATATAAAATAAACCAACAAAGACTTACTGTATAGCACACGGAATTGTAGTCAATATTTTGTAATAACCTATACAAGAAGGGAAATATATATATCTGAATCAACTAACACATTTTAAATCAACTATGTTTCAATTTTAAAAAGTTAAAGACAAAAATGAAAATTTATAGACAAGCAGCACAATTCATATGTTTTTATGCACATTTTAAAATGTTTTAATTAAATTATGATCCCTCTATATCTAAAAAAAGAAAGACAATCTTTAAACTTTAAAGATTTGTTCTAGTTTTAAATCAGAAAAAGAGTTTGACAGCTTCGTAATGAGTTAAACAACAAGTCTGATCTTGAGGACTCTCTAATATGAGCAGGTAATGGCTGGATATTAAAATTTCCAAGGTCTCAGAGGCCAGCAAATCCATATGTTGGGATATGCCCAATGGTAGGTCTTGATACTGTAGCTTCAAAATGGATAATTACATATAACGAGGCTGCTGAAATTGTTTGTTTGCTTCAAAATTAAATGACAGCTAGGGCCAAATTCATTAAGAACCATTTTCTCTTGAGTGTTTCATTATGAGAAAGGGTCTTGCTGCCAATAAACTTCTCATGTGATTGATGCTGGAATGCGGGGCTCTGATGGCCTTGGGAACCGTTATTGCCAAGCCTACACTTTAATATCTTGGAAAATCACTGATGCCTGAAATGTAACTTCAAAGTAAAAAAACAAACAAGTGAAAGAGCAGTATATTCCAAGGTAATACTCCAGAGGCTAATTGTGGCCTTGAGGAAAGCAAAGTGTCTTCTAACCTCCTGCCAAAATTTACTGTATATCTCTATCAGATATTTGGTCTTTTCAACTGAAAGGTCTAAGAACTATCTTCAGTTTTGAAGGTTTCTGTTATTTAAAAAAATGTGAATGGGACTTACACATTGCATATTGATTTCTCATTTGAAACTTGTGCATTAAATAGTGTCCTAAGCAATATGACCTAAGTCACATCATATGGAATGGGTAGTCATGCTCTCATCCCGGGGATCTTCCCGTCTCACGGATCAAACGCACATCACTTATAACTCCTGCATCGGCAGGCAGGTCCTTTACCACCAGCGCCACCTGGGAAGCCCAAGCAGATTTGGTATCTGGCTCCAAATTCCAAGTCTGTGACCACATTGATTCTAGTTAGTGAGCTAGATAATTCTGTTCAAAAGAGGGTTAAAGCATAATGTGGCTTACATGTAGTAGAGATAATCCACTCTGAATCTGGAAGAGTCAACTTTCTGGAAACAAAACTCTGATTCTGGCACTGAGCTAGCAAGATGTCTAGGATTTGCATTTATACACATAAGAGCCTTTGCTTCGATCCACTGATATTCTTGTGGCTATGAAATCAAGATTCTCATGAGTGCAGAAAAAAATTTTTTTAGACTATTCTTAAGAGAAATACCATTTTCTCAATTTTGCCCCTCATTTGCTGTATAACTAACTTAATCTAAGATCCCTTTGCTCATCCTAGGAACTTAAATTTCACTGAAATTTTAAGTAATATTGGTGG
This sequence comes from Neotragus moschatus, assembly GCA_006410615.1. Lineage (NCBI taxonomy): Eukaryota > Metazoa > Chordata > Mammalia > Artiodactyla > Bovidae > Neotragus > Neotragus moschatus. Next base: position 760,670 of record SJYA01002365.1, on the reverse strand, counting down.
CCATCTAAAGAATTTATGAAGGATTCTGACACCATCTGATTTATAATTCTTTACATCAGACAACACACACATACAAATGGCCTGGGAATGTTATAGCTTCTGGTATTGAATATTTTCTCAGATAAAAAAATTTTTTTTTTTTTCAGAAAATTCAACTTGCTCTTCTTCAGAAAAATAATTAAGTCAAAACCCCAAGTCATTTTGTGTAGCACTCTAGAAACTAATGAGTTACTGAGAAAATAATTTTTTCATATGATAACTTAACAAATAAAAGCTGCCACAATATCTCATTTGAGTAGAGTACAGTGCACTATTATGGAATAACTAAATATAGAATCAATAATGATGCCTTATATCCAAGTTTACACTGGAAGAGCTTAAAAATCATAATATTGTATTTGAGTTGCTTTAGAGGTTATCTCAAGTGATAACAAATGATAGCAAGGTACATCTTAAGACTGTAAAGTCTAGGTGAAAAGGGTAGTGATCATCGTTTTTTTTTAAGATTTTTATCGGAGAATAGTTGCTTTACAACACTGTGTTAGTTTCTTCTGTACAGCAAAAATAAATCAGTCATACTTATACATGCATACATATATCCCCTCTTTTTTTTGATTTCCCTCCCACCTACGTCACCATAGAGCAGTGAGTAGAGTTCCCTGAGTAGGTTCTCATTAGTTACCTATTTTATACATATATGCTACTCCAAAACCACTGCAGATGGTGACTGCAGCCATGAAATTAAAAGACACTTACTCCTTGGAAGAAAACTTATGACCAACCTAGATAGCATATCCAAAAGCAGAGATATTACTTTGCCGACTAAGGTCCATTTAGTCAAGGCTATGGTTTTCCAGTGGTCATGTATGGATGTGAGAGTTGGACTGTGAAGAAAGCTGAGCGCTGAAGAATTGATGCTTTTGAACTGTGGTGTTGCAGAAGACTCTTGAGAGTCCCTTGGACTGCAAGGAGAACCAACCAGTCCATTCTGAAGGAGATCAGCCCTGGGATTTCTTTGGAAGGAATGATGCTAAAGCTGAAGCTCCAGTACTTTGGCCACCTCATGCGAAGAGTTGACTCATTGGAAAAGACTGTGATGCTGGGAGGGATTAGGGGCAGGAGGAGAAGGGGACAACAGAGGATGAGATGGTTGGATGGAATCACTGACTCGATGGGCCTGAGTCTGAGTGAACTCCAGGAATTGGTGATGGACAGGGAGGCCTGGCGTGCTGCAATTCATGGGGTTGCAAAGAGTCGGACACGACTGAGCGACTGAAGTGAACTACATACATAATAGTGTATATGTCAGTCCCTATCTCCCAGTTCATCTCCCTCCTCCACCTACACCTTGGTGTCCAAAAGTTAGTTCTCTTTATCTCTGTCTCAATCTCTGCTTTGCAAATCATTTCATCTGTAGCATTTTTCTAGATTCCACATATATGCGTTAATATGCAATATTTGTTCTTCTCTTTCTGACTTCACTCTGTATGAGAGCATCCTTTTGGTGACACCTTGTGTGGTGAGGAATGCCCGAGATCACCCTCAGTTTTGCTGATTCATCAGGAGGACTCATAGGTCTCAGGACTCAGCAAATAGTTGTGTTCATGGTTATGATTTACATGTGTGAGTATTAAGTCACTTCAGTCTTGTCTGACTCTTTGTGACCCTATGTGAAGGAGTCTTTTGGGCCTAGAAAAGAAAACGACAGTTTAAAAGGCCCTTACTGAATCATCTAAGAGATGATAACATCTCTTAGATGATAAGAAAACAAAACAGAACTTTAGGTCCCACCCTGATGCTCTAGGCTGGTTGCATCTATCTGGGACTTATCACCCCCTGTCCAGAAACCTTCCACCTCTACACCTGCCCAGAAGACTTATCACCCCCTGCCCAACTACAAATGCCATCTCAACTAAAGAAAACCCCAAACATCCCAAACATCCCGCCTGATTAATGTTTTCCCTATCGCTTCCACAAACCTCCCTATAAACATAGAGTCTCCCTGACCCCTCTCCACGCTCAGCCTGGTCATTAGGCTGACTGTTGCCCCTCCTTGACTGAATAAAGGTAACCTACTTCTGTTGAGATCTTCTCTCCTCTTTCTGCCTCGGCCCAATCTATACCTTACGCTGTGGACTCTAGCCCTCCAGGCTCCTCTGTCCACGCTGTTCTCTGGGCAAGAATCCTGGAACGGGTTGCCATGCCCTCCTCCAGGAGATCTGGATCCCACTGGCCAAACCTGCATCTCCTATGTCTCCTGCATTGACAGGCGAGTTCTTTACCACTGGGGCCACCTGGGAAGCCCCTGCAATTACAATGAAAAGACACAAAGCAAAATCAGCAAAGGATAAGGTACATGGGACAACATCTGGAGGGAAGCAGATGTAAGCTTCCAGAGGATCTCTCCTAGGAGACTCATATATGATTCACTTAGTTCCTCCAGCAGCATGTGTGAAATGTTGTCTACCAATGAAATTCATTAGAGACTCAGTGCCCAAGGCTTTCACTGGGGGTTGGTCACATGGCACCCTCTATCTAGCACATGCCAAAATTTCAGACTCCCAGAAGCACAGAAGGTGCCCAGCATAATCCACATTATTTATACAAACACTTCTGGCACAGTTTGGGGAAGGGCAGGAAATCCTCTCAAAATCCAAAGTCTCAGATCAGCCAAGGGTCAACCTTTCAAGTCTGTCCAACTTCCCATCCTGTCTAAGGACAGTAATAGTCCTGAACCTGCTGTGTGCACTGTTCCTGCACACCGCGCTTGCTTGAAAGTAACATCTCTTCTGGCCCCTGGGACTCATTCACTGGCCCAAGCAGAATCTAGACAGAGAAATTGAAATTGGTAGGGAAAGAAGGGAGGAGATAAGCAGGCTCCTCAAAGGAACATCTGGAGGTAATCATTCCTGAGATGCTTCCGCACAGAGAGGCTTGAGCCTCCAGTCAGCTACTGCCTCCTCCCAAGGCCTTTACACCTAGAGCGGAGGTAATAATAAGCCCTGAAAAGGGAGGGGTGCTGACCTGTCTCAAGTGCATCCGAGCTTGAAAGTAATAATTAATTATAAAAGATTCAGATCCGCATGCTAATGTCATTTGGCATGAAATTACCCTTCTCTTGATCAGAACCTGAATGATAGTCATTTTTTTTCAGTTCTCAGGAGAAACACGAGGTACCTCTTGGTTCGCTGCCTGGGTTCACTGTTCCTGGGCAGCTCAAGCTCTAAGATCAGCAAGGATAAATTCCAATTGGCCGACCTCAGACTCTCAGCTCAGAGATAATAGGAACTAATTTAGTTCTTCATGATGATATGATAATACTCCTTCTCTGGGGTATGAAATGGAAATCAGTTCCCATGTGAAATACAGAGGGAGAAAACCATGGAACCGGAAAATAAGTTTGGCTCTTTGAGACTAAATTTTGCTCTTTTTCTATAAACCCTAAAACTGTATTTGCATGAGGCTGGATGAGAAGTCAGCAGGAAAAGGTAAAGGCAAAAGAATGCCCGCAATTACCACTGTGACAGTTCTCCATTTTTCCCTGGGGGCCAGCGCAGAAGAAGAGGAAAATGGATGACAATTTGCTAATTGTTCTGAAGTGCTTCAGACCCGGTCTGATTTTATGCTAAAGAACACAATTAAATTCTCGGAAATCCTCTCTCCAGCACAGGAGCTTCTCCCTGGGGAGCCTAGGAATAAAGGAGAAAGGATTTAAGTGTGAGTTTCTGCAAATTGTTCTTCTAATCTCCATGCCTACCTTATAGGCTTTGACAAAAAAAAGCAGAGGATAATTGGGGGGAAAATGAAAACATGCATCAGTAGATAGTTTGTCAAGCACTTTATGGAGACTTTAACCTTGCTCTTTTAAATAAGATTCTGATTTACAAGCAATGTCCCTTGCTTTCTTTGCCTTTCATCTCAAGCAATAAAAAAGAAATAAACACAATATTTTATAAAGATCTAACACAATTAAAAAATTTTGTATGCTCATCTGTTCATCCAATGTAAAACATTAGAGGAGTGTTTGTTCATTAAACTATGTTAGAGGAATTGTATGTTGACATTATTTTTTTAAAGATGGAATTCCTGCAAAGGATTGTTATCCATATAACTAGGTAGGTGCTTCTCATTTCAAAGCTGCAGCTATTTTTCTTCTGATCCTGATGCCATTGTCGATACTTCCCGCAGACTTACTTTTATGGTGTCAATAACATCTCTCCTTCAAAAGAAATATTTCATAGCTGGCGATGGCACTAGGTACCCTTGATGTGTACCATCCTTCCACTGAAAACTCGAAGAAAGTTATTTTCACCAGTCTTAATTTTTACAAAGACATAATAAAACGCTATTTTCAATTAGAATCAAGGTTTATATTTATTCCTTTTATAACTGTTCCTGTCAATGGCAAAAACAAAGCCCGAAGTGAGGAGGAGCATGGATGCAGGTTATTTCAGGTTAATTTGTGGTACTGAAACTCATGTATGAAACTAAGCAATACAGACAGCACTTGTTTTAGAACAGCTAAACAAAGAATATTGAAAAAGCAACAGAGACAGCTGAGTGACAGTGAAAACTAAAGCATTATGTACAGACTTGGGCCAGACACAAACTAAGCCCGGTTCAGACTGTTCCAGGAAGGGAGCCCCTTCCAGGGCCCAAGAGTAGGCTCTTGCCTACTATTTGGAAATGAGTCATCCGAGGAGACATACACGCTGACAAAGCAAGAGGCTTTATTGGGAAGGGGCTGCTGGGACAGCAGCAGGACAGAGGAGCCCAGGAGAATGGCTCTGCCACGTGGCTAGGAGCACAGGTTTCATGGTGATGGGGTTAGTTTCCCGGTTGCCCCTGGCCAATTACTCTGACTCAGGGTCCTTCCTGGTGGTGCTCAGCGAGGAGGATTCTGGGAGGTTGGTAGGACATATGGACCGGCACCTTCTTTTGACCTTTCCTGAATTCTTCCAGTTGGTGATGGCTTGTTAGGACTCTGTTCCTCACTAGGATCTTCAGTCATAAAATTACTCATGCAAATGGTTACTATGGTGCCTGGCCAGGGTGGGCGGTTTTAGTCAGTGTTTCCCCTAACAAGATTATAGCTATAGCATCCAAATCTTCAGGTTCAAAGTGTTTCTGAGGTGCCAGATCTCTAAATATTCTTTTACCAGCTACGCATCCTACTGGGGATCTGAAGATTAGATTTCATTTCATACTTTGTCCAAATGTATGCCCAATCTAGGATTCTCAAACCTACTTTCTTACTCTGTATTAGCAGATTGTTACATTTTTCTCCTCTTAGAAATGAAAAGTCCAGAAGACAGTGACAGGTTTAGGTTCAGTATAAGGTAGAAAAAGTTGTTGGGTCAGCAAGGATTCTTGAGAAAATTGGGTTGTGTTCTTTAATTTAAAATGAAAAGTGCTTCCTCTTGTACTGATCAATGCAATCTAGCCTGAAAATTGTTATTAGTTTTAATTATGTCATTTTACTTATGAAAGATCAAAAATGTAATCCGATAGTAATTCAATCACCTCTTCCTCCGACCCCTGAGCAATTATCCCTTCTCCATCTGGGTTTTAGAAAGAAATAAGCCAATGAGAGTCAATCTTTAATCCTAACCCACCATACAGGCTGTTGCTGCTGCTGCTGTCTCTTCAGTCGTGTCTGACTCCGTGCAACCCCATAGATAGCAGTCCACCAGTCTCCCTCCCCCGTCCATTGCCTTCTCCCATTTCCACAGGAGGAATTCATTAATTGAAGGCCTATTTTGAATAGATGGAAACTGGGGAAGGACCTAGGGTAAGAGTTGCCCTCAGAACTACTATATAATTTATGGGACTCAGTGCAAAATGAAAACACAGAGCATCTTCCTCAAAACTGCTAAGAATTTTAAGTCAGTGATAGCAGAGCCCTAAACCAAGGGTGAGTCTCTCCTGAGGGTGGATTTGTGTGTCTGTATTGACTCCACATCCCTGAAGGTGGCCCTGTTTATACGGCATCTGGACACATATCTGAAACCAATCTTCCTACAGTGTACGGTCTGCCATAGGGTCTGGCTCTGTGTGTAAAATTCCCTTTTCCTCATGGAGATCTCTTTCTCAGGGTCTTCTAAGACTCCTTCTCTAACCTGGTTGATGTTAAATAAAAAAGCCACTTAACCAAACATTTGCCAGCTACAAATTGGCACTTGCTATAAGGTCCATCTAGTCAAGGCTATGGTTTTTCCAGTAGTCATGTATGGATGTGAGAGGTGGACTGTGAAGAAGGCTGAGCACCAAAGAATTGATGCTTTTGAACTGTGGTGTTGCAGAAGACTCTTGAGAGTCCCTTGGACTGCAAGGAGAACCAACCAGTCCATTCTGAAGGAGATCAGCCCTGGGATTTCTTTGGAAGGAATGATGCTAAAGCTGAAGCTCCAGTACTTTGGCCACCTCATGCGAAGAGTTGACTCATTGGAAAAGACTCTGATACTGGGAGGGATTGGGGGGAGGAGAAGAAGAGGACGACTGAGGATGAGATGGCTGGATGGCATCACTGACTCGATGGGCGTGAGTCTGAGTGAACTGCGGGAGTTGGTGATGGACAGGGAGGCCTGGCATGGTGCAATTCATGGGGTCTCAAAAAGTCGGACACGACTGAGCAACTGAACTGAACTGAACTGAAAAGCATTTGCCAGTGACTGAACAAGGACATTTCCCATTTGCCTCTGAGGAGCTTGAATCCTGTGCTGCTGCACCTGCTGACTTTCAACACCCCCCTGAGGGGGATTCAGAGTGGAGAGCAGGCACTCTGTGCTCCAGGGAAATTGGTGGAACAGGTCTTTATATAGTTGGATATTTTCAGGAACTGATTTCATGATTCCAATCCTTTCATCTCTTCATATCTAGAAAATCACTAAATCCCTTCATGGTGACATCAGCTCCTTGTGACTAGCAGAAAACCTTTTGTAAAGTAAGCACTTGATTGCATTGAACTCCCCTTTCTCAAAAATTGTATATATTGACTTTCCCCCACTGGTTCTTTGGCGCAGTCTCTCAGAGCTATATGAAATGCTGTCTCCCAGGATGCAGTCCTCTTTTTGCCTCAAATAAAACTCAGCCTGCAACTCTCACACTCTGCCTCTTTTTAGCTGACACACTGAAAGTGCGTTTGTATGTTTCAGGCCTATTCTGAAACAAAATTCATATCTTCATCCTTTTCCCATTGTAGGAGCCTCTCCACTTTCTATGTAATTCACAGATGGGAGTGGACAAAAAGGGAAAGGGGCAGAGGACAGAGCAGGATAACTGAAGATCTCAGACACTAACTTTTCCAGGAGGCAATCCCAGCCCCGACACTGCCCTGTACTCCTGGACATGCCACACAAGAAGCCTTGACACAAATTTGGCATCTCTATAGCAAACTTACTGGTGAGACACAACAAGCCTATCAGTTCGGCAGAAATGACTAAGGCAAACGTTGCATCGATTCTGTCTTGTAGGTATCTTCAGGACAAAGACCTGTACTTCCACCTAGCCTTTCCACTCCCTCCTGTAGAGAATATAAATCTTTCCCTACTCCTTCTTTTTTTGCTTAATTATTCAGTCAAGCCTTAATTTGTTAAGAATTATTCACTCATTGACATGTAAATTTTAAGTGCCTCTAACTATGGTGACCAGGAGCCAAACTCACTTCTCAGGCAACCCAATTGAATTTGGTGTTCAGCCCACATCGCTGGATCAGCTTTAACCTCAGCATGTTTCAGAATAACCCCACACTGAGTCATAAATGAGTAATTCAGTATTGCCAACTCTTCTTCTTTCAAAAATCCAATCAAATCAGGCCACATAAATTCAACTTGACACATTGATAAAGATTTTTGGGAAAAAGTATTGAGAAGGGCAGTGGGAGCTTTTCTCAGCTCAGGTTAAACCAGCTTCATCTCATAAGAATAGTGGCAATCAAATTTGTTCTCGCCTTTCTTAAAAATGTAATTAGAATGCAGAGAGAAGTATATGAAAAGGGATGGAGATTATTTATAAAAGTTTTAGAATAAATCTTTCTGGGTCAGGAGATTTGCCCAGTGGCAAGAATTTAATACATAAGCATAACTCTTTAGAGAGTTGCTGCTCCAGGGAATTTTTTTTTTTTTTTCCCCAACCAGGGGGAACTTGAGGAAATGAAAAATTTCAAAGAAATATTAGAAGTGGATGGGCGAAACCCAATTTGATCTCCACTGTAACGGTATTATTCCATTTTGCATTAAAGAATAATATCCATAATGTGAAGATTATGCCAAGTACTCTACAAAAGCCTGCAAACCTTGAGGCAGTCATCGCAGACTTGCTTCCAGTTGTGCTTGGAACGACACACATAGATATGCTGAGAAGTGCAGTGTCAGCAGAACTTTGGGGCTGGCAGTTTGGAAAAGTAGGTAGCTGTGCCCCACCTTAAAAACAGAGAAACCACTTATGTATGTGAGAAAGAAGAAATGTGGTTTAGAAGTTGAAGACCTTGTCTACCAAAAGGGTGTGGGTATAAGGAAGTATGAAATTATCATTAATTTAGCCTCCTTGATTGAAAAATAATGTATATTTCATGTGTACATGTATATATATATACGTATATACATGTATATATTTTTCAGCATAGTATATACAGAGAGAGTATGTATATATATACACAGAAAAAGAGAGAGAGAAGTCATATAGAGAGTTACTGAAAAAGTAAATAGACTCAGACATAGAAAACAAACTTAAGGTTACTAAAGGGGAGGGTGTGGGATAAATTAGTTCAGGATTAATATATGCACACCGTTGAATATAAGATAAGTAACTAACAAGGACCTGCCATATAGCACAAAGATCTATATTCAATATCTTGTAATAACCTATAATGGAAAAGAATCTGGAAAAGACTATTTACTGTATGTATATCTTTATACATACATGTATAAATGTCATTGAATTACTTTACCTGTACAACTGAAACAAATACAATATTGCAATTCAACGATACATTAGTAAAATAAAATAAAATAAAAGAGTTACTGAAAATGTGTCGATGTCCAGCAGAGCATTCACATATGAAACCCAAATTTGACTTTTGTACCATTTCAAGCTGTTCCTATCCTTATACCCTTGTTTCCAGCCACAGAGAAAGGTCAGAGACCTAGCCAGAAATAGCAGTTAGGTTTCATCTCATGGCACATCCAACCTCTTGTCTGTCACAAGATCAGTAGAAGTGATTACACTGACTGATTAGTGATGTCTATCGTGGCATTCAGGGAAAGCTTTACTATAAATTTCTCGTCTCTCTTCTGGACTTAACCAAGTTTGGGGAAATAGATAGAAAGGGGTGGATTTACATTTAAATGGTGATCAGGGGTGATGGAAGTGGTGTGGTTGTTCTGGAGGTACATGATTTCCCTTCAAGAGTAACCCAGCGGTCACACACCTTTGGGATCCACTGAAGTGCTCACACACACTTAGCTACCTGGCTTCTCCCAGCTAGTGAATGAGCACAGCTGGGGTGCTAAATGCAAACAGTTTCTACTTGACACAGGGCTCTTCTAAGCAACCTCTGCCCTGGGGCTCCTCATCGCCCTGGTCTAGACTTTCTGCAAGACGCACTGCAGACTTCTTACCCAATCCTTCTTCATTTCCTTGCTCTTTCGACAGCATCACACCTGAACATCATCCAAGGGCTCTCTCTCCCTTCTGTTCTCTCCCCCTCTTTCTCCCCTATCTCTTTCACAGGCATTTTCCTAGTCAACATCTTGTACTTCTAATACTGTCTATGGCATTCTATTCTCAGAAAACAAGAAATGACATAGTTAGGATAAAAATTAACCACACTTGGCCAAATTGCTCAATAAAGTACGATTTATTCCCTTCCTCCCTTCCCCATTTCAACAGAACTTAAGTAATATTGATATCAATTGATGTATAGTTTAACATAGAAGCTCCTCTATATCAAACTTTCATGGAAACAAACAAAGATACATGTTCGAGGAATAGTGACTCAGCAGTGTTCACCACTAATAATCCAATGATGTGGAATGAGTTTGGGCTTGAGGACCATGGATTTCTGGATGCTTTACCCAACTTGTTTGTGAGTGGTAAAGCTTCTCCAATAATTAGACTGAATCCAGAAAAAGGAAATGGGATATATCCTTCACAAACAGTTGGTCCCTGACATTAAACTTTGAATTTTACCTGCATTTATTATGACAGAAATTATTTTCATATCTCTTATTGTTGGCTTAAAGGGCCTTAATTTTGAATCTGATAAAGCATCTTATTTTTTTTTAAGCAGGATTTGTATCCGAATATAGACTTCCCAGGTAGTTCAGCTGATAAAGAATCCACCTGCAATGCAGGAGACCCTCGTTCGATTCCTGGATTGGGAAGTTCCCCTGGAGAAGGAATAGGCTACCCATTCCAATATTCTTGGGCTTCCCTGGTGTTTCAGACAGTAAAGAATCCACCTGCAATTCAGGAGACCCGAGTTTGACCCCTGGGTAAGGAAGATCCTCTGGAGGAGAGCAAGGCAACCTACTTCAGTATTCTTGCCTGGAGAATCCCCATGGACAGAATAGCTTGGTAGGCTACAGTCCATGGGGTCTCAGAGTTGGACATGACCAGGCAACTAAGCACAGCACAGCACATCATATCTGAATATATACTGTGTGAGTACGGACTCAGTCATGTCTGTCTTCTCCAACACCATGGACTGTAGCCTGCCAGGCTCCTCTGTGCATGGAATTTTCCAGGCAAGACTACTGGAGTGGGTTTCCATGCCCTCCTCCCAACCCAGGGATTGAACCCTCGTCTCCTGCATCTCCTGCACTGATAGGTGTGTTCCTTACCAGCTCAGCTACTGATGAAGCCTGAATATATATTATATAAATCTAGTTCTTGTAACGACTGAATATCGAGACATAGGGCTGACAAGACTAATCAACTCCAAATAGACAAGTTAGCAATAAATAACTCAGTGGACAGCACAGAGGCTGTGCTTTATTTTCCAAGCTCACACTTCACCAGTCATGGCCTTTTGGGGTTGGGCTCGGGTTTTTCCATAACATGTTATAGCAAAATGCAAACAAACTTTTTGGCCAACCCATTAGGCTGGCTAAAAATGGAAGAGAACTTCCCACTTAAATTATTAACATTTTCCCCACTGTGATATGCCTTCTTGTGGTTGGCCTGTAGTCAGTTCGTCCCCATCCTTCCTTCAGGAACCTGCAGGCTTTGCCAGTCCCTGCAACAGTATAACCTTACGTGATCTGTTCTAATGACACCACCAGCTCTATTTCTGTATGTATAAATGGAGCTGTGAAATGACAAAGTCAAACCCATTATGTTCAGTCAGTTCAGATAACTATGTGTTCAGGGTACTGGAAAAGCTCTTTTGCAGAACACATTGATTTTATAAAGCGACATTTGCCATGTATCCGCTTTAAATAGCAAAGACTTTTCACTGTATCTGATACAAGCTATATATTGTAATTTAAATATTCATGAGTATTATGGATTCCTTTTCTTTACACTCTGTCCCTCAGTGTTTACAGTCTTATAAAAACCTCGAGCAAGGAAACTGAAGGAGAGGCATTCTGAGAAAAAAGGTAGCAAACAGTATCAAGAGAAAAAGCTTAGACTCTTCTAAACTTGAACAGATTACATCAGATCTGCTAAAGAAAAAATATGTCTATCTTAGGCATATGTGTTGTAGACAAAGGAATAACTTCACCATCTAGTGGGACATAGCTTAATGATCCATTTCTTAGGTAACAGCAGGATATTTTCCTGTTATGATTTTAAAGCCTGTTCTTTCTTTTTCTAGTGAATGATTTTTTTTTCATTCCTTCCCTATAATTTCAGTTCACTCCAGATGCTTCTGAAATGCTTTGCATAGGATTGAATTTCAATCTGCTTCTGGTGAATCCATCTCAGAAATCAGAAAAAAAAAAAAAAAAAAAGAACACTATAAGCTTGGTTTCAGACCATATTTTTTGACTCATCACTAATGTAAAAATACTGGTTAAAAATATACTGGTTAGTGATTAAAAGGATCCAAACAGATTCCTGGGTAAGAGCTGATTTTGTTTTGTAATTAAAGTATAGACAATAGTTTCCATAGGGGGAAAAAAAAAACTTGGGTAGTTCTGTTCTCTATGTATAATGCACTTCTGGAATTTTGATTTAACTTTCTATATGCATTTGATGAGGTCTTCATTTAGGGGTAGATACATCATTTTTCAGGCCACATAATTTTTGAACAGTTTTATTTGACTGTGGCAATTTAATTTTTTAAGCTGGTTGGGTTCAATTGTGAAAATCTATGTTATTTAGTTCAATTTATTAGCAGAAAGTTTAATTTTACAAGTAACTACATACATCTCCAGGATATCTATAGTTACAAAAGTAAAAGGGAAAGTCGCTCAGTTGTGTCCGACTCTCTGAGACCTAATAGACTATGATGCTGCTGCTAAGTCACTTCAGTCGTGTCCGATTCTGTGCGACCCCATAGACGGCAGCCCACCAGGCTCCCCCATCTCTGGGATTCTCCAGGCAAGAACACTGGAGTGGGTTGCCATTTCCTTCTCCAATGCATGAAAGTGAAAAGTGAAAGTGAACTCGCTCAGTCATGTCCAACTCTTAGCGACCCCATGGACTGCAGCCCACCAGGCTCCTCCATCCATGGGATTTTCCAGACAAGAGTACTGGAGTGGGGTGCCATTGCCTTCTCCACTAATAGACTATACTGTCCATTAAATTCTCCAGCCAGAACACTGGAGTGGGTAGTCTTTCCCTTTTCCTGGGGATCTTTCCAACCAGGGATGGAACCCAGGTCTCCTTCATGGCAGGTGGATTCTTTACCAGCTGAGCCACAAGGGAAGCCCAAGAATATTGAAGTGGGGTTGCNAAAAAAAAAAAAAAAAAGAACACTATAAGCTTGGTTTCAGACCATATTTTTTGACTCATCACTAATGTAAAAATACTGGTTAAAAATATACTGGTTAGTGATTAAAAGGATCCAAACAGATTCCTGGGTAAGAGCTGATTTTGTTTTGTAATTAAAGTATAGACAATAGTTTCCATAGGGGGAAAAAAAAAACTTGGGTAGTTCTGTTCTCTATGTATAATGCACTTCTGGAATTTTGATTTAACTTTCTATATGCATTTGATGAGGTCTTCATTTAGGGGTAGATACATCATTTTTCAGGCCACATAATTTTTGAACAGTTTTATTTGACTGTGGCAATTTAATTTTTTAAGCTGGTTGGGTTCAATTGTGAAAATCTATGTTATTTAGTTCAATTTATTAGCAGAAAGTTTAATTTTACAAGTAACTACATACATCTCCAGGATATCTATAGTTACAAAAGTAAAAGGGAAAGTCGCTCAGTTGTGTCCGACTCTCTGAGACCTAATAGACTATGATGCTGCTGCTAAGTCACTTCAGTCGTGTCCGATTCTGTGCGACCCCATAGACGGCAGCCCACCAGGCTCCCCCATCTCTGGGATTCTCCAGGCAAGAACACTGGAGTGGGTTGCCATTTCCTTCTCCAATGCATGAAAGTGAAAAGTGAAAGTGAACTCGCTCAGTCATGTCCAACTCTTAGCGACCCCATGGACTGCAGCCCACCAGGCTCCTCCATCCATGGGATTTTCCAGACAAGAGTACTGGAGTGGGGTGCCATTGCCTTCTCCACTAATAGACTATACTGTCCATTAAATTCTCCAGCCAGAACACTGGAGTGGGTAGTCTTTCCCTTTTCCTGGGGATCTTTCCAACCAGGGATGGAACCCAGGTCTCCTTCATGGCAGGTGGATTCTTTACCAGCTGAGCCACAAGGGAAGCCCAAGAATATTGAAGTGGGGTTGCCTATCCCTTCTCCAGCAGACCTTCCCAACCCAGAAACTGAACCCAGGTTTCCTGCATTGCAGGTGGATTCTTTACCAACTGAGCTATCAGGGAAGCCCATATAATTACAAAGGATATCAGCAAATTAAATAAGTCTGAGATGCAGCCCTTAAAGCTTTGGGTCTGAAATATATGAAAATATATGGTCATATATTAAACCAATAATTAAAGCTACCTAAAAACATAAAGTGTCTATTTCAGCTGTCAACATCATGCCCAATCTTTTCTTAGTCTAAAGGGGTGAGTGATAAAATTAATGCTTTGATAGATTCTTTTGTTGTTAGAGTCATATAGATGTATTAGGTTCCCTGCATAAAGCAGAATGACTCTAACATTGAAAAGCTGCTTTTTCCCTACAGAGCACTGAAACTGCAGTTCTCATGAGCAAACTCCACATCCACTTCTTTACTGGGTTGCAACTTGTACAAGGTTTTAGCTTCTCATTCCTGGCTCTCTGCTTTGGGTTCACAGCCAGTTCCATCCATCTGCCAGCTGTGTGATCTTGAGTAAGCTAATTTCCCTCTCTAGGTTAAGATTCCAAATCCATAAATGGCATTAAAATGATGGCCTCAAATATAGCAATAGTGATAAAAAAAAAAACTACCTAGAGTGTTTGATAGAGTCAATAATAAGAATTTTTTAATGCTATTTTGTTTACAGGAATCCACATTTGAGGTATTGCTCTAGAGAAACAGCCTAACATATAGAAAAGTTTTGTGTACAAAACTATTCAATAGTGATACTGTTGCTGTTGGTCACTCAGTCGTGTCTGACTGTTTGCGACCCCATGGACTGTACCCAACAGGCTCCTCTGTCCGGGGCATCTTTCAGACAAGAATACTGAAATGAGTTGTCATTTCCTCCTCCAGAGGATCTTCCTGACCCAGGGATGGAACCTATGTCTCCTGCTTCTCCTGCATTGGCAGGTGGATTCCTTACCACTGAGCCACTTGGGAAGACCTAACAGAAGTGAAAAAACCCATAGCAGCATGCAATGCTAGAGAACTGGTACAGTTGAGTAAATACAGGTAATTTTATACAATCATGGAAAATGATAGCCATAAGTGAATACATAAAGACCCAAGTACAAAATTAAATTTATTGTATGATCAAAATATTTGAGTATGAATACTCAGAAAAATTGATACCAAAATTACATCACTGATTCTCTTAAGATGGTAGATGATAGCTGAATCAGAGGTACTGTTTTCTTTTTCAGAATATTTACAATGTGGTTATATTGTTTTTATAAATAAAAATTTTACCCCGTGCCTCATCATCGTTATTTGAGGCCTGGAAGCCTGACGTGGTGAAAACAGAAAGTTCTCAGAACTGAGAGAGCAGCGTTGACATATATTTACTGCCATGTGTAAAATAGATGGCTGGCGTGAAGCTTCTGTACAGCAAGGGGGCTCAGCTCAGTGCTCTGTGATGGCCTGGAGATGTGGGATGGGGGGAGAGGGTTGAAGGGAGGTCCAAGAGGGAAGGGATATACATAAACTTATAGCTGATTTCCTTTGTTGTTCAGCAGAAACCAACACATGGCAAAGCATTATCCTCCAATTAAAACTAAATGTTAAAAAAAGAAAAGAGAAGTTTCCCTGAACTGGTTTTACAGGACCGGCATTTACTGTTATGGAGGTGGCTTCAGTTTCAGGGTGTCTGGGAAGCAGCCTTAATTGAGAAGGCTGAGGGTGAGGTCCAGTTTTAATCCTTAAACAGGCAGACCATGTCAAAAGAGTTCTGTATTATTTCTCCTTTTGATAAAACAAACAAAAAAAAAAATCAAGTTTCTATCAGCTTGCTGCATCACCGTTAACCATTACAAAAGCACAAGAAATCTTGAGTACTAAGAAGTCAATGAAGTGAAAGTCGCTCAGTCGTGTCCGACTCTTTGCGACCTCGTGGTCTGTTTAGTCCATGGAATTCTCTAGGCCAGAATACTGGAGTGGGTAGCTGTTCCCTTCTCCAAGGGGTCTTCCCAACTTAGGGATCGAACCTAGGTCTCCGGCATTGCAGGCGGATTCTTTACCAGCTGAGCCACCAGAAAGTGAAAGTGTCAGAATCCGACTCTGCAACCCCATGGACTGTAGCATACCAGGCTCCTCCTTCCATGGGATTTTCCAGACGGGAGTACTGGAGTGGGTTGCCACTTTCTTCTGGTGAATTATAAATCTTTGAGTAGCAGTATTTCAAATTGGTACCCTGGGATTAGTTTATTTTACACATATATCTTAAAAAATCTTCAACTACTCAGCAATTCTGCCCCTTCAGCTCCACCCAGTCTCTTATCTCTTCCACCTCATGATCTGCAATTATTACACCAAGCAGCTAGTTTTTCCCCTTTGCTTTTATTTTTTAAAAAATTAATTTATTTTAATTGGAAGCTAATTACTTTACAATATTGTATTGGTTTTGCCATACATTGACATGAATCCGCCACGGGTGTACATGTGTCCCCCATCCTGAACCCCCCACCCACATCCCTCCCCATCCCATCCCTCTGGGTCATCCCAGTGCACCAGCCCTGAGCACCCTGTATCATGCATCAAACCTGGACTGGAGATTCATTTCACATATGATCATATACATGTTTCACTGCCATTCTCCCAAATCATCCTGCCCTCACCCTCTCCCACAGAGTCCAAAAGACTGTTCTATACATCTGCATCTCTTTTGCTGTCTCGCATACAGGGTTATCGTTACCATCTTTCTAAATTCCATATATAGATGTTAGTATACTGTATTGGCGTTTTTCTTTCTGGCTTACTTCACTCTGTATAATACGCTCCAGTTTCATCCACCTCATTAGAACTGATTCAAATGTATTCTTTTTAATGGCTACATAATATTTCATTGTGTATATATGCTTTTACTTTTGAGGAACTCATTCCTAACTATTATCATTCCTTCTTTCCATGTCAATTTATCCCTTGATCTTCTAAGTACGCTTCATGGCCACTTGCCCTCTACTCTCTGGAACCCCTATACTACGGTAAATCATTTATTTGGAAAAAATTCAGGAAATGCTTTTTTCTTTCACTTCTAATAATTTTTGAAATGAACCTTTTCCCCACACTCACATCTGATGTTTAAAAAATATTAAGGGAGATGACTATCTCCCACCTGCTATTTCCAGTTCCTTGTTCTGCTTCTTTCGACTCACCGTTTCTCTCTTCAACTTCAAAATACCTATATCACTATTAAAGATTCTCCTTACGCAAAAGGCAGAACTAGGACAGTCAGTCCTTCTCAATATTTTGTGTTTATTTCAGTCTTAGAAATTTTGGCAGCAAACTTAGAAGTTAGTATGAAATCCGAAACAAATTTAAAAGAAAATATATGTATTACAAAGCAAAACCACCACAGTACCACAGCATTTCTAATCTTTATGAAAGCATTCACTGCTAATAGTTCATTTATTAGATCACTCTTCAGTACAGTTCAGTTCAGTCACTCAGTCTTGTCCAACTCTTTGCAACCCATGAACCGCAGCACACCCAGCCTCCCTGTCCATCACCAACTCCTAGAGTTCACCCAAACTCATGTCCACTGAGTCGGCGATGCCACCCAACCATCCCATTCTCTGTCATTCCTTTCTCTTCCCGCCCTCAATTTTTCCCAGCATCAGGGTCTTTTCCACTGAGTCAGATCTTCACATCAGGTGGCCAAAATATTGGAGTTTCAACTTCAACATCAGTCCTTCCAAAAAACACTCAGGACTGATCTCCTTTAGGATGGACTGGTTAGATCTCCTTGCTGTCCAAGGGACTCTTAAGAGCCTTCTCCAACACCACAGTTCAAAAGCATCAATTCTTCAGTTCTCAGCTTTCTTTACAGTCCAACTCTCATATCCATACATGACCACTGGGAAAACCATAGCCTTGCCTAGATGAACATTTGTTGGCAAAGTAATGTCTCTGCTTTTCAATATGCTCTCTAGGTTGGTCATACCTTTCCTTCCAAGGAGTAAGTGTCTTTTAATTTCATGGCTGCAATAACCATCTGCAGTGATTTTGGAACNTTTGGAAGGAATGATGCTAAAGCTGAAACTCCAATACTTTGGCCACCTCGTGAGAAGAGTTGTCTCATTGGAAATGACTCTGATGCTGGGAGGGATTGGGGGCAGGAGGAGAAGGGGATGACAGAGGATGAGATGGCTGGATGGCATCACCGATTCAATGGATGTGAGTCTGAGTGAACTCTGGGTGGTGGTGATGGACAGGGAGGTCTGGCATGCTGCAATTCATGGTGTCGCAAAGTGTCTGTCACGACTGAGTGACTGAACTGAACTGAACTGAAGGCTTCCCTTGTGGCTCAGATGGTAAAGAGTCTGCCTATAATGTAGGAGACCTGAGTTCAATCCCTGGGTTGGGAAGATCCCCTGGAGGAGGGCATGGCAACCCACTCTAGTATTCTTGCCTGGAAAATCCCATGGATAGAGAAGCCTGGTGGGCTATACTCCATGGGGTCACATAGGGTCAGACACAATTGAGCAACTAACACACATGCACATACACACACAAAAAACAAATGGAAATCCACAGTCCACATTTCAAGAGACTCAATCTTGTCCTTGTCAAGACAAGTCTTCCCCAGTGACTCAGTGGTAAAAAATTCTCATGCAATGCAGAAGATGCAGGAGACCAGGTTCACCCAGGTCAGGAAGATCCCCTGGAGGAGGACATGATGACACACTCCCGTATTCTTACCTGGAGAATTCCATGAATGAAGGGCCAGGTGGGCTACAGTCCATGGATCACAAAGATTCAGACACAACTGAAATGACTGAGCATATGAGCAATCTTGTCCTCTTCAAATTAGTGCCTAAACAGAAAGATTTTGTTTGCAATGTTGATTTTTACATCTTTGTTGCCTGGGATGAGTTATTAAGCCTTTCTGAGCATCATGATTTTAAGATTATAATGTCTACTTCTTAATGCTGTTTAAAGATTGTAGAAAAATGCCTCTCAAATTTTCAGTTCAGTTCAGTTGCTCAGTTGTGTCCAACTCTTTGTGACTCCATGGATTCCAGCATGCTAGGCTTCCCTGTCCATCACCAACACAGAAGTTTACTCAAACTCATGTCCAACAAGTCGGTGATGCCATCCAACCATCTCATCCTCTGTCGTCCCCTTCTCCTCCTGCCTTCTATCTTTCCCATCATCAGGGTCTTTTCAAATGAGTCAGTTCTTTGCATCAGGTGGCCAAAATATTGGAGCTTCATCTTCAGCATCAGTCCTTCCAATGAATATTCAAGAGTGATCTCCTTTAGGCTGGATGGTTATATCTCCTTGCAGTCCAAGGGACTCTCAAGAGTCTTCTCCAACACCACAGCTCAAAAGCATCAATTCTTTAGCACTCAGCTTTCTTTATAGTCCAACTCTCACATCCATATATGACCACTGGACCACTATGACCACTAGCTTTGATGAGAGAGACCTTTGTTGGCAAAGTAATGTCTGCTTTTTTTTTTTTTAATATCTGCTTTTTAGTATGCTGTCTAGGTTGTTCATAGCTTTTCTTCTAAGGAGAAAGTATCTTTTAATTTCATGGCTGTAGTCACCATCTGCAGTGATTTTAGAGACCCCCAAAATAAAGTCTCTCACTGTTTCCACTGTTTCCCCATCTATTTGTCATGAAGTGATGGGACCAGATGCCATGATCTTCGTTTTCTGAATGTTGAGTTCATGGAATTCTCCAGGCCAGAATACCGGAGTGGGTAGCCTTTCCCCTCTCTAAGGGATCTTCCCAAGCAAGGAATTGAACCCAGGTCTCCTGCACTGCAGCTGAGCCACAAAAGAAGCCCAAGAATACTGAAGCGAGTAGCCTAACCCTTCTTTAGTGGATCTGCCTGACCCAGGGTTAGAACCAGATTCTCTTGCATTGCAGGCAGATTCTTCACCAACTGAGCTACAAGGGATGCCCAAGAGTTTGTTTTTGTTTTGTTTTCTATTTTTTGGCTATGTGACATGTGGGATCTTAGTTCCCCAACCAGGGATTGAACCTGTGCCCCTTGCAGTGTCTTAACCACTGGACCACCAGGGAAGTCCCTCTTAAACTTTCAGTTCAGTTCAGACGCTCAGTTGTGTCCGACTCTTTGCGACCCCATGAATCGCAGCATGCCAGGCCTCCCTATCCATCACCAACTCCCAGAGTTTACTCAGACTCACATCCATCGAGTCCGTGATGCCATCCAGCCATCTCATCCTCTGTCGTCCCCTTCTCCTGCCCCCAATCCCTCCCAGCATCAGAGTCATTTCCAATGACTCAAGTCTTTGCATGAGGTGGCCAAAGTACTGGAGTTTCAGCTTCAGCATCATTCCCTCCAAAGAAATCCCAGGGCTAATTTCAGAATGGACTGGTTGGATCTCCTTGCAGTCCAAGGGACTCTCAAGGGTCTTTTCCAACACCACGGTTCAAAAGCATCAACTCTGGCACAAAATAGTCCCTCAATGAGTGTTCTCTCTCTTTTACAGCTTTGCATGCTGCTATAATGTTACCCAAGACCAGAAATACAGGAAATAAGGAAATACAGGAAATACAGGAAAATAAGGAGAGAAACATTTCTTCATTGATGATGTCCTGGTATAGTTTAATATGGAATCAATACTTTTCCAAAATTAGAGGTGAATCAAAAATCTGTTTGTTCATTGCAGTTCACCATCTCACCTAAATTAGGTTAAAACTTTAATTTTCTAAAACAAATGAAGTGTAAACCTACAATTGGAAAAAATGTCCATACCTTAATAAAATACCTTTCATTAGAATATTCTTTCATTTTCTACTTACTCTCCCGGGCCTCTTAGAATACAGCGAAATTGGAATCTTTAATTTTAAGTAGCCATTTGGAATTGCTTAATCAGTGCTGACTTGCAACAGAATGCATTAACAAACCTGATTCTCAAAACTACATTCCAAATGAATTCCTAAGTATGTATATCGCAGGGTATCATGGAATCTTCCCTTTTATTTCTCTAGATAGTATCAACTAAGCTGGTTAGAGTGAAAGTGAAGTTGCTCAGTCATGTCCGACTCCTAGCGACCCCATGGACTGCAGCCTACCAGGCCCTTCCGTCCATGGGATTTTCTATGCAACAGTACTGAAGTGGGTTGCCATTGCTTTCTCCAGGGAACTTCCCGACCCAGGGATAGAACCCAGGTCTCCCACATTGTAGACAGACGCTTTACCATCTGAGCCACCAGGGAAGTTCAAGCTGGTTAGAAACAGATCTAAGTGCCTCAAGTATACAGAAACACTTTTTAATGTGGAGGGAGAATTGATTTCTAACACAATATTTGCCCTAGAGGTTTCCAAGTTCTTTAGAAACTCTTGTGAGCTTCATGAAACCCTGGAATGAGGACCACAAGGGTTTAAATGTGACAATATTATGGTGCCATGAATCTAAGGAATTTTATATAGTTTTAAAAAGCTTTAAGTGGTTTTACACTGAAGAGGTCTAAAGAATGGGCTTACTAAGCAACAGTGAAGAAAACTAAATAGTTTGATGATAGCTTCTCTCTCTTGTTAGGTTTATGGCCTCTACACAGTGTTATCTGGCAGGTGTTGAGAAGTGCTGTCTTAGATGGGTACGCTCCCATAGGGATGTTCGCCTGAATGAAGAACTCCATGACTTCCACCCACAAATAAAACCTTTTGTTTAATACTCTTTTCAGTTAGGCCAGCATGATTGTTAGAGTCTGCTTATCCATAATTCGGGAGCTGAAGTATTCAACTTACGTCCCTAGGCTTGAGAAAAACTACATAAATTAATAAATGTTTTAATTTATAATCCAAATCTTTTTCAGGCATAGGTATCTTACACGTTTCCTTGATTCTTTACAGCAATCTTAATACTGAATTCCTTTCAGGTAGTCTTTTTCCATTTTTTCATCGACTATTCTTTTTTTTTTTTCTTTTTTTTAATTTTTATTTTTTAGTTTGTTTTGCTTTACAATACTGTACTCATTTTGCCATACATTGACATAAATCAGCCATAAGTAGAAAATGTGACTCAGACCAAGATTAAAGGTTTTATTCAGATGATAAGGATCAAGGAAGACAGGAAGATGGGTAACTCCCTGAGTGAAAGCAATTGGGAGTTTCAGAAGGTGACGACAGGTGGGGACATGATGTGTCCCTCTGGTTTGGCTCTGGTGTCAGCTTAGTCCTAACTGCTGCGAAACGTGGAGGCCTTCTAGGTTTTGTGCTTCTGCTCAGGACTGTTAGTGGAATTTCACCCCTGCACCTAACGGTACTTTCTCAGAACTGTTTTTTTTTTTTTTTTTCAGTTTTGTTGATTGAGCAAAATATGAGCGGGAATGTATGGAGGTAACGAAAAACAAGAAAGAAAAAGGAGAGAAAAGGAAAACTGAGAACTTTCCATTATGTCTGCTTTAATCCTTGTACATAATACAGAAGACGAACATGCCTCTTTCTCCATGTGTCTTTGTTCATTCTTTCCCTTGTTTTCCTTATCTACAGAAACAGGAAAATATCTTTACCATATAACATGTCTACATTGTGAAAAATTAGACTAATTTTCCAGTTACACTATCACAATTTCCTATTTTACCCTTCCTACAGACTAGCCATCTTTGGGGTTGTTTCTGAAGTCTCCTATTTTCTACTTGGTGTTTTTGCACTGGTTTTTATACCACGCTTAGCTTGACACATTACTTCTTCCCATAAGAACATTGCTAGTACTTTGAAAGTTTCATAGTCTTCTTTTTGACCTAGAATGCTTCCTAAACTCCTTTGGAACTTAAAAATATCAGGATAAAAATATAGAGCTTGATCTTAAAGTGGACATTTGAAGAGATATGTCATTTTAAACAGACATGCTGCCTTTCTTATAGTAATATTCACAGAATTTACATTGTTAGAGTATCAAAAAACTCCCTTGAAGCTTTCAACAATGACTGGGCTATCTATATTTAGAAGCTAAAAAAAAAATATTTTTAGGGACTTCCCTGGTGGTCCAGTGGTTAAGACCATGTTTCCAGTGCAGGGGTCACTTGTTCAACCCTGGTCAAGGAGCTGAGAGTCCACATGCTGTATAGTGAGGCCCTCCCCTACCTCCCCAGTTTTTTTTTTAACATAACATATTGTTTGTATAAATGAAGCATTCATGGCTTTGTAGGAGTTCAAATACAAAAGCTATCTTGGAGCTACTGATTAGCATATTGTCCATCTTTAGTTCAACCTCCTTTCTAGAAAAATATGACTTACACACATGGGCCCAAATGTGAATGAAAATCAAGAATTATGAGTACTATTTATTTCTTTGGGATTTATAATTTATTGAAATTTTCTGTACCTCTGAAAAATCTCTGAGAGATGATGCTTTGACAATCTTTAAGTTTCTTATATTAACAGAGATGCACACATCAGCATTAAGGATTGATTTGTGATTAATTTTCACTGTAAATAATAAAAGCACCTTATTATAACGTTAGATATAAATCATTTTACTCTCCACTCTAGAGCACACATGTCAAGCAGAGGGACCTAGCGTTTAGCCAAAGTCCAACAACTATTCAGTCAATCAATTCCCTTTTGATGGTTAATCTGCCCAAGAAGGCTGTAAAATATTCTTTTCACTTCCTTAAAGTCATTCACAAGAAACTGATAGTTTATATATCCTGTTTCAAGGGGGCACCTTGTCATTTACCCACCTGTAGTGAAGAGAAGAGCAGACTTTGGGTAACTGGAATTTAAACCTCAGATGCATGAAAAAAAAAAATAAATAAAACTGTTTGTTAGGCCACAGTCTGCATCAGACACATGCCAGGAAAGCCCCTTATCTGCAGAGTTCTGTTCTCTTCTTTCCATTGTTTATAGCTTGAATATCTCGTGCTGCCATCCATTGAATTCTCATAAACAGAACTGAACCATGTTGGTATTGCCATCAAGACTGGCATGGATGACCAAGAAATTGCAGGTGGTTGATGAGTGGGTAGAATAGGGAGTATATACTTTCAGGAAAATAAAACTATCTACTATAAGTCAGTTCTGAAGGATTTGTGAGAGTTAAATAATATTTTGTGATCATTTCAACTTTAGCCAACATCTTCCATACTCTAACTTAGAATGGCATGTTCTGACTAAGTTTGTTCCTGAGGTCCAAGTGTATGGAATTCATTATTTTAAATTGTGAAAACTTCAGGAAGGAATAAATGTTTCTGTTTCATTAGAGGGCACTGATTATGTGACTACTGACATGAAAATAAACTGCTTCTCAATACTTAGAACTAGAAGACAGTAAATCATGCCATCAATGAGATTCATGTCTAGAATTTCAAAGATAGGCAATATGGACTAGAGAAGCCCTAAAGCTTTATTTTGGTTTTAGTGACAAATGAAGGTTTGGGACCATTGGGTTGGAACTGACTTAAAGGTCTCAATGATGTGCCGATAGCATCAAGCCACCGATGAACACCTTAGTCGTCCTTAATCACTAAGGAAGGAAGGATGGAGGGAAGAACAGACAAAAGGAGAGAGGGGAAGAAAGAGGGAGGGAGGGAGAAGAAGAAGAAAGAGAGGAAGCAGGGAAAGGGGAGAGGAAGGAAGGAGGAGCGGAGGGAAGGGGAAAAGGAGGGAGGGAGACAGGTCAGCACGTACAAATCAGCTCTACGCTCTAACCTACGGCTTTAATATTGAGTCTGCATAGATTCACAGAGGATAAACTTCGTAAGTTTATATCTATGAAGGAAAACATATTCTTTCACTTCTCTGTACTTTCCCAAGTAGAAACAGTGTAGTTCATCATGCAACTCCCCAAATTCAGTTCCATGAACATGACGCCACCCATTCAGTTGTCCTTAAGGCACACACAGAACCTCTGGAATTTAAGAATCATCCCAGTTACAAAACACTTACTCTCTGTGCTTGCTTTTCTGTCCCCGAATCCAAATACAGTTTAATTCAGAGAGAGAATCAAATGGCCTCATTCACATCAGACTGACACTAAAAGATTCAAATGGGAAGGTGAAATCAAGTACATTCATTCTGGACTTTGTGTGGTGGCGGGGAGAAGATGGCTAAAATTTGGTAGTAAACTGGGCTTAGTCTTCAGACAAATAAAGTGGGAGAAATATCAATCACCTCAGATATGCAGATGACACCACCCTTATGGCAGAAAGTGAAGAGGAACTAAAAAGCCTCTTGATGAAAGTAAAAGAGGAGAGTGAAAAAGTTGGCTTAAAGCTCAACATTCAGAAAATGAAGATCATGGCATCCAGTCCCATTACTTCATGGGAAATAAATGAGGAAACAGTGGAAACAGTATCAGGCTTTATTTTGGGGGGCTCCAAAATCACTGCAGATGGTGACTGCAGCTATGAAATTAAAAGACGCTTACTCCTTGGAAGAAAAGTTATGACCAACCTAGCTAGCATATTCAAAAGCAGAGACATTATTTTGCCGACTAAGGTCCCTCTAGTCAAGGCTATGGTTTTTCCAGTGGTCATGTATGGATGTGAGAGGTGGACTGTGAAGAAGGCTGAGCGCCGAAGAATCGATGCTTTTGAACTGTGGTGTTGGAGAAGACTTTTGAGAGTCCCTTGGACTTCAAGGAGATCCAACCAGTCCATTCTGAAGGAGATCAGCCCTGGGACTTCTTTGGAAGGAATGATGCTAAAGCTGAAACTGCAGTACTTGGCCACCTCATGCAAAGAGTTGACTCATTGGAAAAGACTCTGAAGCTGGGAGGGATTGGGGGCAGGAGGAGAAGGGGACGACAGAGGACGAGATGGCTCAGTATCATCACTGACTCGATGGACGTGAGTCTGAGTGAACTCCGGGAGTTGGTGATGGACAGGGAGGCCTGGCGTGCTGCAATTCACGGGGTCGCAAAGAGTCGGACACGACTGAGTGACTGAACTGAACTGAACTGAACATGATTAATAAAATATTGTCTAAAAGAGCTTAATGTTAAACTGAGGAAATCATCTGGGCTTCAGGAGTCAATGAGGAATTGAGAATTTTAGAAATTTTGGGGTGGGGTTAATGAAAACTCCTGCTCCAAAATTCCATTTTGCTTGAAAGTTAACAACCTAAAACTGTTGCACATTTCAAGCTGCTTGCCGAGTCTGAAAGCCTTGTGATTCAGATTAATCCCATGGTAACAGCTTCCACCCCCCATTGTTTTCTTTATTANTTCATTCTGGACTTTGTGTGGTGGCGGGGAGAAGATGGCTAAAATTTGGTAGTAAACTGGGCTTAGTCTTCAGACAAATAAAGTGGGAGAAATATCAATCACCTCAGATATGCACATGACAACACCCTTATGGCAGAAAGTGAAGAGGAACTAAAAAGCCTCTTGATGAAAGTAAAAGAGGAGAGTGAAAAAGTTGGCTTAAAGCTCAACATTCAGAAAATGAAGATCATGGCATCCAGTCCCATTACTTCATGGGAAATAAATGAGGAAACAGTGGAAACAGTATCAGGCTTTATTTTGGGGGGCTCCAAAATCACTGCAGATGGTGACTGCAGCTATGAAATTAAAAGACGCTTACTCCTTGGAAGAAAAGTTATGACCAACCTAGCTAGCATATTCAAAAGCAGAGACATTATTTTGCCGACTAAGGTCCCTCTAGTCAAGGCTATGGTTTTTCCAGTGGTCATGTATGGATGTGAGAGGTGGACTGTGAAGAAGGCTGAGCGCCGAAGAATCGATGCTTTTGAACTGTGGTGTTGGAGAAGACTTTTGAGAGTCCCTTGGACTTCAAGGAGATCCAACCAGTCCATTCTGAAGGAGATCAGCCCTGGGACTTCTTTGGAAGGAATGATGCTAAAGCTGAAACTGCAGTACTTGGCCACCTCATGCAAAGAGTTGACTCATTGGAAAAGACTCTGAAGCTGGGAGGGATTGGGGGCAGGAGGAGAAGGGGACGACAGAGGACGAGATGGCTCAGTATCATCACTGACTCGATGGACGTGAGTCTGAGTGAACTCCGGGAGTTGGTGATGGACAGGGAGGCCTGGCGTGCTGCAATTCACGGGGTCGCAAAGAGTCGGACACGACTGAGTGACTGAACTGAACTGAACTGAACATGATTAATAAAATATTGTCTAAAAGAGCTTAATGTTAAACTGAGGAAATCATCTGGGCTTCAGGAGTCAATGAGGAATTGAGAATTTTAGAAATTTTGGGGTGGGGTTAATGAAAACTCCTGCTCCAAAATTCCATTTTGCTTGAAAGTTAACAACCTAAAACTGTTGCACATTTCAAGCTGCTTGCCGAGTCTGAAAGCCTTGTGATTCAGATTAATCCCATGGTAACAGCTTCCACCCCCCATTGTTTTCTTTATTAAGAAGCAAAGATTCCCATATGTTTCCGTGTAAGACAGAATGACTCAGGCATTCTATATTTAATGCACCCTTGGATGGCTGCTTTAGATTTTATACGCTGGTACAAGAGCACAGCAATCAACTGTGACACCGTCTGTTGATGACATGTACAGAATGGCCCGGGAGACACAGTTTTATGTTCTAGTTGAAAATATGCAGAAAATCTGAATCTATTCAATGCTAGTGTTTGCCAATATCTCTCAAATGGACTCTTGGTTCTGGCATTAAATCTAACCAGAGTGGCAATGATGAGACTGATTTGCCAACAGAGGCATTACTTTGCCAACAAAGGTCTGTCTAGTCAAAGCTATGGTTTTTCCAGTATTATGTATGGACTTGAGAGTTGGACTATAAAGAAAGCTGAGTGCTGAAGAATTGATGCTTTTGAATTGTGGTGTTGGACAAGACTCCTGAGAGTCCCTTGGACTTCAAGGAAATGCAACCAGTCAATTCTAAAAGAAATCAGTCCTGAATATTCATTGGAAGGACAGATGCTGTAGCTGAAACTCCAATACTTTGGCCACCTGATGTGAAAAGACCCTGATGCTAGGAAAGATTTAAGGCAGGAGGAGAAGGGGATGACAGAGGATGAGATGGTTGGATGGCATCACCCACTCAATGGACATGAGTTTGAGTAAACTCTGGGAGTTGGTGATGGACAGACAAGGCTGGCATGCTGCAGTCCATGAGGTTGCAAAAAGTTGGACGCAACTGAGTGACTGAACTGACCAGTGTAGAGGTCAACTGCAAAACACTTATCCCCAATATGCTTCAACAACCATAAGCATACAAGAACTCATTCATGGTTGGCACAGAAAGGAAGAACTATGTAAAAAACTTCCCATTTCTTAAGATGAGGTCTGCCAAAGTTACCCATCACCATATTCGTTTCCTTATGGTTTGTGCCTCCAGTATGTGTAGGGGTCCTTTGAGATATGTAGGCCTCTTGCAGAGGCCTCCTGATATCAACCCTGGGAGTTGAAATGGACAAATGCAGTTACCCATTTCATTTTCATACATGAATTTTTAAAAAATGTGTTTCATTAGTAAGTTTTAACACAGTTCACTAAGTCAAATAGTTTGATTCTTGTCAGAAATTTGAGAATAATTCTCCATTTCATATCTTTAAGGACCCACAGTCACCAAGTCCTATGGACTCTGTCCTCTAAATATTTCTTACTTTGGTCTCTTCTTTGACTAATATTTTAATGAAGTCTTAGTAGCTTTGCCTGCTTTATGGACCTGAAAACGGAGCTCCTAAATGTTTTCAATGGTATCAATTTACCATCTTTTGAGAATAAAATTTTTTTTTAATTGAAGTATAGTTGATTTACAAAGTTGTGGTACTTTCAGATATACAGTAAAGTGATATATACATATAAATAAATTATTTTTCAAGTTTCTTCTCATAGATTATTACAAAATTATTCATAGTCTTTTGAGAATAGAATTTTTAAAAATAATAATCAAGTATAATCTGGAACTATATTTGAATAAAGAATATGACTAAGCCAATTTGTAAAACCTGTAGTAAGTATTTTTCATGTGATTTTTACCATTAGCCTTCAACGTTTTAATCAAAAAGCATATCGTTTAAGTGTGGATCTAGATCCAAGGACTTACAAGGACAACACTAAATTAGATAAATGAGATTGATATGTTTGTTAGCAAATTAGTCTCAGCACTATATTAGTATTTGCAAAGCGGCTCTGGGTAGGGCTATGTCCTCTGTGTGTTAGTAAATATATGTCGACTAAATATTTTAGAATAACCCATTGTTTAAGGCATCCCAGCAAAATAGCAAATAAGTCCCCTGGCTTAAAAACTTTTAACACCTTTGAAGCACTATAAAATCATGCTCTGTGTGACAATGAATCCATTAGTCAGGCTTCCTGTAATGCTCAGACACTTGCCCACTGTACAGCTGCTTTACACCTGCTAGGGAATGATCTTCACACACTAAATATGCTTAGTTCAATTTAAAGTTGGGCGCATATCTGTGAACATGAATTATTTAAATCCCTGAAGTCTTTGGGGGAAAGAGACATTTTAAAACTTTTTAAAATAATAACTTAAATCCAGCCACATTAACTGCACAGAGGAGGAAACGTATCAGGTCATGCCTCTTGGATCAAAAATATGACTGAAAAGTTTTTTAAAATATATTTTTGTTGAATATAATTTGCATATAGGGAAATACCGAAATGTTAATTGTGTCTGTCAAGGTTTTGACAAAAGCATACTAATGCATGCAAGGCACGGAACGTTTTCATCACCACAGAGATTTTCCTCTGTCCCTTCCGAGTTAAAACCCTGCCTGAAGAAATAGCATAATCTGTTTTGCCTGCTCTAGACATTATATAAATAGAATCTTACAATAAGGACTTTGTTGAGTCTCTCTTCTTTCATTCAGCATAGTTTTGGTGAATTTTAGAGCAGCAAATCTCAAGATTCACCCATGTTGCTGGATGTTTCAGCCATTTGTTCCTTTTTATTATTGGGTAGTATTTAACTGGAGAAGGCAATGGCACCCCACTCCAGTACTCTTGCCTGGAAGTCCATGGACGGAGGAGCCTGGTAGGCTGCAGTCCATGGGGTCGCTAGGAGTCGGACACGACTGAATGACTTCACTTTCACTTTTTACTTTCATGCTTTGGAAAAGGAAATGGCAACCCACTCCAGTGTTCCTGCCTGGAGAATCCCAGGGACGGGGGAGCCTGGTGGGCTCCGTCTATGGGGTCACACAGAGTTGGACATGACTGAAGTGACTTAGCAGCAGCAGCAGTATTTAACTGTATGACTATACCACATCTTGTTACTCTGCTTTTTTGTTGATCTACTGCTCTATATCCGGTTTGGGGTTATTGCAAATAAACGTTATTGTACCTAGGAGTGCACTTGCTGAGTTGAGAAGTATGACAAGGACATGCTTAACTTCATAAGAAATTGCCAAACTGTTTTCCAGAAGTTTCATACTATTTAAAACACCCAACACTATATTATTTAACACAATGGATTCAGCCGTAAAAGAAGAATGAAATAATGCCATTTGCAGTAAGATGAATGAGTCTAGAAATTATAATGCTAAGTGAAGTAAGTCAGACAGAAAAAGACAAATGTATGATATCACCTACACGTGGAATCTTTAAAAATGATACAAATGAATTTATTGACAGATATAGACTCACAGGCATGGAAAACAACTTATGGTTACCGAAGGGGAAAAGGGAAGAGGGATAAACTAGGAATTTGGGATTAACAGATACACACTACTATGTATAAAATAAAAACAAGGACCTACTGTATAGCACAGGGAACTATATTCAATATCTTGCAATAAACTATAATGTAAAAGAAACTGAAATATATATATATAACTGAATTATTCTACTGTATATCTGAAACTAACACAAAGTTGTAAATCAACTATATTTCATTAAAATATTAAAGAAAAAGTCCTTTTAAGATAACATTCCTTCTTGATCTTGTATGGGACCACAATAACCCACTACTTTGTACTTAGAGATTTGGAGTGTGTAAATTGTCACTAACGTCATTTAACGTACAGCCCTCCGTCTGAAAAAAACCCATATAACTGTGCTTTGAATTCTAACGGATAGAACTGTTCTCAGAGCTTCCTGAGAATCTGTTACCTGGTTATGATTCTCAATTTGGCTTGAATACAATTTTTCATTCCTTTCTTAGATCAATTGATTAATTTTTCATTGACAGTTTTTTATATAATCTGGCAGGAAATAAATCTTTTTATAACCACATCCTGCATCTCACACACTCAAGGCCCCTGAAGTAGAAGCAAAAATGAAACAAAATGATTAACTGAGAGCCCCCAAGCTTTTGTAGAATAATCAGGAACCCACAGAAGCAATTTGCTGACAGCCCACTGAGCTTGCGCAGGTGTATTGAGGGACTTACGATGACCATAGTGAACTTTAGATGTCATAGGCTGAAAGCTCACAGCATGCAACACAACACAAAAAATATTTCTGAGTCTGTACTTGTGATCAATAAAAAGTACGATGGACAATCTCCCCTGCACAAAGAACTCCTGAAATTTAGAATTACTTTCCACCGATCACTCCCAAGCCTCCTCTCCCTTCTACTCTCTGCTTCCACAATTAATACCGCACTCAGAAAGATGATAGGGAGATATCTGAGCATTGCTGTTTGTCTCCTTGCTTGGCTGGAGAAAGGGCAGAATAGCCCTTTCTCTTCCTTCAAAGACTCTTGCCTCTGTATTTATTCTTTCTGTTGTGCAAAGACAAGGTGCCCACTTGCTGGGTTACTCTTTTTTGTGTATTTTCGTTGAGAATACTTTCTGTAGCCAGAGTCTTGCATTTATTTTCTTAATGCGAACTTTTATGACCAGAAGATTTAATTTAGTTTTTTTTTTAAGTCTTTACTGAATTTGTTACAATATCGCTTCTGCTTTTTATGTTTTGGTTTTTTGGCAGTGAGGCACGTGGGATCTTAACTCCCTGACCAGGCATCTCGAACCCGAACCCACACACCCTGCAGTAGAAGGCGAAGTCTTAACCACTGGAATGCCAGTGAAGTCCCAAGATTTAGATTTGATGATGTGTGGTTTGTCAATATTTTTCCTGTAAGGTTAATGCTTTCTGAGTATTAACCCCAAATTTTGGTATTGCTATATTGGCGTGAAACTCCAATATTTTGGCCACGTGATGCAAAGAGCTGACTCATTTGAAAAGACCCTGATGTTGGAAAAGATTGAAGGCAGGAGGAGAAGGGGTCGACAGAGGACGAGATGGTTGGATGGCATTACCGACTCAAT
Organism: Neotragus moschatus; assembly: GCA_006410615.1. Taxonomy (NCBI): domain Eukaryota; kingdom Metazoa; phylum Chordata; class Mammalia; order Artiodactyla; family Bovidae; genus Neotragus; species Neotragus moschatus. The sequence goes on along the minus strand of SJYA01002365.1, from coordinate 728,600 downwards.
GGACATGAGTTTGGGTAAACTCCGGGAGTTGGTGATGGACAGGGAGGCCTGGCGTACTGCAGTCCATGGGGTCACAAACAGTCGTAAACAACTGAGCGACTGAACTGAACTGATATTGGCGTGAGCAGAAGTATGTGGTTGAATGGGGGTAAGTGAAAGTACAAAATTTTCATTTACTGGAGTAAAGAGTCAAAAAATAATCTAGGATTAAAAATTCTGTTCTATTTAGAAATAAAACATAATGTAGCGTTTAGAAATATGAATAACATGAAAGTGTTAAAATTAATTGATAGTGAATGTCACCTTGGAATAGGACTCAGACACAAGCATATGTGGCTGCTTTTATTTCAATCATGAATACTATTTGGATTGTGAAAAATTATATACACAGATTATTTTTATTAAAAAAAAGAGACTAGAATAGAACCCTCTTTTGTGTCGATCTCATAGTAACTTTTCTTCTTGATAATTTTTATGCTGAAACATAATTTCTCAATTTTGAATATTAGTGAGATTTTAATCCTTTTATTCTTAAGTAAGGAGAAGAAAACCATTTGTAGGGGGAAAAAATCACACGAATAGGTTGAACTGTGCTTTATTTTGTAATACCAGCTTTTAAGGTTAGATCATCATGACATCATTCTAAATAAATGGCCCCCTCTTTCTAATATCTTGTACATCATTAAGGCAACAACTAGAAAAGAAAAGAGGTCATAATGATAGCTGAAAAGGCATACTTACGAGCAGGAACCTCAATCCTTTTTACAAGATTTCATGAGGAAAGAAATTAAAAGGGTTGAAAATAATGAGAAAATAAAGGAGAATGTGGGATAGTATATGATCTAGTTAGAAACTTCTCAGCATCTTTTGGTACTACTAACCTGCTACACTTCATGGGAAATGGATGGGGAAACAGTGTCAGATTTTATTTTTCTGGGCTCCAAAATCACTGCAGATGGTGACTGAAGCTATGAAATTAAAAGACACTTACTCCTTGGAAGAAAAGTTATGACTAACCTAGACAGCATATTCAAAAGCAGAGACATTACTTTGCCAACAAAGGTCTGTCTAGTCAAGGCTATGGTTTTTTCCTGTGGTCAGGTATGGATGTGAGAGGTGGACTGTGAAGAAGGCTGAGCGCCGAAGAATTGATGCTTTTGAACTGTGGTGTTGGAGAAGACTCTTGAGAGTCCCTTGGACTACAAGGAGATCCAACCAGTCCATTCTAAAGGAGATCAGCCCTGGGATTTCTTTGGAAGGAATGATGCTAAAGCTGAAACTCCAGTACTTTGGCCACCTCATGCGAAGAGTTGACTCATTGGAAAAGACTCTGATGCTGGGAGGGATTGGGGGCAGGAGGAGAAGGGGACGACAGAGGATGAGATGGCTGGATGGCATCACTGACTCAATGGGCTTGAGTCTGAGTGAACTCCGGGAGTTGGTGATGGACAGGGAGGCCTGGCGTGCTGCGATTCATGGGGTCGCAAAGAGTCGGACACGACTGAGCGACTGAACTGAACTGTACTGAACTGAACCTGCTACAAAGCACCATCCCTCACTTCAGAGTTTAAGACCAAAGAAACACCATATTTTTTTTTACATTCTTGTTGTGTAGTTATGTCCTGCTGTTTGCAATGCCATGGACTGTAGCCTTCCAGGCCTCTCTGTCCATGAGATTTTCCAGTCAAGAATAGTGGAATGGGTTGCCTTTTCCTTCCCCAGGGGATCTTCCCAGCAGGGATTGACCCTGAGTTTCCTGCATTGCAGGCAGATTCTTTACCATTCAGCCACCTAGGAAGCCCTTATCCTCTTAAGAAAAATATTTCCACTTTTATTGGATCACAGAGAAAAGTATTTAAGAGACAAGAGCTTTATGAGCCATCTCTTTGAACTAGATGGTCTCAAGAAGAGAACAAACAGATATGCAATGAAATTTCCCCTTTTCTCTCACTTCCTTCCACTTGGTGTGTCAAGAATTGCTGAGCAATTAGATCTATTTGTTTGTTTTTCAGGATTTAAAAAGCAAATTAAATAGGATTCTCCTACTGATTGATGCCAACATTTCTTTCTTTGAGTAGTCTACCATCTTTTTGTTTTTAGTCTTGAGGACCTCTTGGAGTTGATGTAATGCAAGTGGCCTTGACTGAGGATAATTTTCCTGGAGTCTTTTTCTAAGAGGAGTAAATACATTTTTAACTTGAATATTCTTTATTGGGATAAAGAAGTAACATCTATGAGCTCTTATCTTACATTTTCTTTAAAATAATGTGGCATTATTAAAGGAGGGAGTCCCATAGATTTTATTCTCTTCCCATTTAAAACACACCAAAAAAAAAAAAAAAAAAGTGAAAATGAACTCTAACTTTTGGAAATAGAGGAAGTGTGGTCTTAGGTACCTAAATGGTTTGGTTCGGTTGAGATGAATGTTAAATATCTGATTATTACATAAGTTCTGCTGGCTCTGCTTAGAGTTATTGTGTTGCTTCTGTAGGTGTAGACCCAAATCCCAGTGACACCAACATCAACGAGCTCACAAGTGGATGACAGTTTAAAGTTTTACAAGGAGCCTTGTATATGTCATGGGACCAGACACATGCACCCTCAGGCCACCATCTTTTCTTTCTTTAGTCAAGAGAGTAGGAATCTAGTTTTTATTCAAAGATTTTCTCCTGGAGCAGCAAGTCAGAGCAAAGGGAGCAAATAAAATTTAGAGAAGTTCAGGATCTGAGAAGCTGGTACATGTGTCACAGAAAAAGGAATATAGCCATCTGTGGCAGTGAATAATTCAAACCTCAATCAAGGAAGACTTTATGTAGGGAGCAAACACATAAGCCTCCTCAATATCTATTTGCTTCTGGATTCTTCTTTATCTTTTCTCCATTTATGACCAAACATTCTTATCATGAGCACACTCCTTTCTCAGTTATGGTAGCTCTATCCATTCAGTTATATTCTATTCATTGCTTTTTTTTTTTTTTAAGCCTTTGAAAAATTCTGAACTCACCATTCTCTGCAGGATAAAATTTTTCCCTTATATTTTCTTCCAAATTTAAAGTTTAAAGTCATTTTTCCACATATTGATTTGTTCATTTCACTAATACTAGCAGAATGTTCTTGGTCTGCTCAAATAATAAGAATAACAGATAGATGAGGAATAAAGAAAACAGAGAGTCAAGAAATGGTTGTAAGTATATATGTGGAAGAATAATCATTTAATAAAAAGAAATTGGTAAATTTGAGAAAGGATAATTAACAGATTCCATCCATCTCACTTCAAATTATTTTAAAATTGTTTCAAAAAACTAGAACATAACCAGAAACTTACCTGTAGTAAAGTTACTTTACTTGATTTAGAGCTGAGGAAATCCTTTCCAAGCAAGACACAATGACTTGAACCATGTATAAAACATTTGATCTATTTGACCACAACTATATTGACATAAAAAAATGTCCTATCAAAAACATGACAAATGTACTTGGTAATATGCTCAATATGCTCTGAATTGTTTTCATGCTCACAGCCCTTTTGAAGGAAGTAGGCACAGATTTTTAAATTTCAGTACTCACCCACTCTCTACTCTAGGTTTCACTAATGAGAGAGGATGCACAAAAGAAATGACCAAAAAATAAATAAATAAATTTGTTGGACTAGTTAATATTTTCCAGTGATTTATACCAACATGCCTTCATCCCCATCACATAAACACTGACACACTTGAACTAGCTACATCATGGCTTAGACAGGAGTATTAGGTATGATTTTTTATTTCTTAACCTTTAACCTTTGAACCAGAGTCTACTTACCCACCAGACACAAGAATCTGGAACCAAGACAAAGAATTGTGGTTTCAGCTAACCCACCTACTCAGTCAATCAGAACAAGGAGAGCAAGAGCATGACTGATTCAGAAAACATCTAGATATATGGTCAGGCCCAGGCTGAAATGCAAGGTGCTGGAAGAGTGAGCTAAGCCAGAATGTTTCATTTATGGATCCAAGCCACTAGTGGAAAGAGCCTTCTGATCAATTAGCCATTCTTCCTCCTAAGAGACAGTGGAGAATGAAGTGGTGAAAGGTCAGTTGTATTTCCTCCAACCATCCCCTAAATGAAGAAGCTGGGGCATACTCAGTCTTTCTTATGGGAATGAGCAGAACTGGGAAAAGAGGATGGACCCATTCAACAATACTGCCTCTTTCAGTTCAGTTCAATTCAGTCGCTCAGTCGTGTTGGACTCTGTGACCCCATGAACTGCAGCATGCCAGGCATCCCTGTCCATCAGCAACTCCCAAAGTCCGCCCAAACCCATGCCCATCAAGTCGATGATGCCATCCAATCATCTCATCCTCTGTCATCTCCTTCTCCTCCTGCCTTCAATCTTTCCCAGCATCAGGGTCTTTTCAAATCAGTCAGCTCTTCTCATCAGGTGGCCAAAGTATTGGAGTTTCAGCTTCAACATCAGTCCTTCCAATGAACACCCAGGACTGATCTCCTTTAGGATGGACTGGTTGGATTTCCTTGCAGTCCAAGGGACTCTCAAGAGTCTTCTCCAGCACCACAGTTCAAAAGCATCAATTCTTCAGCGCTCAGCTTTCTTCACAGTCTGACTCTCACATCCATACATGACCACAGGAAAAACTATAGCCTTGACTAGATGGACCTTTGTTGGCAAAGTGATGTCTCTGCTTTTTAATATGCTATCAGGTTGGTCATAACTTTCCTTCCAAGGAGTAAACGTCTTTTAATTTCACTGCCTTTTTAAACTCATGCATTTTTATTTTAAAAAATCTTAAAAGAATGATTAAATGTATACACTAAGATTTGTCTCAAGGATACTCATTGAAGAGAAGTTATAGCAATGAAAGAATATAACATTACCAAGATCCAATAGTAAAACTTTTTAAAAACAGTAGAATATTTTTAAAAGGGCTTTAAGCTAGAAAATATGTTACGTTAATACAGTAGATTGCTTTATGGCCATTAAAATAAGTTTACAACAAATTAGGTAGCAATAATTCATAAAATGTTATAGATAATATAATTTTATTTCTATATCTAAGAAGTATACATACACAAGAACGGAATCTTCTAAAAATAGTTGTTCATAGTGATCATCTCTAAGTGGTAGTACTATGTATGATTTTAATCTTTCTTCATTAAAATCTGAATTGTCTAATCTTCCCATAACAAACATATAGAACTTACACAATATAAGAAAAAATTAGTGAAAGAACAGGTGATTGGGTCAATTACAACGAAAGGTGCAATTGTGTTCCTCAATTGAGGAACAAGGTAAACATTTGATTTATGCAGGAGCCACTTCCAAACAATTCAATAATCGATTCAAAAAGCTTGGTTTGGACCATCTATTAGGAATTGCTATGGACATCTCACTTATGTGTGTCTTTTCTCAGGTAAATATTGTCTGGTTTTACCTTTTCCTTTTTGACCTTATGTTATTTACTCTCGCCTTCAAATGAACCCTACTGGAGATCTGCAGATTCATTCATCCATCCAACTAGTCACACATATTTGCAAGTGAAATGAATGCATAATTTTCTAGTGCCCTGGGGATACAAAAAAGAGAAAGACTTCTCCGGAGAGAAACTTGCTGCAAACTTGTTGCTTATTTTGGGAAACAAATCATACTTGCTTAGAATAACTTGATTACACTCCCAAGATAACATGATAATGTGGCACAGTGCATAGGTTTTTACTGAGCACCATGAAGAGTGAGATAGATTTGGATGTCCTAGAGTATTGTAGTAAACTATTCTTGGCGGAGAAATGGCTTACCCTGAGCATGCAGAGTACATAGAATTTGGATTTGCAGAAAGGCAGGACTTAGTTATTCCATGGTGGTGCAACTAATAAAGTTAGGGGAGGGGAAAAGTTTAGGGAAATAGAGGGGAAAGTTTTTGGAAAATTAAAGTGGGTCCATTGGATCAAAATTTGCAGAATTCAAATTGAGGAATTTCTATTTTATTGAAAAACTAAGAAAAAATTTTGAATTGGCCCCATCATTCAAGTTTCCATAGTTGTCCCACAACTGTTCTATGGAACCCATTTTTGGAGACTCTAAGGGGGCTCAAGGCTGCTGCTTTTTTATTTTACCACTTCTAGGTAATATCAATGCCAACCAATGAGACCACTATACAATATGAACCCTAAACAATCTCTAACCATACAGAAACACCCTATAAATCCAAGACATAGCAGGGCTAGACTCAAAGATGTTTGTTCTAGACCGCTGTGTTATGGAGGATTTACAGTTCTGAGTCATCTAGTATGTACTGTGTGTGTATGGCTGGGGGATGAGAGGGTGTCTTTTTGACTCTCCTTTTCTGTAGAGATTCTCCTCTTCTCATGAGGCTGGTAATGTACGCCTCCTTAACAATTCTTGGCCTGGATAGCCAAGCTAACTCTCCTCTAACTAAGGATTAAGGAAATGGTCTATCCTTTATTTGATTTTTCTGATAGTTTATTTCACTCTCTCAGCCTTGGTAGTGAGCATTGAGATTCAGGGGATGGGCTTACAGTGTCAGGCTTACTATGAAAGTGAGACCGTAGTTCCATTATCCAGCATAGCCCACAAAACTTCCATAGTGGGGCTGGGAGGTGGCAAAGCCTAATCCAGTGATAGCTGCTAACATAAGTTACTGTCTGCCTACATTTTTTGTACTTACTTTTTCAGACACTTCTCTGAAAGGGTTGACACCAGCAGTCAGGATTTGTGCTCTGAGTCCAGAGTTTCTGTGATGACCCTTCAGTATAAAATATGTGTCCTGTGTATATAAACAGCTCACACAACTCCACATCAAAAAACCAAACACCTCGATTAAAAAAGGGCAGAAAAATGTGATAGCTATTTTTCCAAAGAGGAAATGCAGACGTGCAATGGGCACATGAAAAAATGCTTAATATTGCTAATTATCCAGAGAAATGCAAATCAAACCACAACGAGATATCACTTCACATCTGTCAGAATGGCTGTCACCAAAAAGAATACATATAACAAATGTTGGCAAGGATGTGGAGAAAAAGGAACCCTCATGCAACTGTTAGTAATGTAAACTGGTGTAGCCACCATGGAAAACAGTATTGAGGTTTTTCAAAAAACTAAAAATAGAATTACCGTAGGACCCAGAAATTCCACTCCTTAGCATATATCCTAAAAACAAAAAACCAAAAACACTAAATTGAAAAGGTATATGCACCCCAACGTTCACAGCAGCACAATTTACAGTAGTTAGGACATGGAAGCAACCTAGGTGTTCATGAGAGATGAATGAGTAGGAAGAGGCGGAACATATATACAATGGAATACTACTTAGCCCCCAAAGAAGGAAATGTTGCCATTTTCAGCCACATAGACGGATTTGGCTGGTAATATGTTAAGTGAATTAAGTCAGAGAAAAAAAAGTGTGATATGATCTCACTTACATGTGGAATCTAAAAAAGCACAATGAACTAGTGAAGTACAGCAAATAAAGAATCAGACACAGAAACAGAGAATAAACTACCGGTTGCTACTGGGGAGAAGGAGGGGGAGGGGCAATGGGGGGAAAGGGGTTATTACCCGATTATATAAAATCAAGAGTGTGAAACTTCTGAAAATTGTAAAACCTTATAGAATCAAAAGGATTTTCCACTCAATAAAAAAATCAGTAAAATAAAAGTGTCATGAACTTTCAGCAGTTGTACAGTCAAATGGCTGCAGAGAGTAGGGAGTTATATAGATGTGAAAACCAGGAATGTGATGGGGTCTATGACTGCAGAGAGCCTATCCTACTGATGTTGGACTAAGCTGAGTGCTTTATAGAACCACAAGTGGCCTCAAAAAGTCAACAGCATTTTTCAGAAATGTCTGAAATGTCAAGGACACAAAAGAATTGAAGCTACTCTCAAAGACTACCGGAAAAGCCATAGGTCTTGCACTCTTGATCACTTTTCCCAGAATACAGCAGCTGGGTACTGGAGAAGCCATCCAAATTCCCAGGCAGATTGTTTAACATCAGTCTCTCTCTGGACCCTGCCTTCCTTTTCAAATACCAATCATCATTTAGGTTTGATTAATTTTCTTGTGTGTGATTGCTGGTCATTAAAACCAATTCATCTGGAGTAACAATTTTGTCCTTAAGTTATCTGGGGAACAGCTGTACAGAAAAGGGCAAATTATTAGTCCTTGGGGAAAACAATGGTGAGGGAAAAATGAAAAATAATTTTGTATTTGTTCTAACAGCTCTAACAGTTCTGTGCAGCTCTTTTAAGGTCAAAAGATCAGNGAGGCAGGAGGAGAAGGGGACGACCGAGGATGAGATGGCTGGATGGCATCACGGACTCGATGGATGTGCGTCTTAGTGAACTCCGGGAGATGGTGATTGACAGGGAGGCCTGGCGTGCTGCGATTCATGGGATTGCAAAGAGTCGGACACGACTGAGTGACTGAACTGAGCTGAACTTAATTATTTGTAGAATCAAAGTATATACTGCTGCACAATTTATGGCTAAGACCATCGCTGGGTTTGTTCTTGTTCTCAGAGGGCATAGTCAGTAATTTATATCCTTGCTTTATCAAGGTGATAATTGAATTTGTGAAAAAAATAATATGATACTTGCGTAAGGGTTTTAATTTTTAGAGACTTGGTCCTCAAATTGTTTCTTTGAGGTCCTATCAACAAATTCCACCCTGTTATATTTTCTTTTCTCTAATCACCAATAGCCAACAATATGCACGGCCATGGTCACTTCAGTCCTGTCTGACTCTTTGCAACCCTGTGTTCTGCAGCCCACTAGGCTCCTCTGTCCATGAGATTTCCCAGGCAAGAATACTAGAGTGGGTTGCCATGCCCTCCTCTAAGGGATCTTCCCAACCTGGGGGTCCAACCCACATCTCTTAGCTCTCCTGCATTGGCAGGCAGTTTCTTTACCACTTACACCACCTGAGAAACCCATACATGGCCATATATATATATATATATATGACCAGTGCACTATTAAAGAAGCTAGTACAAATTTCTTTAATTATATCTGGGCAATCAATTATTTTGAAAGTTTCTCCCATGGGATCACACCCCTCACTGAAGATAGCCAAAGTTTCTTGGGAAGATCAAAACACCCCACACCGCAGAAACAACACCCAGGAACTGCATAATAAGTCATATCCTCTCTTTTTAGACAGAGATTCAAATTAAACAATAGTGCTAGAAACTACAGTTTTTTTCCTAGATGAATACTCAGAGCCTCCTTCAGAAAGGAAGAAGAGAACACGCTGACTCATGTCACAGAAAAAAGACCTGACCTTATGTGTGGGGTGGGATCCATCAAGTTAATGGCTATGGCTTCCAGGGAGATCTCAGAGGCAACCTGCCTTGTCATTTATGTACTTGCTAGCTGAGGGGTCCCTGTGGAAAGGGCATTCATTTTGTAGCTAATGTAAATTACAGTGCTTGTCTTTGTGATTCAGTGATTTGAAGTGACATTCTATTAAAGGTGTTCTTGACATAAACAGGATTAGGTGTTAATGGAAGAATTAAACAAGAATTATGCTTGGCTGGTAACCTTGAGCCTAATAGTCTTCAAGAATAACACAACAGTCTTTCTCTCCATTTTTTCAAGCTGTGTGTGTGTGTGTTTTCTTCACAAGTGGAAACTTAAAGAGTTGAAAAATTATGAATTAGGATATGTTTTCTACCCCATTCATTTCCCTCTACCTTCTCAGAGACTTTATCAACAGTGAGAATTTGATAGTAAGTTTCATGTTAATCATGACTTTGTTACTTTGCTAATAAAAAAGTAGTGACCAAATGATCCTGCTTTTGTAGCTTAAAGATGAGACCATGAAATCATTTATTCACAAGGGCAGTAAACTAAACTACAAAAAAAGAATAACCTTGACCAAAAACATTTAAGGCCCCAGCTTCACCTGACTCATGGGAGCTGTGATGCAATGCAACTTAGATGTATTTGATTATTGGCAATCTGAGATGGACGAAAAGAATCAGATGAGTAACCAAAGTTGTACATTAAATCAATGATTAATATAAATAGTATAAGCAATTACATTCAGTAGCAGTGAGACAAGTGAAGTCTAACAAGTAGAACAGCCTGAAAATGAATCAGGAGAAAAGATAAGAATTTGAGAATGTTGCAATATTTGCTGTAATAGGTGACAATTAACTAATATAACTGTTGCAAATAGCGTTGAAGCAGAAATAGCAGTAAGAGAAGTGGTCACACTGGTTTAAAGGCAGCATTCCCCAGGCAACCCGTTGCTAAGCCAAAACCACACCAAATAAACAATTTGCTTTGGCATTTTACTGTTGAAATTTGATAGGCAGAAAAAAACTAGAATTCTAATTTTGCTTGAGACCAGGGGGTATTGAAATAGAATGCTTTCAAGGAAATTCTGATCATATGTAATACTGTACTTATTTTCAACCCGAGGTTATTCTCAGATTTGTTGACTATATAACTCCTAAGTAATTGCCTGACTAGAGTAAAAGGAAATGACAAAGTACTCAGGGGAAGAGGGACGGAAGAAAGTTATTTCCTATCTACTCTGTACCAAGAACTGGAGCCAGCATCTAATTTAATAAACAACCATCCTGGTAGTCGAATAATATCGTTATTGCCTTCAGAAACAAGGAAAGAATCCCCAAACAGCTAGGCAGCCTGCCAGGGCTCCAATGACTGAGGCCACACCTGGTTTCATGTCTCTCTAGGTGGTGTCCATTCAGTAATGGTGATGGCATTCTGGAAAAGCTCAGAGGCAAAAGCCCACTGATGTCAATCCCTTGTTTCTCAAGGGACAGCCATGAACCAACAGAATTGCATCTCCTGGGAGCTAAAGAGCCAGGATTTGCATTTAAACAAGATCCTGAGATGTACATTAAAGTATGAAGGCAAGTTTTACAAGATATAAAACTGCCTGACCCTTTGACTTGATAGGGAGAAAAGGGGATTCTTGGAGGGGCATCTTGAAAACTTTGATTCATGGAACACTCTATGAACCTGATGAACGCTAAGGACCTGCTCTTGAAAATAGTATTTGTATATGGATACACACTTAGACATGGGCTTTCTTGGCAGTTAAGTGGTAAAGAATCAGTCTGCAATGCAGGAGACTTGGGTTCAATCCCTGGGTTGGGAAAATCCCCTAGAGAAAGAAATGGCAACCCAATCCAATATTATTGCCTGGGAAATACCATGGGAAGAAGAGCCTGGCGGGCTATAGTCCCTGGGGTCAAAAAGAGTTGGATACGACTTAGCAACTAAACCCCATTATCACACTTAGATTTATTTCCTGAGTGTTAGAGACCTCTGAAAATACACTCATGGGCAAACCAGTTATCTGCAGACTCCAAGTTCAAGACACCTTTGAGAGGCAATTAAGATAATGGAGAAATCAAAGCAATAATAAAGAATGCAAAAAGTGAAAAGCCAAGACAAAAGAAAGTCTACTCTTTCAATCATCAACAAACTGAACCACTTACACCTTCCTAGAAATTGGCAGAACATTTTCTTTAACTCATTTTAATGTGGACACAATCGATTTTCCTAGATATTTTGTCTCCTTAATTCTCTCATCACTCACTTCTTCTCAATGAATTTTATCCATAGTTATTTGGAGTTTCAGTCCCAGGGTCAAGATCTTTCATATTGATAAACATTTTTTTTTCTACAATGGTGTTGAGATATCACATTCTTAGACTTTTGGATATAATTTGAATTAGGTTTTCAAAAAATAAGTTTCAATTACCTCATAACTATCTAGCTAAATATAAAGCTGGATATTTTGGCTATTGTCTTAACAACGGAAGTCTGCAGCAAAAACAAATACTTTTCTTACTTTGAATATGCTGTCCAAGTGCTCAACCCCTTTTGCCATTTAAAAAATATTTCTAAAGCCATAAAGTCATCAAATGTTGACCCCCTCCTTTGCCCTTTTGCCTTTTCCTTGGACTTCAAAAAGAAGATTGCTTTTATTCTGAAGAGATTCACTTCCCTCATAACCAGAATAACTCTCAAGGCATTTGAAAGCCAGTTCTGGATAGATAAAGATATAAAAGTAGATTTTATCCATCCTCTCTTCTTTAATAAAGTTTTGATCTTGCCCAGGTCTTTCCTGGTGCCTTTGTCTAGTCTTATTTGTCCTTTACTGGTGCCTTTCTCTTCCCTATAAAAAAATATTCTTGTTGGTTTTGAATTTTGCTAATGTTTCTTTTCTCTTCCTTACCATCAGTGCCCCTAGAAAAGGATTCACTGTCAACGTAATTTCATGTTGGTTATGGATCCCTCACATAAATTTCTTTACAAAACTCAGAATAACTATGAATCAGTTGCTGCTTTCACACACACAAAAATACTATAAATAGTTATAAGTACCTCAAAATGTCTGGAGAAAAAAAAATCTACAGCTATTAATTTGATTGAAATCTACATAACTGTTTAGAATTTGATTCCTTATTAGCAATCTCATAAAATCACATTTTATGCAAATATTGACCTTACAATACAAAAGAGCCAGTTATTTTTCCAGCAAAATACTGGTTTATTTGGGAATGGTGGTGGTAGTGGTTTAGTCACTAAGTCATTTCTGACTCTTGCAACATCATGGACTGTAGCCTACCAGGCTCCTCTGTCCATGGCATTCTCCAGGCAAGAATGCTGGAGTGGGTTGTCATTTCCGTCTGCAGGGGATCTTCCCAACCCAGAAATTGAACCAGGGTCTCCTGCATTGCAGGCAGATTTTTTACCAACTGAGCTACCACGGAAGACCTTATTTGGGAATAGAGTAATTATGATTTGGGCCAAGCCAAATATTGTGAACCATAGGTAGGACTAGGGAGCAGGGGGAAAGTAATTGCTTTTATAGGGGCAAAGGAGGAAGTTGGGAGAGGCTGTTTCAAACAGATCAGTGATTACTATTTCTCATTGGCTGAGTACAGTGGTTTCTCATTTTAGCAGGCCTGTTGATGCGCAAGGAGAAATTCTTCCTTTATCCTGCAGAGACTCATAAAGTAGCTTCCTCCTGTTTGGGATCTGAATGAGAGCCCCCTCATTAGGAATCCTTGACTCCATTTATTTTTTAATTTTTCAAATTTTTGGCTGTGTAGTTGAGGCACACTAAGGTTTCACGTGTATTATTACAATTATAACCTAAGCAATTCTTTGGGCTTCCCTGGTGGCTCAGACAGTAAAGAATCTGCCTGCAATGTGGGAGACCTGGGTTTGATTCCTGGGCTGGGAAGATCCCCTGGATGAGGGCATGGCAACCCATTCCAGTATTCTTGACTGGAGAATCCCCATGGACTGAGGAGTCTGGCAAGCTACAATCCATGGGATCAAAAAAAGTTGGATAAGACTGAATGACTAAGCATAGCACAGCACAAACAATTCTTTAAGACTTCAATTCAGTTCAGTCAGTCAGTCGTGTTCAACTTTGCGACCCCATGAACTGCAGCACGCCAGGCCTCTCTGTCCATCACCAACTCCCAGAGTCTACCCAAACCCATGTCCATCAGTTCAGTGATGCCACCCAGCCATCTCATCCTCTGTCGTCCCCTTCTCCTGCTCTCAATATTTCCCAGCATCAGGGTCTTTTCAAATGAGTCAGCTCTTCGCATGAGGTGGCCAAAGTATTGGAGTTTCAGCTTCAACATCAGTCCCTCCAATGAACACCCAGGACTGATCTTCTTTAAGATGGACTGGTTGGTTCTCCTTGCAGTCCAAGGGATTCAAGAGTCTTCTCCAACACCACAGTTCAAAAGCATCAATTCTTTGGTGCTCAGCTTTCTTCACAGTCCAACTCTCACATCCATACATGACCACAGGAAAAACCATAGCCTTGACTAGATGGACCTTTGTTGGCAAAGTAATGTCTCTGCTTTTCAATATGCTGTCTAGGTTGGTCATAACTTTCCTTCCAAGGAGTAAGCGTCTTTTAATTTCATGGCTGCAGTCACCATCTGAGGTGATTTTGGAGCCCCCAGAAATAAAGTCAGCCACTGTTTCCACTGTTTCCCCATCTATTTCCCATGAAGTGATGGGACCGGATGCCATGACCTTAGCTTTCTGAACGTTGAGCTTTAAGCCAACTTTTTCACTCTCCTCTTTCACTTTCATCAAGTGGCTCTTTAGTTCTTCCTCACTTTCTGCCATAAGGGTGGTGTCATCTGCATATCTGAGGTATTGATGTTTCTCCCAGCAATCTTGATTCCAGCTTGTGCTTCCTCCAGCCCAGCATTTCTCATGATGTACTCTGCAGATAAGTAAAATAAGCAGGGTGACAATATACAGCCTTGACATACTCCTTTAAGACTTAGATTTCCCTAATTATTTTTCAGGGAAGGGCATCACTGACTTCATGGACATGAATTTGAGCAAACTCTAAGAGATAGTGAAGGACAGGGAAGCCTGGAGTGCTGCAGTCCATGCGGTCACAAATAGACATGACCGAACAACAACAACAACAATTCTTCCACTGGCATTCCTTAGAATCACTGGCACATCATGATCCTAAAGGCAGACAGACTTTCGGTCAGTTTTATTATTGTTTTTAGTTCTCTAAAGACAATGTACCCACTTGAAGCCTTGGTATACCACTGCTTGCAGATATTCATTACCGTGAACAGTTTGTGTTTGTTGAAGATAAAATAAAGATGACTAAGAAATGAAATGAATCCTTACACAAGTTGGCTTCATTGAGAAAAAAAACAAACAAACTGGTTTTATGGCCTCCTGGAAAGGCAAACACCTTCAAACAGGAAAATTCCGAAGTCCAATCAGACGCCTTGGAGAATTATGATCTCATTGTGGTGACAAAGTGTTATACTTTGTTTTTTCTGGCTGAGAGTTCAGAAGACCTTTCTGAGGGAGTAAAATGTTCTCTGCTTTGCAAAACTACACACTCTTAACCAAAGGGAAAATCCCTTCTACTATGGCCATATCAAATGCCATTCAACTGAGAAATTAAGAAATAGCATCGTTGTGGTCATTTAGATGAAGTGCGTGGCTTCCGTTAGCTTTCTGTTTCCAGGGAGAGCAGCTTTAGCAATACTCTTAACCTGAGGAAGCCTGAGAAATCAGGGCCCAGCCACCAGCAAAGACAATAACCATTTAAGAGCACTGCTTTATGCCTGCAATTTGAATTCAGTGCCTCTTCTATAGAAAGCATGCTATTTTTCTCATTATGCTGTAATGTGGATAAGAGGTCTGTGGTTTTTCATTCTTTAATAAACTCTGGGACACCAAGAGCTTACATTATATTGAAGACTGGATTTCTTTTCAGATAAGATGTTTAAAGCAATGCTATTAATAATGCTGTGTATAACAGCTGCCTCTATTTATTCATAAATAGAGCATAAACATCTTACTTGTCAAAAGGAGAGGATTTTCTTTTACTATAAAAAGATAATTAATTCATACTGAATAAACTTAATGGTGCATTTGCCATCTGGGCAAAGCAAACAAAACACCAGAACAGAATTGTGTGAAGAGAAAATAATCAAAATATGGAATAAAAATACATGCTTAAACTCTGTTTTGATTTCCTTAACAACAAATAATTTTCCACCCCAAGTGTTATGCTCATGCCTCTTTGAAAAGAAATATAAAAGACAATAAGGCATAGAAAAATACACAGCTGAATGTGGACAACCTGAAAAATTTCAGGTTGATTTCTTTCCTTCTTTTTGGTCTTTAATATATTACAAACATAAGCAAAATCTTTCATAGGTTCTGCCTCTCTTCACCTATACCTATGAGGGTCAAAAACTCTTATCGAATAAGGTAGTAAGATAAAAGTGCTTTGTGAATGTTTAAGCACCATGTATGGATATGAGAGTTGGACTATAAAGAAAACTGAGCGCTGAAAAATTGATANTCTTTCATAGGTTCTGCCTCTCTTCACCTATACCTATGAGGGTCAAAAACTCTTATCGAATAAGGTAGTAAGATAAAAGTGCTTTGTGAATGTTTAAGCACCATGTATGGATATGAGAGTTGGACTATAAAGAAAACTGAGCGCTGAAAAATTGATACTTTTGAATTGTTGTGTTGGAGAAGACTCTTGAGAGTCCCTTGGACTGCAAGGAGATCCAACCAGTCCATCCTAAAGGAGATCAGTCCTGGGTGTTCATTGGAAGGACTGATCCTGAAGCTGAAACTCCAATACTTTGGCCACCTGATACGAAGAGCTGACTCATTGGAAAAGACTCTGATGCTGGGAAAAATTGAGGGCAGGAGGAGAAGGGGATGACAGAGGATGAGATGGTTGGATGGCATCACCGACTCAATGGACATGTGTTTGAATAAACTCAGAGAGTTGGTGATGGACAGGGATGCCTGGCGTGCTGCAGTTCACGGGGTCACAAAGAGTTGGACATGACCAAGCGACTGAACTGAACTGAACTAAACTGAAAGCACCACGGAAGTGTAAGAGGATCATATTATTTCCAGCAGCATCCGTGTGTTCTTAAGATAATAGAATCCATAGACCACTGGGGTGAGGGGTCTTTGACTTTATTAAATCAACTCGGAAAACTGAACCTGGCTGATGACCATGATGTTTAAAACCCTTGAAAAGATGATACTCGTCATGTGGAACAATCACTGTACTGACAGTCTTGGCTTACCTTTAGGCTCTTAACTGTCACTAAGATTCAGAAATGTTGCTTCTTTCATATAATCTCCTTTAAAAAAAAAAATCAGCTTTTGTCTCTTCCTAGACACTGTACAGCCTGATCCCATGAGTCCCTTATTGCGTTGCTGAAATTGTGTGTTCAAAGATTCCTCTCTCTCCAGCTGGTCCTGCTGTTCTTGCTTCTTTCCACTTCTCATTTTAACTGTGCCCTATTGAGTGCTCTCTTTATATCCTGGTGCCTTCCTCTACCCTATTTTTCTTAATGATAATGAATGGGCTCCATTCCCTCAAATAGTTTTCATTAAAAAATGATGTAGAAAGTCCTTCTTTCAAGAAGCCTTCCCAGTGTTCATATGTGGACCACACATCAATACTGACTGTCCTGGGATCCCAATGCTAGATAGACTTAGGTGCTAATCCTCATGACACTGGCCTCTCAGGTCAGAGGTACTGCAAACAGCTTTGTTGTTTTGGGCAGTGAACAATTACTTGCTAAAGTTGATTTCTATCGGGTGTTGTGAACAATTCATTAAATGACTGCAATCCTGAGGCCCATACAAGATGATGGTATTAGAAATAATTTTATTATGCTAGAATTTAGTGGTAAGGCAATTTTGACTCTGACTCTTCTTTCAAAGGCAGAAACAATGCCTTGTATATTTTTCACATGTGTCAGAATAAGAATCCCTTTTTTTGGAGTATAATGAAAAACTTTATCAGAGCCTATGAGACCAGTTGATACTTATCTTACCAGCTTCTTTCAGTGCTTTCTCTGACCCTAAGCCATCTGGCCTTCCTTCTGCTCTTTGAACATGCCATCATCCTTTCTGAATGAAGGTTGGTCAGACTGTTTCTCTGATTGATTCTTTTTAAAAAAAAATTTTTTTAATTTAAATTTATTTAATTGGAGGCTACTTTACAATATTGTATTGGTTTTGCTATACATCAACATGAATCCTCCATGGGTGTACACGTGTTCCCCATCCTGAACCCCGCTCCCTCCTCCCTCCCTGTACCATCCCTATGGGTTGTCCCAGTGCACCAGCCCTGAGCATCCTGTATCTGGCATCGAACCTGGACTGGTGATTAGTTTCTTATATGATATTATACATGTTTCAATGCCATTCTCCCAAANTGCAGTGATTTTGGAGCCCAACAAAACAAAGTCAGCTGCTGTTTCCACTGTTTCCCCATCTATTTCCCATGAAGTGATGGGACCAGATGCCATGATCTTCGTTTTCTGAATGTTGAGCTTTAAGCCAACTTTTTCACTCTCCTTTTTCACTTTCATCAAGAGACTTTTTTGTTCCTCTTCACTTTCTGCCATGAGGGTGGTGTCATCTGCCTTGGAATATGGAATGAAGCAAGGCAAAAACTAATAGAGTTTTGCCAAGAGAACACACTGGTCATAACAAACATCCTCTTCCAACAATACAAGAGAATATTCTACACATGGACATCACCAGATGGTTAACACCAAAATCAGATTGATCATATTCTTTGAGGCCAAAGATGGAGAAGCTCTATACAGTCAGCAAAAACAAGACCGGGAGTTGACTGTGGCTCAGATCATGAACTCCTTTTTGCCAAATTCAGACTCAAATTGGAGAAAGTAGGGAAAACCACTAGACCATTCAGTTATGATGTAAATCAAATCCTTTATGACTATATAGTGGAAGTGAGAAATAGACTTAAGGGCCTAGATCTGATAGACAAAGTGCCTGATGAACTATGGATGGAGGTTCATGATATTGTACAGGAGACAGGGATCAAGACCATCCCCATGGAAAAGAAATGCAAAAAAGCAAAATGGCTGTCTGGGGAGGCCTTACAAATAGCTGTGATTTAACATACACATACACAAATCAATCAATGTGATATAGCACATTAATAGAATGAAATAAACTAACCATATGGCAATTTTAATAAATGTAGGAAATTGGTTTCAAAAATTTTTTTTTAATTTAAAATTTTTTATTTTTTCCATCTCAGGTGTACATGAGTTCCCAATGGTTTCAAAATTTTAACATTCATTCATTCATGATTAAAAAAAAAAAAAAACCTCTTAACAAATTATGCATGGGAGGAACATATCTCAACATAATAAAGGCTATATGTGACAAGTCCCCAGTTAACATCATACTCAATGGTAAAAGGTTGAAAGCTTTTCCTCTAAAATCAGGCATAAGACAGGGTGCCCACATTGCCACTGCTATTCAACAGAGTACTAGAAGCCCTGACTAGAGCAATCAGACAAGAAGGAAAAATTATCAGCATTGTAAAAGTGAAGTTGCTCAGCTGCGTCCAACTCTTTGTGACCTGACGGACTGTAGCCCACCAGGCTCTTCCGTCCACAGGTTTTTCCAGGCAAGAATACTGGAGTGGGTTGTCATTTCCTTCTCCAGGGGATCTTCTTGACCAAGGGATTGAATTCGGGTCTCCCACATTGCCGGAAGACGCTTTACCATCTGAGCCATGGGGAAGCCCCTCGGAATTGTAAAGGAAGAAGTATAACTGTCTATGTTTGCAGATGACATGATTTTTATATACAGAAAAATCCCACAAACTCAACCAAAAAAGCTGTTAGATCTAATCAATGGACTCAGTAGAGTTCCAGGATACAAAATTAAAATACAAAAAAAACCACTCTTGTGCTTTCAGAAGCACTCTTGTACTTCTTCACTCTCAGAAGTAAATAATTAATGGCTGAGAGAAATAAAATTATAATCTTTAGTTTGCTGGAAACAGAAATGCACATTTGGAAAACATTTACTGGAATACAAAGAGGATGGATAAAAATCAATTTTTCCTGTTGTCTAGATAGCTGTTTCATTCTTCAGTTGCCAGCTTGAGCATAAATTGATACTCAAATTAGAAGTTTGACTTATCATTAATCAGAGAAATAAATACGACTTCATCTTGATGAAGTCTGGTATAAGAAACAAAAGTTCAAATAAAAAATCATCCCATATGTGTCATTTTTTTTGTAGGATCTTAATATAAACTTAGTAAATCATAAAATAAATTTCTGCAAAGGACACAAGCTCACTCATCCTTATTTTTAATGGAAATTTTTTGAAGAGAAAACATTAGTTTAATGTCACAAAAATGTATTGCCATACCACTGGTAACACTTCCCATGATTCTGTGTTGTTGTTTATTTATTAAGTCATGTTCGACTCCTTTGAGACCCTGTGAACTATAGCCTTGCCAGGCTCCTCTGTCTATGGGATTTTCCAGACAAGACTATTGCAGTGGGTAGCCATTTCCTTCTCCAGGGGATCTTTCCAACGCAGGGATCAAATACGTGTCTCCTCTTGGTAAGCAGATATTTTACCACTGAGCCCCCTGGGAAGCCCACTTCTCATAATATTCACATCTAAATTCAACTTAATTTTAATTTTAGGATAGCAGTTTACATCTGAATTGTAAAATTTTCCTTTTATGCATGTAGAAAATTTTTATTAAACTGTTTAGGGGACTAAAACCACTCCAGTTAATTAAGCTATACTACATCCACTGAAATTTTAATATATCAATAAAGGATTTGTTGTTATAGTTCAGTGACTAAGTCGTGTCTGACTATTTGTGACCCCATTAACTATAGCACGCCAGGCTTCCCTGTCCTTCACTGTCTCCTGGAATTTGCTCAAACTCATGTCCAGTGAGTTGGTGATGCCATTCAACTGTCTCCTCCTCTGTTGCCCCCTTCTCCTCCTGCCCTTTATCTTTCCTGGCATTAGGGTCTTTGCAATGAATTGGCTCTTTGCATCCAAAGTATTGGTGGCCAAAGTATTGGAGCTTCAGCTTCAGCATCATTCCTTTCAGTGAATATTCTGGGTTGATTTCCTATAGGATGACTGGTTTGATCTTGCTATCCAAGGGACTCTCAAGAGTCTTTTATAGCACCACAGTTTGAAAGCACTCAGCTTTGGCACTCAGCTTTCTTTATGGCCCAGCTTTCACATTTGTACATGACCACTGGAAAAAATCATAGCTTTGACTACATGGATCTTTGTTGGCAAAGTGATATCTCTGTTTTTTAATACACTGTCTAGGTTTGTCATAGCTTTTCTTCCAAGGAGCAAGTGTCTTTTAATTTCATGGCTGCAGTCACTGTCTACAGTGATTTTGGAGCCCATGGAAATAAAATATATCAATGTTTCCACTTTTTCCCCATCTATTTGCCATGAAGTGATTGGACAATATGCCATGATCTTAGTTTTTTGAATGCTGAATTTTAAGCCAACTTTTTCACTCTCCTCTTTCACTCTCACCAAGAGAGTCTTAGTTCCTCTTCACTTTCTACAATTAGACTGTTATCTGCATATCTGAGGTTGTTATTTCTCCTTACAATCTTTTTTTAATTTTAAATTTATTTTTCTTAATTGAAGGATAATTGCTTTACAGAATTGTATTGTTTGCCAAATATCACCATGAATCAACCATTATCAGTCTCCTAGCAATCTTGATTCCAGCTTGTGATTCATCCAACCCAGAATTTCACATTGTATACCCTGCAAATAAGTTACATAAACAGAGCGACAATATATAGCCTTGACATTGTCCCTTCCCAATTTTGAACCAGTTTGTCATTCCATGTCTAGTTCTAACAGTTGCCTCTCGATCAGCATACAGATTTCTCAGAATGCAGGTATTCTGTATTACCATCTCTTTAGGAATTTTCCACAGTTGGTTGTGATCCACACAGTGAAAGGTTTTACTGTGGTCAATAAAGCAGAAGTAGATTTTTTTTTCTGGAATTCCCTTGCTTTCTCTATGATCAAACTGATGTTGGCAATTTCCCCTGCCTTTTCTAAATTCAGGTTGTACATCTAGAAGTTCTCAGTTCATGTACTGCTGAAGCCTTGCAAGGATGTGAAATGAGTGTAATTGTAAGGTAGTTTGAACATTCTTTGGCAGTACTCTTCTTTGAGATTGGAATGAAAACTGACCTTTTCCAGTCCTCAGGCCATTGCTAAGATTTACAAATTTGCTGGCATTTTAGAATTTTAAATAGCTCAGCTGGAATTCCATCACCTTCACTATGTTGTAAAGAACAATACTGCATAGGAACCTGGAATGTTAGGTCCATGAATCAAGGTAAATTGGACATGATCAAGCAGGAAATGGCAAGAGTGAACATCAACATTTTAGGTATCAGTTAACTAAAATGGATGGGAATGGGCAAATTTAATTCAGGTGACTGTATATCTATATATCTACTACTATGGGGAAGAATCTCTTAGAAGAAATGGAGTAGCCCTTATAGTCAATAAAAAATTCCGAAATGCAGTTCTTGTGTGCAGTCTCAAAAATGACAATGATAGACTGTGAAAAAAAAAAATCAGTAGTATTCTGCACACTAACAACAGATTTTCTGAAAAAGAAAGAAATCAGTCTCATTCACAATAGACACAAAATACTTAGTAATAAATTCAACTGAAGAGGTGAAAGTACTCTGTAAACTATACGACACTGCTGAAAGAAACTGAAGAAGAAACAAATTCATGGAAATGTATCCTATAGTCATGAACTAGAAGAATATTTTTTAAATGGCAGTACTACCAAAAGTTATCTATAGACTCAATACAATCCCTCTCAAGATTCCAATGGCCTTTTTAAAAAAAATAGAAATAGAAAAAACACTCCTAAAATTTATATGGAATCACAGAATTTCCCAAATAGTCGAAGAAATTCAGAGAAAGAAAAACAAAGCCAAAGGCATCACGCTTCCTGATTTCAAGTTGTACTATAAAACAATAGTCATCAAAATAAAAGAATAGTGGGATAAAAACAATAGGCCAAAGAAACAGAACTGAGAACCCAGACTTAAAACCAGGCATATATAGTCAACTAATATTTGATAAGGGAGCCAAGAATCCTCAATGAAGAAAAGAAGATCTTTTCAGTAAATGGTGTTGGGATAGCTGGATATTCACATGTAAAAGAACAAAACTGGACCCTTATCTTAAATCACTCACAAAAATGAAACAGAATGAACCTAAAACTTCTATGTAAAATAAGAAATAATAAAACTTTCAGAAGGAAACATATGAACAAAAGCTACTTTACATGGGTTCTGGTAATGATTCTTTGGATATAACACCTAGTGGACAAGCAACAAAAAATTAAAAAATAAAAAGTTGGGACTATGTCAAAGTAAAAAGCATCTGCACACCAAAAGACACTATCAACAAACTGACAAAGCAACCTATAGAATTGGGGAAAATATTTGAAAACTGTATATCTGATAGAGTGTTCATATCCAAAATACATAAAGAACTCATCCAACCCAATAAAAAACAAACACAACTAATAAACGGGGAAAAGGACCTGAATAAACATTTCTCCAACGAAGATGTACAAAATCAACAGAGATGTTGTACAAAACCAGCAAAGATGCTCAAATCACTACTCATCAGGGACATCAATTAAAACCATAAGAAATTATATCCACATCCATTAGAATCATTTCTATAAAAAGACGACAAATATCAAGTGTTGGCAAGGATGTAGAGAAAAGGGAAACCTATGCATTGTTCAGTTCAGTTCAGTTCAGTTCAGTTCAGTCGCTCAGTCGTGTCCGACTCTTTGCGACCCCATGAATCGCAGCACGCCAGGCCTCCCTGTCCATCACCAACTCCCGGAGTTCACTCAGACTCATGTCCATCGAGTCAGTGATGCCATCCAGCCATCTCATCCTCTGTTGCCCCCTTCTCCTTCTGCCCCCAATCCCTCCCAGCCTCAGAGTCTTTTCCAACAAGTCAAATCTTCGCATGAGGTGGCCAAAGTACTGGAGTTTCAGCTTTAGCATCATTCCCTCCAAAGAAATCCCAGGGCTGATCTCCTTCAGAATGGACTGTTAGTGGGATTCTGAGCTGGTGCAATCACTGTGGAGAAAAGTGTGGAGGTTTCTCAAAATGTTAAAAATAGAAGAACTGCCATATGATCCAGCAATTCTACTTCTGAAAACATATCCAAAGGAAACAAAAAGACTGCTAAGTGCTGCTGCTAAGTCGCTCCAGTCGTGTCCGACTCTGGGCGACCCCATAGACGGCAGCCCACCAGGCTCCCCTGTCCCGGGGATTCTCCAGGCAAGAACAGTGGAGTGGGTTGCCATTGCCTTCTCCAACGCATGAAAGTGAAAAGTGAAAGGGAAGTCACTCAGTTGTGCCCGACTCTTTGAGACCCCATGGACTGCAGCCCACCAGGCTCCTCCATCCATGGGATTTTCCAGGCAAGAGTACTGGAATGGGGTGCCATAGCCTTCTCCGAACAAAAAGACTAACTTGAAAATATATATGTGTCCCTAGGTTCATATTAGCATTATTTACAATACCTAAGATACGGAAACAACCTAAGATATGGATGGAGAGAGAGAAAGAGAGAGAGAGGGGGGAATATTATTTAGCCATAAAAATTGGGAAATTCCACCATTTGTGACAACATGAGTAGAACCTGAAGACATTACGCTTAGTGAAATAAGTCACACAGAGAAAGACAAATACTGTATAATCTCACTTATTTGTGAAATTTTAAAGCAAAACAAAATAAAAAAAAAAGAGAGAGAAAGATCAGACTCATGGTTACCAGAGGCAGAGTGCAAGGAGGGGAAATAGGAGGAAAGTGGTCAAAAGATACAAACTTCAGGTTACAAGATGAATAATTACTAGGGTGTAATGGACAACATAATTATGATAGCTGACATTGTTGTATGTTACACAGGAGAGTTGTTGAGAGTAAATCCTGTAAGTTCTCATCTCAAGGAGAAAATTTTTCCCTGTTTTTTTCCTTTTTTTCTCTTTATTGTATCTAGAGGAGAAGGTGACGTTAGCTAAACCTATCACGTTAATCATTTTACAATATGTGTAAATCAAAATTCACGATTAAACTTCTATAGTGATGTATGCCAATTTATTTCTCAATAAAACTGTAAAAAAAAACAAACTCAAACAAAAACCTTCCAGGTGATTTTGATATCATCAGGTACACTTCAAAAATACTGCCCTAGGTAATATATTTATGTTAAAGTAGCTAACAGTTGCAATTACCTTTTTGATAGTTATATCAAACTGTCAACTTACACTGAGTTATTAGTGCATAAAAACCCTAAAATCTTTTTTGCTGAATCCAGCTGCATCCTCCTTATTCTTTACTCCTGCAGTTCGTTATTGTGGCTCAAGTACAGAACTCTTTGTATATCCTTATTAATTTTCATCTTGTTACACTGGCACTCCCTTCTAGCCTGAGGGAACTGTAAATCTTCATTGCATATTCCACAGATTTGATAAACACACTTTCTATCTTTATCCAAGTCACAGACCAAAATGTACCACAAGACCCAAAATAAAAATCTTAAAACTTGTATGGAGACACAAAAGACCCAAAATAAAACAGTGGAGGCATGATCATGGCTCTGTTTTACAAATGTCATCATTCCATCTAGAATATTTTCATCTCAGAGAAATATACTATCATGTTTTAGAAATTATTATTCACTTCTATGGAGACTCAACTAGAAAGCTCAGTGGCTGCCAAATATTATTTGTCTGGATTTAGGTCCAGGGACAGACTGAGAGCGAATACATGACTCTTTGAAGGTCAAATGGAATACAGATTTCTCCAAAACTATCTAAAAAGAAAATAAGCATACATTGACTGAAAGAATGAGATATATGAGCATGGATGGGGCATTGGGCTACCAAAGAATGATTCAACAGAGAAATGGTTTGCACTACAACATGGAAAGAAATCAAATTCTTAAGATAAATTCCTATCTTTGATCTCTCAGTAAAGTCTGCCAGAAGTGAACTAGCGGCAAGAAATCTGTGATGAGATAAGCATCTTTCATTTCAGTCAGTTCAGTTTCAAGAGAGTGAAAATTGTAGACAGTATACTAAAAAATAACAGAAACAATTATTTCATGCCACATCATGTTAGCTCTCATCAGCAGTTTTTTATTATACAAACATGACAAAAACAATGTAGGAAAGTAAAATACTTGTACATGAGGGAAGAATGAAATATAAACATTGTGGCAACCATTAGCTTTTGATACACAATTTCACCTATCAGTAAAGGTTTATTATAGATGGACTGATGCATATTCCATGCCAGGCACTTGCAAACTCTCTTCATAATAATAAGAGCTTTAGCGGTGGCTCAGTGGTAAAGAATCCACCTGCAGCGCAGCAGATGCAGGTTCAATCCCTGGGTCAGGAAGATTCCCTAGAGAAGGAATTGGCAGCCCACTCCAGTATTCTTGCCTGGAAAATCCCCTGGACAGAGGAAATTGGCAGGCTACAGTGTGGTTGTTCAGTCGCTAAGTCATGTCTCTGACTCTTGGCAACCCCATGAACTGCAGCACGCTAGGCTTCCTTGTCCCTCACCATCTCCCGAAGTTTGCTCAAATTCATGTCCATTTAGTTGGTGGTGCTATCTGACCATCTCATCCCCTGCTGCCCTCTTCTCCTCTTGCCTTCAATCCTTCCCAGCATCAAGGTCTTCCAATGAGTTAGCTCTTCACATCAGGTGGCCAAAGTACTGGAGCTTCAGCTTCCAATGAATATTCAGGGTTCACTTCCTGTAGGATTGACTGGTTTGATCTCCTTGCTGTCGAAAGCACTCTCAAGAGTTTTCTCTATCACAACAGTTTGAAAGCATCAGTGCTTCAGTGATCAGATTACTTTATGGTCCAATTCTCACATCCATACATGACTACTGGAAAAACCATAGCTTTGACTCTATGGACCTTTGTTGGCAAAGTCATGTCTCTGCTTTTTAATATGCTGTCTAGTTTTGTCATAGTTTTTCTTCCAAGGAGCAAGCGTCTTCTAATTTCATGGCTACAGTCACTGTCTGGAGTGATTCTGGAGTCCAAGAATATAAAGTCTGTCACTGTTTATACTTTTTCCCCTTCTATTTGCCATGAAGTGATGGGACTGGATGCCATGTTCTAGGGCTAAAGACTATGGAGTCACAAAAAACGTTGGACATGACTTTGTGACTAAACAACAACAAGAGCAAGAAGAAGGGCTTTATATATCAATAATGAAATTATTGGTTTCTACCTAGTTCCTCCTTTGTTATTGGTAGTCAATTCTCCTTCAAAGTGCTACACCTGAAGAAGAAGTAAAGGAAGGTTGGTAGTCAATTTCCACATTGGTTGGGGCATCCTCTATGCCTATAGCCATAGTACCAAGTGGTACAGGTTGTTAAATAATTTGACTGTCACCCTTGAACCAAACACCCTCTATTTTCTCATAAGATGTAAAATATCAGTGCAATTTCAAAGGATAAAATATGTACACAATTTTATTCAACATTTTACATTATGCTACAGATATGTACAATTTCAATAATAAATTAAAAATGAATGAACAAAATAAGTCCGTCCTTGGCAGACAACATGGTCTCAGTGCCATGTTTCAACGTTCACCTTTATGAATCCATCCCAACCAAGATGCTGAGCATCGTCTTGCCAGGAGAATTTATTTTGGCAGCACATTTGAAATGCTGAGTGCTTTGTTGCTTCTAAGCCGTGGAAAGATGTTTGTTAATAATAGAAATGCGGAAAAGGATCAGCTGCAATCAAGAAGGGTTGGTGAACATTTGCACAATATGTACAAAACTCTTCAAAAATTCTTTGATACTTTTTTCCTCCAGTTCCTCACATTCTTTGCATCCCAATTCTGTTTTATTCTGCAAATAAAAAGAAAGGATTAGATTGGGAAATCTAAAATATGCCTTTCCTGTGAATATCATAACATTTGAACCACATGGTGAGGTGTCCAGACATAAAATATTTGGCAGATTAATTACCATATTAGGAAGAACTAAGGGAAAAGAGAAATGGAGAGATTTCATAAGGACTGATTTTTTTTCCTAGAGTGAATTAAGGACAGTGAAAAATATAATTGAAAAAAAAAATCTATTGAACCACAAACTTCTTGCTTAGAAGCCTTCAGTAGTTTCTGGTTGTCTACCCTAGCATGAAGTCCCTGGCCCCCTGTATGGCATGCCAGCTTTCCCTGAGCTGTTCCTTACCTATTTATTTCACTTTTTCCACAGCTCAAAGATTCAGCCCTAGGAACATTGGGCTCATGCCTTTTGGTCCCATACATACTCAAGATTTCCGGAAGAAATATCAATAACCTCAGATATGCAGATGACACCACCCTTATGGCAGAAAGTGAAGAGGAACTAAAAAGCGTCTTGATGAAAGTGAAAGAGGAGAGTGAAAAAGTTGGCTTAAAGCTCAACTTTCAGAAAATGAAGATCATGGCATCCAATCCCATTAATTCATGGGAAATAAACGGGTAAACAGTGGAAACAGTGTCAGGCTTTATTTGGGGTGGGGGGCTCCAAAATCACTGCAGATGGTGACTGCAGCCATGAAATCAAAAGACGCTTGCTCCTTGGAAGAAAAGTTATGAGCAACCTAGATAGCATATTCAAAAGCAGAGACATTACTTTGCCAACTAAGGTCCATCTAGTCAAGGCTATGGTTTTTCCTGTGGTCATATATGGATGTGAGAGTTGGACTGTGAAGAAGGCTGAGCACCAAAGAATTGATGCTTTTGAACTGTGGTGTTAGAGAAGACTCTTGAGAGTCCCTTGGACTGCAAGGAGATCCAACCAGTGCATTCTGAAGGAGATCAGCCCTGGGATTTCTTTGGAAGGAATGATGCTAAAGCTGAGGCTCCAGTACTTTGGCCACCTCATGCGAAAAGTTGACTCATTGGAAAAGACTCTGATGCTGGGAAGGATTGGGGGCAGGAGGAGAAGGGGACGACAGAGAATGAGATGGCTGGATGGCATCGCTGACTCTATGGACGTGAATCTGAGTGAACTCCGGGAGTTGGTGATGGACAGGGAGGCCTGGCGTGCTGNTCCAGTACTTTGGCCACCTCATGCGAAAAGTTGACTCATTGGAAAAGACTCTGATGCTGGGAAGGATTGGGGGCAGGAGGAGAAGGGGACGACAGAGGATGAGATGGCTGGACGGCATCACGGACTCGATGGACGTGAGTCTGAGTGAACTCCGGGAGTTGGTGATGGACAGGGAGGCCTGGTGTGCTGCGATTCCCAGGGTCGCAAAGAGTCGGACACGACTGAGCAACTGAACTGAACTGAACTGAACTGGTACATCAACCTTAGGTGTTTGCTGTCTTTGCTTTTCTCTCTTCCTTCCACACTTCTATTTTAGCTACAGCCACTCACGCTTAAGATCACTCAGGTGCTGTCTCCACTGGGAAGGCTTTTCTGAACCTGGGAGCTCCCGAGGCTGGACTAAACGTCCCACCTCTTCATTCTCAGAACTCTGGATTTAGGCTCTCTCTCATATCACGTCATGTGTTAGGCTGATATTAAGGAGCTTTTTGCTTCTCAGACCACTGTTTGCTCTAGGTTCTTCCAGGAAGTCAAGACGATGTATTGTTGCTTTGCATAGGGCCTGGCACATGATATTTACCCAATTATTACTGGTTGATTTGAACTATGTTGATGAACACCATAAATTATGGTACTTTAAACACAGTTTCTACAAGTGTAGCAATCTACAAAACCAACTTTCCAGGGATCATCTGAACTGTGAAAGCTGTTTCAGGAAAAATCAAAATGAGAGTTTTCCATCCATTAAGCATTTAAAATTCAAATTCACCAACATTTATCAAGAACATGCCTTCTGCCAGGTGCTGTCATATTCCATATAGTGCTGTCCTATTTGATTCTGAAAGTAATCATGGCAGATAGGAAGGCAGAGATAGTAAATGACTCGTTTACTTGATATAATCAGTGAAATTCTCCACGTCCAGGCCTTCTGACTGTGCATTCGGGCCACACTGTCATGATGGAGGGGACTATAAAAACGCACATTAAAGAGTTCCCCATGGACATTTGCTGTGAATTATCTGTTGCATGGCTCAGCCTTTCCTCCAATAACAGAGACATAACATATCACAAGAGTATTTTAAACATTAATATATTCATTTCAGAAATAGATCAAAATTTTAGTACATGTCAAGTATTGTTCTAGAAGTTAGGATATAGCACTAAAAACAAACAAACAAAAAAATGGAAACAAAACACCTGCCCCTCTGAAGCTGAAATTCTAGTGGGAAAAACCAGACAATACCCAGCAAGTAAAATATATAGTATTTAAGATGGTGGGACTCATAGAGAAGGGGGTGAGGCATGCTGAGGTGGGGGCAGGACTGCAGTTGTGAAGAAGCGACATTGCTATGAGATGGTGACATTGAAATAAAGACCTAAAGCAGCTTGGTACTTTAGGGAAAATTAGCGGTGTCCAGCCACACTAGCTCAGGGTCTCTGCTCTTCCAGTTGCCTCTGACTGAACATACTTCCCCGTGGCATCCTTGAAGCTCACTCTCTCATGTTTTTGCCAATCGTCAGCTTTGTAAGCAAACCTTCTCTAGAGTCTCAGTCCCCTTACCTGCCTCTTTTGTGGCCACTACAGTTATTAATAAACACCTGACCTACTGTTTATTTGCTTATTGATTACTGTGTTTCCTCCTTTTGTAAGAGCAGGAACAGTATGTTTGTTTTAACTTCTGTTTCCTGAGGGCCTACAAGGGGTCCCAAAGCATATTTGTCAAGTGAACAAATTATGATGATGGCTTTGTTTGTTTATGAAACTTTTTCTGTCCACTTTCCTTTAGCCACTAGTGTTTTGCCATGCAAGCTATAATCATCTGTACTTCAGGGCCTTGCACAGCTGATGCTCCAGCCTAGCATAGGGGTCCCTGGCATTGGCTCTCCAGGAGCCCTATACTGCTCTTGCTACCTAGGAATACACCTTATACTCCAAGTCTTCAGATTTCTATTATTATCCTTTTGCAACATTTATCCTTTGAGTAGATAAGAAGGTAGACTCTGGAGAGAAATTGCTCGGGGATTCCTGGCTCCTCATTTTACTAACTGCATGAAGTGGAAAGAGAGATGCAAGCTCCCAGAGCCCCAATTTTTTAAACCTCAAAACAGAAACAATGATAACCATATCTCAGAGACTGACTGCGAGAATTCAACGAGTTACCATCTGACCCTGGAAGAACAGTATCTGGCACAGTATTGCTCTATGGATGCTCAACAATTGGGCATCAGACATAAAGAATCTTCCCTGTTGGCTCAGACATAAAGAATCTGCCTGCACGCAAGAGATCCAAGTTCGATCCCTAGGTTGGGAAGATCCCCTGGAGAAGGAAATGGCAATCCACTCCAGTATTCTTGCCTGCAGAATGGACCGAGGAGCCTGGTGGCTTATAGTCCACAGGGTCACAAACAGTTGGACAGGACGGAGTGACTAACACACACAAACACGCACACACATACACGCTTAACAGTTATGTAACTATACCTGGTGATCAACACCTTGAGGTCAGTGACCTCTTTGTCTAGTTAACCTTTGTCATTTCAACACGTTTCAGCACACCCCTGGGGCACTGAAGCACACACCGTGAAACATGTAGGAAATGCTTGTTGAATGAATAAGTCAAGAAAAAGTTTAAGATTGTGTGCACAGGAGTGATGGTGCAGCTTCTGGCAGCCACTCTGCTGGAATTAACTCCTTTTCCCAAGTGCTCCCTCCAAGGGTTTCCTGGTCCATTCCCATCCAGCTAATGACTGCCCCCAGTCAGTCCAAGAGCATCTGATGCAACTCTGGACAACTGCTGGATAACTCACCTCAATAGAAGATAAATTGCTGTCTGCTAGCATGGTAAGGTTTTCTATTATTTCATAAATGGTGGCATTTTTGGACTCATGTAAAATAACACGTAACTCCAGGAGAAAGCACTGCATCGCTGTTACTTTGCAATTGGGCTAAAACAGAATTACAAAGAATCATTTTTGAAAACAATTATTTTCCCATTATTTCAGTTTCACACAGACTCAATTCAGATTTTGTAAAAAGTCAATCCAACTACTTTATAAAGAAACACAATACTCCTAAGACGTTTTACATAGGAAACAGCTTCACTTATTTTTCTCTTTTGGCTTTGAAATCAAAACCAAAACAAACAGAACAAAAAAACAGTCAGGAAAGATGGGGATACTGTGCAAAAGAACATAAAACTAGAAAATGTAGAAATCATGCGCCACTTTTTCCCACTAAGCACATTTCCTCTGTCTAAAGGGGTGATAATATTGACCTGGAACTCTCAAAACATGAATATAGATGGTGCATATGGAAGAATTTTTTTGAATCAGGCTGAATGGTTAATATTTTAAATATTGGTAGCTACTAATCATCCTATTTCTGCAAGTTCCAGTGGCACACAGGATTCCAAGAAATTTCTTAGAAAAATCAAAGCAGGAGTATGGCCTACGCACAGGCTGGCCAAATCAGAAACGTACTTTTCAGGTCCCATAAAAATACACTTCCCAAGATGATTACTTTAACAAAAACCTAAACTTCAAACCAAAGTATTTAATGAGCATGTGGGGGATTTGACAGAGACTGATTTCTTGTTCTTAGTGCCATGCGTAGTGCCTGGAGCTCTGCTTGGCAAGTGCTTACTGAATGAATGAAGGAGGGAAGCAAGGAAAGGACACAGCCACCGGGCTGGCACTGGAAATACTCCTTATCCTCCCGCAGCCACTGCTCTGCATTGAAGGGGTAAATACTGTCGCCATGTCAATAAAATACATAACAACTGAAATATAAACAATACAACTGAGGTTCAGAAGTATTTAGTGTCTTCCAAGGCAACAAAGCTAGAAAGTGGCTGAGTCAGAGTTTAAATCTAAATTTCGGTCTCAGCTTCTTGCTAGCTACAACCCCAGGAGCAGCAAGGTTATCGTCTTACAAAAACAGCAATCTCAGGATTCTGAGTGTTGGCAGTTAATTGACTGCTTTCTACTTTGAAGAAAATGCAAAGAAAAATGGAAAACATGTTGAAGCCAAAAGAGGAGACTGTTTCTAGTGCAGCAGCACTGTATCCAAGGATTGACAGATACCTGTGCCCCTCTCCCCTAATTTCTGGCCGTGGCTTCTTTCCAATGCTTATTAAGAAGTCTCGGTAGGGTAAACCTTCTATTTCGGAGAAGTTCTAATTAAGGAATAATAGAAGATTCACTGTTGTGAATACACACAACACAGAGTTTGTTTTCCATGAAGAGAAGATGTCAGGGATTTGTGTCTTGGTTTTAGTAACCAATTCAGAGAGAATGGACCAGCAACTCAACAGAAATTCCATAGGCCTTAGGTAATGTCAGCGTATTAATGAAGTGATTTAAGATCATTTTTGAATGCTGATAGATTTGGTGGATTGTGTTTGTTTCTTTTCTCACATAAAGAATAACCAGTCAGAATACTTTTCTGACAACTGTAGAGATGCAGGCAAAATGTAGACAGGAATATCTTTAAACAACTTGTAAAAAATACGATTAAAAGTGATAGCACTGGATCAAATTGATATGTTGGATACTTTAAAATTGACTAACTTGACTCTTGCATCAATTGCATTATGTTTTACTTACATAACAGAATATATATATATATATATATATATATATACACACTATGTTTTGTTTAGGCTTATTCATGTCTTGATTTGACAAAGATGCTACAATATAAATAGCATTTATGTAGCTCTTTCTCCCTCAAGTGCTATAATCTCAACAATTGCATATAAAATTCATTGATCATATGAACACCCCAAACATTAGATTTTAAAACTATACATGTTCCAGTAAACTTATAAAAATATATTTCCAAGCCTTTGAACATTGGAAAAGACAGCAATGTTGAAAACAAAATATACTCACATGAGCATCACTTTCAGTATATAAAGTGGCATCCATATGTATAGACTGAAAAGAAACAAAAAGAAGCAATATGAGAACCTAGTCCCTGCTTTAGATATAATGGGAACAACCTCCTGAAAACATTAAATTAAACTTTCTAAATTAAAGTCTTTATTTTGAGATAATTTTATTCATGCGAAGTTATAAGAAAAATACAGCAAGATCCTGTGTGCCCCTTCACCACTTCCCCCAGGGATGACGTCGTGCATCATCAGTTCAGTTCAGTTGCTCAGTTCACCGACCCCATGGACCGCAGCGTGCCAGGCCTCCCTGTCCATCACTGACTCCCAGAGCTTGCTCAAACTCACGTCCATCGAGTCAGTGATGCCATCCCACCATCTCATCCTCTGTTGTCCCCTTCTCCTCCCACCTTCAATCTTTCCCAACATCAGGTCTTTTCAAATGAGTCAGTCCTTCACATCAGGTGGCCAAAGTACTGGAGTTCCAGCTTCCACATCAGTCCTTCCAATGAATATTCAGGTCTGATTTCCTTTAGGATGGACTGCTTGGATCTCCCTACAATCCAAGAGACTAAGAGTCTTCTGCAACACCACAGTTCAAAAGCATCAATTCTTCGGCGCTCAACTTTCTTCACAGTCCAACTCTCACATCCATACATGACCACTGGAAACACCATAGCCTTGACTAGACAGACTTTTGTTGGCAAAGTAATGTCTCTGCTTTTTAATATGCTGTCTAGGTTGGTCATAGTTTTTATTTCAAGGAGGAACCGTCTTTCATGACTGCAGTCACCATCTGCAGTGATTTCGGAGCCTTCCAAAACAGTGTCTGTCACTGTTTCCCTAATTTTCCCACCTATTTGCCATGAAGTGATGGGAGCTGATGCCATGATCTTAGTTTTCTGAACTTCGATTTTTAAGCTAACTTTTTCACTCTCCTCTTTTACTTTCATCAAGGCTGTTTAGTTATTCTTTGCTTTCTGCCATAAAGGTGGTGTCATCTTCATATTTGAGGTTATTGATATTTCTCCCGGCAATCTTGATTCCAGCTTGTGCTTCATCTAGCCTGTATTTTGCATGATGTACTCTGGATATAAATTAAATAAGCAGGGTGACAATATACAGCCTTGACATACTCCTTTCCCAATTTGGAACCAGTCTGTTGTTCCACGTCCAGTTCTAACTGGTGCTTTAAGCCTGCATACAGATTTCTCAGGAGGCAGGTCAGGTGGTCTGGCATTCCCATCACTTGAAGAATTTCCTGTAGTTTGTTGTGATCCACATAATCAAAGGCTTTGTCGTAGTCAATAAAGCAGAAGTAGATGTTTTTTTGGAACTCTAGTGTGCTTCTTCAATGATCCAGTTGATGTTGGAAATTTTATCTCTGGTTCCTCTGCCTTTTCTAAATCCAGCTTGAACATCTGGAAGTTCATGGTACACATACTGCTAAAGCCTAGCTTGGAGAATATTCAGCATTACTTTACTAGCGTGTGAGATGACTGCAATTGTGCGGTAGTTTGAGCATTCTTTGGCATTGCCTTTCTTTGGAATTGAATGAAAACTGACCTTTGGCCTGTGACCACTGCTGAGTTTTCCAAATTTGCTGGCATATTGAGTGCAGCACTTTCACAGCACCATCTTTTAGGATTTGAAATAGCTCAACTGGAATTCCATCACCTCCACTAGCTTTGTTCATAGTGATGCTTCCTAAGGTCCACTTGACTTCACATTCCAGGATGTGTGGCTCTAGATGAGTGATCACACCATCGTGATTATCCAGGTCATGAAGATCTTTTTTTTACAGTTCTTCTGTGTATTCTTGCCACCTCTTAATATCTTCTGCTTCTGTTAGGTCCATTTCTGTCCTTTATTGAGCCCATCTTTGCATGAAATGTTCCCTTGGTATCTCTAATTTTCCTGAAGAGATCTCTAGTCTTTCCCATTCTATTGTTTTCCTCTATTTCTTTGAAATGACCACTGAAGAAGGCTTTCTTATCTCTCCTTGTTATTCTTTGGAACTCTGCATTCAAATGGATATATCTTTTCTTTTCTCCTTTGCCTTTACCTTCTCTTCTTTTCTCAGCTATTTGTAAGGCCTCTTCAGACAACCATTTTGCATTTTTGCATTTTTCTTGGGGATGGTCTTGATCCCTATCTCCTGTACAATGTCACGAACCTTTGTCCACAGTTCTTCAGGGACTCTGTCTCTCAGATCTAATTCCTTGAATCTATTTCTAACTTCCACTGTAAAATTGTAAGGGATTTGATTTCGGTCGTACCTGAATGGTCTAGTGGTTTTCCCTACTTTCTTCAATTTAAGTCTGAATTTGGTAATAAGGAGTTCATGATCTGAGCCACAGTCAGCTCCCGGTCTTGCTTTTGCTGATTGTATAGAGCTTCTCTGTCTTTGGCTGCAAAGAATATAATCAATCTGATTTTGATATTGATCATATGTAGATGTCCATGTGTAGTCTTCTTTTGTGTTCTTGGAAGAAGGTGTTTCCTATGACCAGCGCATTCTCTTGGCAAAACTCTGTTAGCCTCTGACCTGCTTCATTTTGTATTCCAAGGCCAAATTTTCCTGTTACCCCAGGTATCTCTTGACTTCCAACTTTTGCATTCCAGTCCTCTATAAAGAAAAGGACATCTTTTTGGGGGTGTTAGCTCTAGAAAGTCTTGTAGGTCTTCATAGAACTGTTCAGCTTCTTCAGCATTACTGGTCAGGGTATAGACTTGGATTACTATGATACGGAATGGTTTGCCTTGGAAATGAACAGAGATCATTTTGTCGTTTTTGAGATTGCATCCAAGTACTGCATTTAGAACTCTTTTGTTGACTATGAGGGCTACTCCATTTCTTCTAAGGGATTCTTACTCATAGTAGTAGATATAATGGTCATCTGAGTTAAATTCATCCTTTTCAGTCCATTTTAGTCCATTGCTTCCTAAAATATCGATGTTCCCTCTTGCCATCTCCTGTTTGACCACTTCCAATTTGCCTTGATTCATGGACCTAACATTCCAGGTTCCTATGCAATATTGTTCTTTACAGCATCGGACTTTACTTCCATCACCAGGCACATTCACAACTGGGTGCTGTTTTTGCTTTCACTCCATCTCTTCATTCTTTCTGGAGTTATTTCTCCACTGATTTCCAGTAGCTAATTGGGCACCTACTGACCTGGGGAATTCCTCTTTCAGTGTCCTATCTTTTTGCCTTTTGTACCATTCATGGGGTTCTCAAAGCAAGAATAGTGAAGTGGTTTGCCATTTCCTTTTCCAGTAGACCACAGTTTGCCCTGCATAACATGGCACAATATCGTAATGAAGAGATTGACATGGATACAGTCCACCCACTTTGTTCAGATTTCACTGGTTTTTGTGTGTATGTGTATAGTTCTTTACAATTTTATCAGATGTGTAAATTCATGTAACCACTGCCATATTTAAGATACAGAGCTATCTATTACCATAAGAAAGATTTCGTTACTCTTTTATAGCTAAAATCACCTTCCTCCTGAAACATTCATATTCCCCCCATCATCCTTCTATATACCTGTCAACCACTTCTCTGCTCTTCATTCCTATGATATCATTTCAAGAATATTATATAAATGGAATCATACAGTAGGTAACCTTTTGAAACTGGCTTACTGAAAAAGTTAATAGACTTTATTTTTTAAGCAGTTGTAGGTTTGCAGGACATGACCAGAAAAGTTCCCATATGGCCCCAGGCCCCTTCCCAAGTTGCCCCTATTATTAATATCTTATATTAGGATGGTACATCTATTACACCTGATGAGTCAATATTGATACTTTTTCAGCTAAAGTCCATAGATTACATCAGGGTTCACCGTTGGTATTGTACACCTATAGTTATTGAAAATGTGTAATGACATGCATTGATCGTTATAGTTACATACAAAACAGTTCCACTGCCCTAAAAATCACCTGTTCTCCAGACTTTCATCTGTCCCTTTTTCCTAACCACCGGTAATCCCTGATGATTTTATTGTATCCAACCTTTTCCAGAATGTCATATAATTGGAATCATATACAGTGTGTACCCTATTTTGATTGGCTTCTTTCACTTAGCAAATGGGTTTTAAGGATCCTCTACCTTTTCATGGCTAAGTAGCTCATTTCTTTTAATTTACTGAGTAACGTTGCATTGTATGGATGAACTACAGTTTGTTAACCCCATTTACTATTTTTACACAGTTGTGTGTGGATCTCCACTGAAACCAGCTGATCTGGAGATTCTATTTAGGGAGCTTGTATATGGTGAATTCAAAGTATTTAGTAGTTATAGGAGAGTTCACTTTATCTATTTCATCTTGGCTACATTTTGATAGGTTGTGGTTTGTGAGAAAATTGTCCATTTCCTCTAAATTATCAAATTTATGAGAATCAAGTTGTTCATGGTTTTTCTTTAGTATCCTTTTAATGTTTGCAGGTTCTGTAGTAAGACCCCAAGTTTAGTCCTGATACGAATGGTATCTGTCATCTCTTATCTTTGTCAAGATTTCTAAAGGTTTATCAATTTTACTGATTTGTTTCCACAAGTAATGAGCTTTATATTTAGTTGATTTTTCCCTATTGCTTTCCTAACTCGAATTTCATTACTTTTTGTTTTTGTCTTTATCACTTCCTTCCTTCTGCATGAGTTAGATTTATTTTGCTCTTCTTTCCCCAGGTTCTTGAGGCACTAATTTAGATGGGTGATCTGAGATCTTTCCTCTGTTCTAACGTAATCATTTAATTTTATCAGTTTCTCACTCAGTAATGCTTTAGCTAAATCCCACAGATCTTCCTATGGTGCATTTCTGTCTTCATTCAGTTCTATATTTTAATATCCTTTGAGACTTGCTCTTTGACCCATGGAATGTTTCTAAGTGTATAATTTAATCTCCAAGTATTTAGAGATTTTCCTGTTGTATTTATGTAATTGACTTCTACTTGAGTTCACTGTGGTTGAATAACATATGCTGCCTGATTTCAGTTCTGATAAACGTGTTCAAGTTTATTTTATGGCTCAGGATATGTCCAGTCTTGGTGACTGGTGCCTGAGAAGAATGCTTATTAGCTGTTGTTGTGTGAAATGTTCTATCCATGACATTAGATATTCTTGGTAGATGGTGCTGTCCAGTTCTATATCCTTTCTGATTTTCTGTCCAGTAGTTCAATTTGTCACTGAGGAAGTGCTAAACTCAACTATATTTATGGAATCATCTGCTTCTCCTTTTGGATCTATTATTTGTTTTTGCTCCTTACATTTTGAGGCTCTGCTGTTTGGTGGGTACACATTTAAGATCATTATGCTTTCCTGGTGA
Source organism: Neotragus moschatus (assembly GCA_006410615.1). Classification (NCBI taxonomy): domain Eukaryota; kingdom Metazoa; phylum Chordata; class Mammalia; order Artiodactyla; family Bovidae; genus Neotragus; species Neotragus moschatus. Next base: position 689,838 of record SJYA01002365.1, on the reverse strand, counting down.
TTAATCTTTTTTACCAAGGTGTAATGTCTCTCCTGACTCTAATAATTTTATCTGCTATTAAGTTTGCATTATCTGATATGAATATAGCCATTTCTGATTTTTAAAATTATTGTATGAATGACTATGTGCATGTGTCTCAGTTTCTTAGAGCTGCTGTAGCAAGGAACCACAAAATGAGGGCCTTCAAGTAACAATTCATACTCTTACAGTTCAAAGCCAGGGATTCAGCTGAGCCTGTTCCCTCGGAAGGAACTAGAGAACTGTCAGGCCCTCTGGCTCCCAAGCCCTTGCTGCATCATGCCAGTCATTCCAATCTTCTTTGGCTTGTGGCTGCCTGTTCTCACAGCGCCTTCTTCCCCGTTTCTGTGTGTCCTGTTCTCTTCTTATAAAGACAATAGTCAAGGACTTAGGGCCCACCTCACCTCACTGTAATCTCACCCTAACTGAGCATATTTGCAAAGACTTCTGTGGTCTAGGAGAATGTGAATTTAGGGGTGGACACTATTCAGTCTACTACAACATGACATATTCTTTTCTCTTTCTTAATTTCATCCTACCCATTTCCTTGTAGACAGCACAAAGTCAGTTTGTATTTTGTCAATGATTTGGCTGATCTATGTCTTTTTGTTAGTATTCTGTTTCTCCTCTCCTAGGATAATGCCAGGAAGGCTGGATCTTTTATTGTCCCCAAAACCCCTGAGGCTTTATTTACTTTTATCCAATCTGTTTTCTCTCTATTCTACCCTCGAGTTGACTGTCTTTCCCCTGTCATATTCATTCTGCTAATGAGCCTCTTCAGTCTGTTTTATATCTCAGCTATTGTATTTTTCAGTTCTGTAATTTCCATTTGATGTGTTTTTATATATTGCATTTCTTCGCTAAGACTTTCTGAGTTGCTTTTTTGTTTTATTTTCAGTTGTTCCAAGGATATCCACAGTTGCTTGCTGGCACATCTTCACAATGGCTGCTTTGAAATTCTTGTCAAGTAATTCCAACATCTAACTCATCTCCGTTTCAGAGTCTGTTTCAGACTTTCTTCTCATTCAAGCTGTGATTTTCCTGCTTTTTGGTTTGAAAACTGAGTTTTCAATATATTCTGGTATTTAGGATATTATGTAAGGAGACCCTGGTCCTACGTAAGCCCTGTAGTTTAGCGTGCAGCCACTCTGCATAGGCTTAGCACAGAGGGGCTGACTTATGTTTGTATGCTGTGATTCCAATGATGGTTTAGTTTTCAGAATCTTTGTGGGGCAAATTTGGAAGGTTTGGTACACCTGCTGCCCCTGGGATGCTCACTGGTCCTCTTGTGTTGCCCATACAACAATACAGCCCCTATTCTCTCCTCTATAGCTTCTGCCAGAACAACCCGTGTCTCCAGAGGGGGTTTTCTACCCAGTGGAACAGAGAGTCCTTCTCTGGGTCAGCCTATTTCCCCTATAAGGGTCACCAGGTCACCTGGCTTTTCTGCTAACAAGCCTCTCCAGTCTGTTTTATATCTGGAGGATATATCTGTTATAGGGAGAAGGCAATGGCACCCCACTCCAGTACTCTTGCCTGGAAAATCCCATGGACGGAGGAGCCTGGTGGGCTGCAGTCCATGGGGTCGTGAAGAGTCAGATATATATCTGACAGGAAAAGGGAGTCTCTCTGGCCTGTGGTCACAGAGAGCTCTTCATGCTAGGCCACTCATACATTGAGGTTTAAAGGTAATTGCTATCTGAAAATTCTAAATAAAAGATTTCACTGGAGGTTCTATGAGGCATGCCAATTCTACTGAAACATTACTGTTTCATGTGAGATTTCATTAAGACTGACAGCAAAACACAGGGAGAAACAGACTCCATAGCAATTATATGAAATATTTTATGGAAAAATGAGTACTTACTTGAATAAGATGCTCAATTTTTTCCAAATCATATATTACAGACTGCCAGTTTGCTTCTGTTTTGGGAAGACCTGCACTGATACAGCTGAAAGCAAAACCAAAGAGCAAAGCATTTTGAATGAACATAATACTGTCTTGATGAATACTACAGGCAAAAGAGCAATCAAGACCTTTTCACTCCGACAAGTGAAAAAATGAGTGCTGTCTTTGCCTTTGTGCCTCGTAGATGAATATAAACGCTGAACATATAGTACAGCTTTGGTGCTTTACTCTAGCTTGATGATCAGCCTGGATTACAGAAAAATCTAATTCAGAGGGATACTTTATAGATAAGCTGGTGCAATTTATCACATCGAAATAAAAACATTGCTTGATATGTGGCAGTGCCCAGAATGTTTTTGAATGAATTATTACTTTCTTTTAAGTAGAGGTCCCATCAGACTTTTAAGTCTAATAAATGGGTAAAATCATTAAATAAGCAATCACCTCACCTTTTTCATGTAAAGATTTTGACAGTAAATATATGCCCCTTACATGCACCTTATAGCAGCTTTCTCCATAAACATTATGGACTCAGGCCTAGTCACAAAACTAGATCATATAACTTACTTAGTTTTGTAAAATGGAAATTTAATATCAGGTCAAAAGATACACACACTGACCAAGTAACTGCAGAATAATTCTTAGAGTTTCAGCAAAAATAGTTGCTCCCTGATGGATCCAGGAAAGAAGCATGCAAGTCAAAACTATTCTGTTTTTGAGAGGAGGAGTTACCTGCACAAATCTACGGTTCCCCATAACATGAAGGCATTAGCAAAATAAAACTGAATTGCAAGTCAGATCACAAAACTACAAGTTGGGTGAGTGCAGTATATTAGTTTTCCTCTAACAGAGAAGGAAAAAGTTAATAGGCATGGGAAAATATGAATGTTTATTAAGAGGAAAATCAAAAGGCTTAAATGAAGAAACGAGTGTTTCAAACTGAACTAAGGGCTCAAAGGATAGCAATAGTCAATGCCAGGGGTAGATAAAAAAATAACATTGGTAAGCCCTCAATATCTATTTTCTTCCTGATGTCAAAATCACACAGGATGTTAATAAAGAGTTTCCTTCCAAATTTAGTCAGATACCAAGAAGTCCACTTTATTTGCAGGATATAATACTCATTTGGAATTTTATAAGAATAGAGAAATTCTCTGTAGGATGTTTACCAAACCTTCTTGAATCTCCATAATCTGCTATCATACCCCACATACTAAGAACCTAAAGATTTAAGCAATGAACACAAATCAATTTAATAGAGAAGATATTGAAGAACAATGATGCTGGTTATTAACATGATGTTTCTATGCTGAAAAATAAAATTACCCCCAAATGAAGACATGAATGCCAGCCTCTGTTAAAAAATGACTGTTCAGAAGTAAACACAAGTAGCATTGGATGGAAGTACTTCTCAAATATGGTTTCTGAAAAATAAAATCATAGACAAAGTCGTTAAACTTCTCAGTGAAAAAATGAGATTCAAAATGATACCTTATCATATTTTTAGGTTCCAAAATGTAAATATATCAAACTTTCAGAATTCCTTATTGGAATTAATGAAATTAGAATGTATCTTTTTTGCTTTCTCCCCTGCCTTCAACTTTGTCTCCCACATGCAAAGTTCTTTAATACATATTTCTCCAGATGCATTTCAATAATAATGATGCAAAGAAAATATGTATATTTACTAATTTACCTATATGGTAATGTAATTTGTTTCTATTATCCTTAATTTCCTTCTCATCCTTATTTCCTTTTTTCTTCTTTTTTTCTTACTTCTTTTTTAATTGTCCAACATATTTCATGTTAGTTATATGAATTACTAATATAGGTATGCTAGTTATATACTAATTTCACATAATAATATGAAAATTAATTACATATTAATATCATTTGGAGACAAACTGAATAGAAATAGAACCAACCAAAGATACTCTATGCTATCTTAAGAGCTGATATATAATAAATTTTCTGGGTGACTTAGGAAGATTACTTATCTCAGAACTTCCTGGAGTTTTGATATTTCTGTCTGTCTCTTTCGTGTAGTCAAAATCTTTATAGTTTCAGAGAGCAATGTTTTTTCTATTTTTTGGCCATGCAGCATCGTGGGATCTCAGCCCCCTAACCAGGGATCAAACCCACAGCCTGCATTGGAAGGCAGAGTCTTAACCACTGAACTGCCAGGGAAGTTCCCAAAGAGCAGTGTTGACTTAACCTCTAAGAATCTATGCTCCATGTTATCCACACTGAAAGAATGAATTACACAACTTATTGATTAGACATTTAAAGAACAAAATAGAGTGTGATAAGTGAAAAACAACATGAAGAGCACATCAAGGTGCTAATAGACTTTAAAAAGCTAGTTTATTTATTTTCAAAATAAGAATAACCCATATGTCAACAGACATCTGTGACATCCCAAAATCTCCAGAGAAGAGCCATATAAGTTATTATGAAGCATCTGAGACACAAGTGACCTTTTAAGAAAAGTCCACATACTATCTTCATCTAATTTTTCTTACCAAAATTCTCATTACTCAATGCCAGAGTAAATCTTTCAGTATTGAAGAAGAGCTGGCTATGGCAATGGGTTTCCAGCAGCCATCCATCCAGAATACTTCCTACAATACAACCCAGAGTAAAGATGATCCATTAAAAACACAAGTGGACTAGTAGGGGGAAAGAAAGGGAAGAGAATTAACAGTTATGAGCACCAACTTTTTCACAGTCACTCTGTTAGTCACTTAGAAATGTGTACCTCATTTAATCATCAGAACAATCCTATGATGGAGGGTTAGCAACTGTTGGGTGAGCCGCCCAGGCCCCACAGGAAGTACAAGACAGCCATGATTTGAGACCAGGTTTGTCTGATTACAAAGCCCAAGTCCTTTCCACTATCTTAGGTTCTCGAATTGACTGAATTCCAAAGACATATTAATGAAAAGTTGAAGCAGCCAAATACCTTAATGCATATAAACTACTGGCTATTAATATAATTTACAACAGAAGTATCTACTTCTATAGACATTGACTAGATGTCTTCAGTCTTTATATCACTGTTAACTGAAACTCACTTGAGAATTTCATAAGTAACAAAATCCTGTCTTCTTTAATTCAAAGTGATGAAATAGAAGAAGATTACACATTCCCATATCCAATTCCACTTTATTTAAAAAAAATTAAAACCAAAATATGTAAAATTTAAACAACTATTTTGGCCATCATTCTAAAATAGTATGTATTTGTTGACTTTTCTTCAAAAACCAAAATCTGCCATTTCGCTCAACGTAAGTATTCACAGCAATTAAGTTTTGTACATTGAAATAATTATTTTATTTTCAGATGTTTTTGAAATGTAAAAATGATGACCTTATAATATATGATGTATAACTCTTTAAAAGAAAAGCTAGAATTTAACTTAGTATTAAAAAAGAGAGTGTAAGTATATTTCCAACAAAAATGCCATCTATTCCACAACAAAATATTAAGTCTACTCTTCCTATTACACATAATCTAAGCCACTCATGAATCAGTTTAATTAAAGCAACCTGTTACTCTCATCTTAATCATTCTCTTTGTCTATGTTATCTTACTGCTCCAAGTTATTTCCAAACTTTAAAATTATCTTCACCATTTCCCTCAAACTCTTTTAAATTCCCTACTTCCTTTTTAGTTGTAGGATCCCCCACTCCACGTTGTTCAAGAAACAAGATTTACTGAGCTGGGACCAAGCAGGACAAAAGATGATATAATTGTTAATGTGTCTTCGTGAAGCTGCTTGAGTAAGCAATGAGTATTTCAATTCTGGGCTTTTGCATCAGTGCGTCTCCACATACGCAGGATATTAAAATCTTACCAGTCAGACTTTCACTGTCCTGCCCACCCACTAGCAGCTGGTGTAAGTCACAGACAACTAACAGCATTAGTCAGAATGCTCCATGCCAAGTATGGTAGAATAAGTAGGAAATGACCTCAAAGACTTCTAACAAATAATGATAATAAAAACCAGTGTTACCTGAGGATATTTTTACAGCTTTGTTAATCTGGCAAAAGAACTGACGTGGTTTTCTGGCTGACAGAAAGACAGATTTTCATAACAGCTTTGGAAGTTTCGACATTCCATACTTCTGTGGATCAATAACTTTACTAAGAATGAGAGTGTGTGAAATCCAGGAGAGTAAAGAAGATCCAAAAAGGTAAAATACTGTGTAACTTTCTCTTTGAGTAAGACTCAGTGTTAACATTTAATATAATTATCACTCACAATGGCAATACTAATTAGATTAAGAATTGTTTACCAAGTGCTTTTAAGTCTACAAAATTATTTCACATACATTAACCTATTCAATCCTGGCAATGTCTTTATATGAGAGATATAACTCATTTTACAGTGAAGAAATTGAGGTTCTGAGAGGTTAAGTGACTTGCTTCGGATAAATGTCATACATGTGGCTATTAAAATGCTACCTCACAATCCAGGTTGCACAGGTAGAAGAAAGATGCAAGAAATAATAAACTCTGGTTGAGAAGTGGAGGTCCTGACTATAAAAGCAGCTGATCCGTCCCATGTGAATCATCAAAAGACATTGCTCTCTGATAGCTTACAAACAGGTCTTCCATTTGTGGCTGCCACGGGGGAGGAAGGTGGGAGAGGGATTGACTGGGAGTTTGGAATTAATAGATGCAAAATAGTATACACAGAATGTGTAAATATCCCAAGGTACAGCACAGGGAACTATATTCAATATCTTCAGGTAAACCATAATGGAAAAGAATATAAAAAAGAACATATGTGCTTATTTATATGTGTGTGTGTGTGTGTGTGTGTGTGTGTGTGTGTAACTGAATCACTTTGCTATACGACAGAAATTAACAAGATGTTGTAAATTAACCGTATTTCAATAAAAAAGAAACAAACAAACGTGTTTCAAACTGTGGTGACGTGAAACGAAACTCAAGTCCTTTCACAAACTTCATCTCATTTGACCCCCACCAAGTACCTGATAGATAAAAGTGGCTGAATCCAGGTTAATTATTTTCTGAGAATAGAAGTGTAGTGATGAAATAAATTGTCCACTTCCTTATAATGTCATATTTATGGAGAACTATGGAAGTAGGGTTTAATCCTGGCACACAGCTTGCATATGGTCCTGAAAGGCCCTAACAATCAGCATCTTTGACATGTCCTTCATTCACCTGCGTACCTAGATCCAGGAATAAAACAGACTAAATCCAAGCCCTACTCTCAAAGAGGTATCCGAGTTTAAGCTGATTTTTTTTTTTTTTTTTTTTGGATTCCTGTGACAGGGTCTCACTGCCAGGCACTCCCTGAACTTATGGCAGCAGTACTATGTCACTGCCTAAGAGTTAGACATCGTGAAAAGTGGACAATCCACACAACAGAGTGGCTCCAGTAGCTTTAATTCTGGAGTGACTTGTGAAAATAATTGTAAATATTCTGCGTGCTAAGTTGCTTCAGTTGTGTCCGACTCTTAGTGACCCTACGGGCTATAGCCTGCCAGGCTCCTCTGTCCATGGGATTCTCCAGGCAAGAATATTAGAGTGGATTGCCCTCCCTCCAGGGTATCTTCCCAACCCAGGGACTGAACCCATGTTTCTTAAGTCTCCTGCATTGGCAAGTGGTTTCTCCACCACCAGCACCACCTGGAAAGCCCCTACTCTATACCAATAGTTGTTTTTCCCAGTGAGGAAAAACAGTAGAGCATACTGCTGTTTTCTTTTGCTTTATTCTGTTTAATTATTTACCTGCCTAGTCATATATTTAAAACAAACTTAAATAGACTCTGCAAGACAAGAAGGGCTATAAGTATTGGTTTATTTGGTACACATATCCAGCTAGTCACTCAATAAAAACTAAAACCGAGGGCAGACCAAGGTTGAATGCTTATGTGGAATATAAAAAATGTTAAGATTACATGGCTGTCCTTAACCATTTAGTATGCATTTACTGAGTACTGACTACTTGCTGGACGTTTCGGTATGACCGAGGCATACCTGTTCACAAAGTAAATCAGTGAACACAGAAGCACCTTGGTTTCAGGAAGAAAGATGGACTATATTTAGTATACATAAGTAAATGGATTATGTATTTCATTAAAGAGTGGCTAAATGATACAGGAAAAAGAAAACAGGTAAGAAGGACAAGGTTGCAGCTTTAAGAAGGGTGTTATTCTAGAAGTCAAGTGAGAAAAGTACATTCAGGAAAAGGAAATGAAGAGTATGTCAGATGTGCCGACAGGTCAAGGAAGACACAGATTGAGTGCTTACCAGTGTGCTTAGCAACATGAAGGTCATGGGTGACACTGAAAAGCATACTTAGAGGGGAGTAACGGAGGCAGAAGCCTGCATGAAATGGGCAGTAGAGAAAGGGAAAGGATTCTAAACTGCTAGTGCAGACAATTCATGGGGTCGCAAAGAGTCGGACACGACTGAGCGGCTGAACAGAACTGAACTGAAGTGCAGACAATGTTTTGAAGAATATTGCTCCAAAAGGGGATAATAGATGGTAGAAAGTGAGGGAAATAACAGCACATTTGTATGCTGTGGTAAAAACTGACTATGGAAGAGAGGGGACAACTGTCAGAGGGACACTCTTAAACAGGGCTTCCCTGGTGGTTCAGATGGTAAAGAATCTGCCTGCAATGCAGGAGACTGGGGTCCAATCCCTGGGGCAGGAAGATCCCCTGGAGGAGGGCATGGCTACCCACTCCAGTATTCTTGCCCGGAGAATCCCATGGACAGAGGAGCCTGGCAGGCTACAGTACATGGAGTCCCAAAGACTTGGATACAACTGAGCAATTCACACACACACACACACACACAAGAGAGGGGAACGATTGTCAGAGTGATATTCCTGAATAGGCAAGTGAGGATGATATCTGGGATATTGTGATTTATAATATGTATTTGGTCTTCATTCTCATTTCTGGCCCACAGCTCCTAAAACTCTAGCAATTTCCAGTGATAAGGGTGATAAGGAGTCTTTGAGAGTAAAGAGATCTTTTGTTATGATAATGATGTGACTTTTGGACTCTACCCAAGGATGTGGGCTGGTTTCAGGGAGAACCAACTATGTGATTAGAGGGTTGAAACTTTCAGTTCTAATTCTGCCCCCACCTCAGGAGAGGAAAGAGGAACTGGAGATTGAGTTCAATCACCAAGGATCAGCAATTTAATCAGTTATGTCTATGTAATGAAACGTACATAAAGAAATCAAAAGTACAGGTCTGGAGAGCTTCACAGTTTTGGAGGCCACATGGAGGTGCTGGGAGAGGGTATGGAGCTCTGTGCCCTTGCTTCACACCTTGTTCTGTGAAGCTCTTCCATATACCTGTTCCTGGGTTATATTCATTTATTAAAAACCAATAAACTGGGGGTGCTGGGGACCTCTGATTTATGGCAGTTGGTCAGAAGCATAGGTAACAACTTAGACTTTCCACAGGCAACTGAAAGCTCATGACGGAAGGCTGAGAGGGGGCCAGTCTGGATGGCTGAACCATCAACCTGTAGGATCTGACTCCTCATTTGGGTAAAAAGTATCTGAGCTGAGTTGAATTCTTGGACATCACCCTACTGTTAATCATAGGGCAAATCCACCCTCCTCACGCTGAAACTGAGTGCCCAAAACATCAAAAGAGTATTTTATACACAAGGAGGACCAAAATTGGTCACCTTTTCAATATGATCTTGGGAAGAAAGGCTGAGTAGAAGGAAACCTAGACGCACAGGCTGGGAGGCAGGTGGATGTGGTGGTGAAATTTCTTGCCATTGCTTCGATTTTCTGCTAACTAGGACTAAAGTCATCAGCAGACAGCCTGGGAAGGAGGTATTATGGGTTGAAGATAGGAGAATACATGAAATAGCTACCAAGATATAGAGGACAGTGCATGGATGTTAAGTGTTTTACAAGAGCCTGGCCTAATGGACTTCCCTGGTGGCCCCGATGGTAAAACGTCTGTCTACAACGTGAGAGACCTGGGTTCGATCCCTGGGTTGGGAAGATTCCCTGGAGAAGGAAATGGCAACCCCCTCCAGTACTCTTGCCTTGAAAATCCCATGGACGGAGGAGCTTGGTGCAGGCTACTATCCATGGGGTCGCAAAGAGTAAGGCACGACTGAGTGACTTCACTTTCACTAGCCTAATGAAAGTTCATGGTCATGAATGGCCAGAAAGTAAGATTAGTCAGCATGCTTGTGTTTCCTACAGCCACATTACTACATACAAAGAATAGCTAGGCTTGGAGTAGGTAGAGAAACGAATTTAGTCATGGTTGNTAAGGCACGACTGAGTGACTTCACTTTCACTAGCCTAATGAAAGTTCATGGTCATGAATGGCCAGAAAGTAAGATTAGTCAGCATGCTTGTGTTTCCTACAGCCACATTACTACATACAAAGAATAGCTAGGCTTGGAGTAGGTAGAGAAACGAATTTAGTCATGGTTGCACATGTCAATGGAGAAGGCAATGGCACCCCACTCCAGTACTCTTGCCTGGAAAATCCCATGGACAGAGGAGCCTGGTGGGCTGCCATCCATGGGGTCGCTAAGAGTCGGATATGACTGAGCTACTTCACTTTCAGTTTTTACTTTCATGCATTGGAGAAGGAAATGGCAACCCACTCCAGTGTTCTTGCCTGGAGAATCCCAGGGACGGGGGAGCCTGGTGGGCTGCCGTCTGTGGGGTCGCACGGAGTCGGACACAACTGAAGTGACTTAGCAGCAGCAGCAGCAGTAGCATGTCAAGCAAGTACAACCAAGAGAAAGGCAAGGGATTTTAGAGTATATGTAAAGGAGTATAAGAGACATGTGTCTAGGTAATATTGCTTTTTTTTTTTTTTTATTGTAATTGTGGAGCTTCATAAAGGAAGGGCTAATGGAATCATGGGGCTTTCCTGCTGGCTCAGTGGTAAAGAATCTGCTTGCCAAGCAGGAGATGTGGGTTTGATCCCTGGGTGGGAATATCCCCTGGAGAAGAAAATGGCAACCCACTCCAGTATTCTTGCCTGGAAATCCCATGGACAGAGGAGCCTAGTGGGTTACAGTCCATAGGGTCACAAAGAGTTGGACAAGACTTCGGAACTAAACACTTCAGTTGAATCATATCTTGAAGAACAGATAGATTTTAGAGATGAGCAAAAGGAAACAAGACTTTAGGTGGAGAAAAGAGCCTGACGAGGACTTGGGTACTCAGAGGAAAGTGAGTCATTTGATAACAAAGTGAAGTCACTCAGTCGTGTCTGACTCTTTGCGACCCCGTGGACTGTAGCTCGCCAGGCTCCTCCGTCCATGGGATTCTCCAGGCAAGAGTACTGGAGTGGGTTGCCATTTCCTTCTCCAGGGGATCTTCCCCACCCATTTGATAACGATGTGAAAGTAATGGGAGCAAACTGTAAACAAGACTTGTCGCTATTGCATAAAGCAGGAGTCAGTAAACACTCTCTGTAAGGGGTCAGACAGTAAACATCACGCTTCAACTATCTAAGGCTGACACAATGTGAAAATAGCCATATACAACGCATGAATGAATGTATCCAATACAACTTTACTTATCAAAATAGACTGTTGATGGATTTGACCCACAGGCCAGCCTCTGACATTTAGGATTTCCTGCTGCTGTTGCTGCTGCTAAGTCACTTTAGTCGTGTCCGACTCTGTGTGACCCCATAGATGGAAGCCCACCAGGCTCCCCCGTCCCTGGGATTCTCCAGGCAAGAACACTGGAGTGGGTTGCCATTTCCTTCTCCAATGCAGGAAAGTGAAAAGTGAAAGTGAGGTCACTCAGTCATGTCCGATTCTTAGCGACCCCATGGACTGCGGCCCACCAGGCTCCTCTGTCCATGGGATTTTCCAGGCAAGAGTACTGGAGTGGGGTGCCACTGCCTTCCCAATTTCAGTAGTGTTGAGAAAGTGATATCTTTAACACCTTAAATTGTCCTGTCATTAAGTGTACTGACATTTTTTCAGTAACTTCTTTCAAGCTGATTTCAATTAACACCAATATTATGAAATTTTCAAATAAGAAATTTCTTAAACACACAATCTNTGGGGTGCCACTGCCTTCCCAATTTCAGTAGTGTTGAGAAAGTGATATCTTTAACACCTTAAATTGTCCTGTCATTAAGTGTACTGACATTTTTTCAGTAACTTCTTTCAAGCTGATTTCAATTAACACCAATATTATGAAATTTTCAAATAAGAAATTTCTTAAACACACAATCTGTGTTCAATATTAAGGCTAAAAAAATCCAATGTGAACTATGTTACCATGAGTTACTACTGTGACTTTTAAAAATTACTTCCATTTAAAAATAAGACTTGGTGCACTGTGATGACCCTGACGGGTGGGATGGGGAGGGAGGT
>SJYA01002365.1:663375-675321 GCA_006410615.1 Neotragus moschatus | reverse complement strand
GATGGGATGGGGAGGGAGGTGGGTGGGAGGGTCAGGATGGGGAACACATGTACACCGATGGCTGATTCATGGGAGTATATGGCAAAAACCACCACAAGATTATCAAATAATTAGCCTCCAATTAAAATTAAATAAATAAATAAATAAAAATAAAAACAAGATTTGAAGTTGGCATTTAATTTTCATGACTCCACACAATATATTATTAAGGGCTATGAATCACAACAGTTTATCAAAATAACAAAAATAAATGACTAAGTAAGATTATTTTAGTATTTAAAAAATGCTATTTCATATAAGACCTATAAAATAATATACATATATATTTTAAATAAAACAACATGAAGTTCTTGGAATGCTTAAGACAAACTGCTTAACTATACTGAAATGCTTCCAAACAAATCACAGCCATTTAAATATCACACTGCCAAGGACAAAGGTAGTTACAAACTTTGGACACCTTAGTTACCATGACAACTCAAAAGGCCTTAACTAGACAGATGGTATTACAGAAAGTGAATATAGAAACACCTAAGGTAGTTTATCATCAAAGACAACAATGATGCATGTGTGTGTGTATGTATGGTAGCTGTTCAGTCGTGTCTGACTCTCTGCGACCCCATGGGCTGTAGGCCACCAAGCTCCGCTGCCCATGGAAATCTCCAGGCAAGAATACTGGAGTGGGTAGCCATTTCCTTCTCCAGACAATGAAGCGTATAGGTAGCTAAAGGGCATATACAAACGATGCTCTTACCACTCTTTGATAATAGTTCTACACAGCAATATGCTCATGTGCGTTTTTTATCATTGGGTAAACATTTTTGAGAAAGGCTAACTCTAGGGCAGGTGTAAGTAGACAGCTTCTGCAGAGCAGCACAACTTTAATACTTAACCTACTGTCCAGAAATGGTCAATAAGATCTATTCCTCTAGCTTAGTTTCCAAAAGCACTTTTTTCCAAAAACTAGTGAAGATGAAACCATAGTACAGAAGGACATTAGTATTTGAGAAAGAGGATATAGAACATTCTTCCTACCAGACCTCGGAAAATTTAAAATCCACTGAATGTCTATGAAATAATAATGTGAAAACACATTCTAGGAAACTAAAAAAAAATGTTATCCAAGAAAAAGAAAAATATGGGATATAAGAAATCATAGNGAAACCATAGTACAGAAGGACATTAGTATTTGAGAAAGAGGATATAGAACATTCTTCCTACCAGACCTCGGAAAATTTAAAATCCACTGAATGTCTATGAAATAATAATGTGAAAACACATTCTAGGAAACTAAAAAAAAATGTTATCCAAGAAAAAGAAAAATATGGGATATAAGAAATCATAGAGCCCAACACAGTTAATATTCATACTTGGGTATAAATAACAGCCACATTTTTTTAAGTTTTTTTTTTTTATAAATCTCATTCATTCATTTAATTTTGCAAAAATGTGAGATTTTTGTGGTAGTAACCTTGTTTATCTTTTCATTACTGAACTCCAAAACAAAAAAAAAGCATACTAGGTACTTAACGAGCACACATCACATTTGTTCGATTTTATTTTTCACTTCTTTACAATTACACTGCTCCCACAGCGCGTGCACGCGCACACACACACACACACACACACACACTCAGAACCATCAGACTCTTACCTGCACTTGCTTCCCTATCCAGCAGGTGTCCCAGTCGGCCACTGTAATACTATCCTAAAGAGAATCTAAATCTTCCTCCACTGAGTTTTCTCCACATTTCACCTTACTGATACTTTTATTTTGCCAGTGTCCAACTCCAAGCTACATAGTATTGTTGGAAAAAATTTTCCCTTATAAATTTTCGAGATGCAATCTTTAATTGGGCCTTCTCTACATCTTGCTACTGATTTCTGGTTCTTTCTGACATTCCCCACTATACTTTTAAAATCAATTTTATTGATATAATTTCAAGCTGATAAAACATACCCATTTTAGGTATATGATATGCAGAGTTTTGATAACTGTATACATCCATGAAATTGCTCCACAACAACAGAAAGCAGCTATAATCATCAAAATTTCTCCCATGCCCCTTTACAGTCATACCAGTCTCAACCTCTACACCAGGCAACTCCTGACCTAATATGTACTTTTCCAGATAGCAGTGTGGAAGGAAAATCACAGGTAAATTCCATGTGGTAAATATTGTGAGAAAAGAGGAAAATTCATGCTAATATTATTACTTTTTTTGGTGAACAGGCAGCACATTCATGATGATTAATTGCAGAAATCTAAAGTTCAATACAGAAAAAAAAATCCTGGATATATTGTAATTTTCAAGCTTAAAAATAAAATAAAGTAAAATGAGCTAAAGAAAACCTAAGCAAACTAACAGAAGGCAATGGTAAGCATAAAAGGAGAAAATTAAACAAAGAAATCACAATAAGAAGTTCACACGTAAAAAGTAACGTAGCAGTAGTAAATCTAAATATACAAGTACATTCACCCCTACATGAAACGATGTGATTAAAAACTACATTTGATTACTAAAAGACACTTGGATTGAGTTTTAAAAATAGAGAAGCAGAAAGATAACAGATAATTTTTTTAATATGGTATTTGTAAAAAATTAAACAAAGATAAAATGTTACAAAAAGCTTGAAAATGAAAGTACAAGAAAAGATATGCTAAGCAAATATGAGTATAATAATAATAATACCATAAAATTAGAATTCAAGACAGAAATTCAGTTAGAATTCAAAGCAATACAAAGATAATGGATATGGATGAAAGTTACAATCTGTAAGAAGATATAATAACCATGAAGCTCTATGCTTCTAAGAATATAGTTTCAAATATATAACAATGTCGCTTCAAATGATATAAAAGAAAATCTAATAGAAAAACAAGGAGTTATTTAAAAGTCTTACACTCTTCTCAGAAATTTAAACATAAAAAATTGAGTAGGGCTGTGGTTTGGGTATGTGAGTTAGCTAATTCTCAAACCGCCACCACCACCATCACCTTGTAGTATTTGCCAATTTCTGTTACGTAAGTACCTCACCATACTGATTTCAAGTCACAGCGCTTTAACAACTGGTTCACAAAATTTCTGCATATTTAACCCTCGGCTCTCACAAGCCAGTTAGAGCTGGCTCTGGCACAGCACTGTCTGTGGTAAATTTTAAAACACAATGAACAACGTTTTATGTAGGGTGTACGTATATTAGATTGGCTATAGATAGATGAAACATTCTCCCTCATAGACACAGCACATAGAGAATAAATACACAGGCCACTCCTAAGAGGTTGCTTATGACACATGCCTAAAGCATCAATGTGCTAAGTTTAATGTCTCAAGAAACATTACACAAAAATCTGAAATCAGATTCTATATGCCACGTGCCATAATCACAAATCAATAATATCAGTAATATTGGATGATTAAAATGAATAATATTGAATTAAAATAATATCAATGCTGTTGAATTAAAAGGCAATAAAAAATAGAAAATAAAAAATTTATACACTTGAAAATGTAAATGACCCTTTTAAATAGAGCTGGTATAAAAGAAAATCAATTTGAAAATTACATGTCATTAAAAAAGCATTTTGGCAAAAGCAGAACATATAGAATTCTATAGATTCTCACAGAAAATAAGTAGATTGAAATACTTTACTATTTATTAATCTCAAGAATCTATAAAATAATTTTAAAAGGAGAATTAAGTATTACTAAAGATAAAAAGAGTAATAAAGTAGAAAAAGGTAATTAGTATAACTAAGAGATGTATCTTTGAAAAATAAATCTGATCAAAACTAAAAAAGCAAAATGTCAGATTACACATGTACGTATTAAAATACAAAAAGGCCATTAGTAGTATAACTTTTCCAAATTATATGTTCATGCAAATCCATTTGAACATTGACTTTCTAAGAAAATTATCAAAATGGACTCATGAAAATAAGGAAAACTTAATTAAAGATTAATCAAAATATAGGTAATAAAAGGGGCTTCCTGGTGGCTCAGATTACTAAGGAATCTACCTGAAATGCAGGAAACCCAGGTTCAATTTCTGGGTTGGGAAGAGCCCCTTGAGAAGGAATTGGCAACCCACTCCAGTGTTCTTGCCTGCAGAATCCAACTGACAGAGGAGCCTGGCGGGCCACAATCAATGGGATTGCAGAATTGGACACTACTGAGCAACTAACAGACATGTATTAAAAGACTCTGAATTCCTTATGAAAGTTTTTACCAAAAATTCAGGAAATTTACAAATCCTTATGGTAATTACAGTATTATTCTAATTCATGGGCACCAAAATCTAACATCAAAACTATGAAATGATAACCTAGGAAAGAAAACCATATAGCAATCTCTTATAGGAACATAGATACTAATTTCCAAAATATTAAATTTTACTAAGTAGAGAAGTTTATTCATGAAAAGATGGCCAGCATTGCACACAGGCGTGCTAAGTTGCTTCAGTCATGTCTGACTTTGTGCAGCCCTGTGGACTGTTGCCAGCCTGGCTCCTCTCTGTGGGATTCTCCAGGAAAGAATACTTGAATGGGTTGCCATGCCCTCCCCCAGTACCTGTGTCTCTTATGTCTCCTGCCTTGGCAGATGGGTTCTTGACTGCGGGTTCTTTCCCAGGGCGCCACCTGGGAAGCCCTTAGTTGTGTATTCACTACATTAACAGATAAAAAGAGAAAAGTCATATGGTTGCCTTTGTAGGTGGAAAAAATAATTTGAGAAAATTCAGCACAAAATTTTTAAAATATCAAAATAAGATCCAACTGAAAAACAGTGTAAGGTTGCTATCTGAGGTCATTTTCACAAAGGACAGGCCCTGAATGAGGAGACACACACTCCGGGCTGCCAGTCAACACTGACGTGGTCACAACTATACAGGTGTGGATCCTCTCATTTACTCTCTAGGTGACTTCAAATCATGCATATGCCTAAGTTTCTTTTTTTTTTTTTTCCCCAAATCATCAAAATGGAGATGATCATAGAACATACCTCTTATAATCACTGTGAAGACTACTGTGAAGATTAAAATTTATATTGTGCACAAGGCATAGTAAGGACTCACAACATCATCTATGAATATTACTATATATTACAATATAATTTTATATTGTATTTATATTGTAACAATACAATATTACTATATAATTACAATATATTGCTATATTCATTACTATATACTATGAATATTACTATAACTAGCATCTCATCAACAACCTTTGAGAAAAATATGGCAGGCACCATTATTATCAGCCTCTGTTCACAAAAGAATGGAGTAAAACTCAGAGAAGTGAAATCATCTGCCCAACATTACACATGGTAAGCAGAAACATCATTGGAGTTTATTCCTGGTTCCTTCATTCACTCACACATTCATCAAAAATATATTAAGCCCCTACTATGTGTCAGTCATTATTCTAAGGACACAGCACTGAAAAAAGGAAAAAAGAGAAACAACCCAGGAAGTCAGGACACAACTAAAGGAGTAAAAAAAAAAAAATACATGACTGACAAAACACAACTTCCATGGAAAACAACAAATACAGTACTTGTGAGGTTCACCTCTACTTTACAAGAGATGGGCAAGAAAGACCTCACTGATAAGGTGACATCTGTCCATCTAGTCAAGGCTATGGAAAAACCAGTAGTCATGTATGGATGCAAGAGCTGGACTGTGAAGAGAGCTGAGCGCCGAAGAATTGATGCTTTAAACTGTGGTGTTGGAGAAGACTCTTGAGAGTCCCTTGGACTGCAAGGAGATCCAATCAGTCCATTCTAAGAGAGATCAGTCCTGATTGTTCATTGGAAGGAATGATGCTGAAGCTGAAACTCCAGTACTTTGGCCACTTCATGCGAAGAGTTGACTCACTGGAAAAGACTTTGATGCTGGGAGAGACTGGGGCCAGGAGGAGAAGGAGACAACAGAGGGCGAGATGGCTGGATGGCATCACCGACTCGATGCACATGAGTTTGAGTGAACTCCGGGAGTTGGTGATGGACAGGGAGGCCTGGTGTGCTGTGATTCGTGGGGTTGCAAAGAGTTGGACATGACTGAGTGACTGAACTGAACTGAAATTGAAGCAAAGTCCTAAAGGAAGAGAGTGAGAGAGTGTCTGAGGAAACAGTTTTCCAGGCAGAGGCAATAAGGAATACAAAGACCCTTGTATGGGAAAAGCTTGCTGGGAAAAGCAAGGGGGCTCTATTTTTAATCCTTTGACCTTGCTGCATGGCATGCGGGATTTTAATTCCCAGACCAGGGATCGAACCTGCCCTCCTACCCACCCGCAGTGGGAGCATAGAGTCTTAACCACTGAACCCAAAGAGGCTCTAATTCAGCCAGAAATTTAGGAAGTTAGGTGAGACAAGAGTAGGGGACAGTGGCAAGAGGTATGGACTTGGGCAAGGACTTGAGCTTTCACTGGAAAATCTATTTGAAACATATTGAGCACAAGAAGGACGTAAACTGGTTTAGATTTTTTTTTTTTTACAGTTAATTTTTTTTTATTTTAAAATAATTTCAGAGTCACAGAATGGTTCTAATAATAACAGAAAAGATTCTTGTGTATATTTCAGCCAGTCTTTCCAGAGGAAGGAACTTTTACACTTCTCTACTCAAACACAATCTCCTCCCTTCTGCTAAATGTAACCACTATTCCATTTTTAATAGGAATAAGTTCTTTCCTTTTTCACTCTCCTATTTCTTTGTCTTTTAAGTCTTCTTTAATCTCCACCTCATCTCTTTTTGTTCCCAACCGTTTATTTGCTGAGGCTGCAGGATTGTCCATTCTGCTCTGGTTTAGATTGTTAAAGCTACACTCTGGCTACCATATTGAGAAAGATCTTGCTTGGGTAAGCACAGGCTTTGGGAAACAATTGGAATATTGCTACAGTAGTCCAAGATGACAGTAATGGGGAGAGAGAGAGAATGTATATTTTGAAGATACAGGATTTTCTGCTGAATTGGATGTTAGTTATAAAAGAGAAAGAAGTGTCAAGGATGATATCGAAGATTTGGGCCTGAAATGGCAAGAGCCAGTTTACTGTTTATTCAACTGAGGGAGACAGGGAGAGATGATCTAAGAGAAAAGTCAGGAGTTCAGTTTTGAAAAGATTAAGTTCCACAACTGTTAAATATCCAATTTTATCAAGATGTTAAGAAGAGAGCGAGAACTGGATTCCAGGACAAAGACCACAAAAAGAATACTGGGAATGTTGATAAAACACTAAATAAGCAATAAAGTGTGTGTTGGTCACTCAGTCGGGTCTGACTCTTTGCAACTCCAATGACTGTAGCCTGCCTGGCTTCTCTGCCCGTGGGATCTCCCAGGCAAGAACACTGGAGTGAGCTGCCATTCCCTTCTTCAGGGGATCTTCCGGACCCAGGGATAGAACCCAGGCCTCCTGTATTGCAGGCAGACTCTTTAAATAAGTGAATATAAAGGGAACCAGGGAGCTGCTGTCTTCACTCCCCAGTTCTGTTCACCAGACATTTACTAAGCATTTTCTGTGTGCTTGGCATTAGGATTACAAAGGTGAATAACCACAGTCCCTGTCTGTGAAGAAATTACAGAAAGCAAATATACTTTCCTTGTTGTCCTTTAGTCACTAAGTCACGTCTGACTCTTTGGCAACTCCATGCACTGTAGCCCGCCAGGCTCCTCTGTCCATGGGACTCTCCAGACAAGAATACTGAAGTGGGTTGCCATTTCCTTCTCCAGGGGATCTTCCCCACCCAGGGGTCAAAATAAATGTCTTTTGCATTGGCAAGCAGATTCTTTAGCACTGAGCCATTAGGGAAGCCCAATACTGCAAATGCTAAACCAGCTTGGACATCCAGGCCTGTAGGCAGAGAAAGCATCCTAGAGGAGATGACAAAGACTGATTACCTTAAAGGGTGATTAAAGTTAGCCAATCTTAGAAAGGGGAAAAGGGCTTTTCAAGCAGAGGAAAATAGTGGGGGAAGGCATGGAGGCAAGAAATACTATGAAGCATTTCAGGTAAACTCCAAGCACTTCAATTTTACCAGCACATCAAGTTGGAGAAAGGGGGTAAATGTGGTATAATTGAAAGTCGCTCAGTCGACTCTTTGAGACCCCATGGACTATACAGTCCATGCAATTCTCCAGACCAGAATACTGGAGTGGGCAGCCTTGCCCTTCTCCAGGGGATCTTCCCAACCCAGGGATCGAACGCAGGCCTCCCTGTTGCAGGCAGATTCTTAACCAGCTGAGTCACAAGGGAAGCCCAAAAGTGTTTTGAAAGTGGTATGATCAATGATAAATGAGTTGTCATGGAAACTTTGCTTGATAGAACTTGCTGCTCACTGTGTTCAGAAGTGCAAGGCACAATCAAAATTTGCGTTTGAATTTAGATATCTTGACCGCTCTGAAGAGAATATATTTAAAGGAAGCAAGACTGAAGGTAGCAAAACAAATCAAACATTATTACAGTAGATAGTTCATGTGCTACAGCACATAGTTCACATTTGAAGAAGTAGTCATGGGAATCCCAAAGTAGTAACAGTGTTACTTGGAGAAGGCAATGGCACCCCACTCCAGTACTCTTGCCTGGAAAATCCCATGGATGGGGGAGCCCCGTAGGCTGCAGTCCACGGGGTTGCAAGGAGTCAGACACGACTGGGCGACTTCGCTTTCACTTTTCACTTTCATGCATTGGAGAGGGAAGTGGCAACCCACTCCAGTGTTCTTGCCTGGAGAATCCCAGGGATGGGGGAGCCTGGTGGGCTGCCGTCTATGGGGTCACACAGAGTTGGACACGACTGAAGCGACTTAGCAGCAGCAACAGTGTTACTTATTGGAGTAATATTTTCCAGAAAAATTGGCAGGTTGCATTGACTGTCTGGTATGTAGAGGGAAAAAGCAGGAAGAAGCTTGAATGACTCACAGGTTTTGGATTTGGAATGTCAGAGTAGTGGAGCTACTGAGACTGGACATAAGACAGGGTTGGCTGGAAGGGAAGATGATTCACTCAGTGTTGAAGTTTGGGAGGGTGGTGGGATAGCAAAGATAATGGTTTGGCAGACAGATGAATATGCAAATTCGAATCTTAAGACATGGCAGCACTGAATATATAATGCATGGGCTTAAAACCATGAGTTCAGATCAAGCTAGGAGAGCATATAAAGAGAAAACTGCAGTGAGAAATGGGAAGAATGATCTTTAAACTTTCTTCAGATGATAGCTTTGGTGAAAGGCTTCTAATTGCTTGGGGTTAGTCACAGCTAACACGATCATGGGACAATGGAAACAGTGACAGACTTTATTTACTTGGGTTCCAAAATCACTGCAGATGGTGATTGCGGCTGTGAAATTAAAAGATGCTTTCTCCTTGGATGAAAAGCTATGACCAACCTAGACAGAATATTAAAAAAGAAAAAAAGCAGAGACATTACTTTGCAAACAAAGATCCATATAGTCAAAGCTATGGTTTTCCCAGTAGTCATGTATGGATGTGAGAGTTTGACCATAAAGAAGGTTGAGTGTCAAAGAACTGATGACTCTTGAGAGTCCCTTGGACTGCAAGGAGATTCAACAAGTCAATCCTACAGGAAATCAATCCTGAATATTCATTGGAAGGACTGATGCTGAAGCTGAAAATCCAATACTTTGGCCACCTGATGTGTAGAGCTGACTCATTAGAAAAGACCCTTATGCTGGGAAAATTGAAGGCAGGAGGAGAAGCGGATGACAGAGGATAAAATGGTTGGATAGCATCACCGACTCAATGGACATCAGTTTGAGCAAGCTCCGGGAGACGGTGATGGACAGGGAAGGCTGGAATGCTGCAGTCCATGGGGTTGCAAAGAACAGGACATGGCTGAGCGACTAGACAATGGCCACAACATGATCCTGGGCTTCCCTGGTGGCTCAGTGGTAAAGAACTCACCTACTAATGCAGGAGATGCAGGTCCAGTCTTTGGGTAGAGAAGATCCCCTGGAGGAGGAAATGGCAACTCGCTCCCGTATTCTTACCTGAGAGATTCCACGGACAGAGGCGGCTTGCAGGCTAGTCCATGGGGTCACAATAGAGTTGGCAACTTAGCAACTGAACAACAAAAACACGATCACGCAGCCAGCAATTACAGCTCTCCTGTGGACTCAGCACAATTTGTTTGAATGTACAAAGCACATTTTTTCAATTCACACATTTCTGAAGTAGGGTCCCATCTTATGAATGATCTCTAATCTCATCTCGAGAAAAGCTGATAGTAAAAAGATAGGTGCTTCTTAAAGACAATAACAGCATCTCAAGGCAAGTTCTCTGGGAAGGAGACTCTGAAACAGATTTATGTGCAGGATGTATACTGAGAAGTGTCTTTGGGATCACTCCCAGTGGGGAAATGAAAGAGAAATAAAGCCCAGTAAGGCCCAGTCTCTCTCGGCTCTGTGGTGCACTGAAGCTGGGATGGCCTTTGACGTGGTCAGTCTTGGAGAAAACAGGGCTTTTGTAAACTTCTCTCTCTGCAAAGAACACTGGGTGCACAGTGCCCCAGGGGCGGCTGTGACCTGGGTAACAAGAAGTTCTCCCAGAGAGGACTGTCCAGCAAGTGGCACTCCCAACCATGCAGACAGCAAAGTCATCACTCCTTAAGGAAAACACAGCCAAAGCACGGCACCCACTGCACATGATTCCTAAGAATGAAGGAAAGATAGCACTTCTGTCTCCATGGGATTTGATCTTAATATGATCGCGAAGTTTCAAACATAAATATTCCTTGGAACAAGCCATTTTAAAATCTATCTTAGTAAAAGGTTAAGTCACCTGGAATCCCACCCTGTTTGGCATAAAGTGTAGACAGAGAATTACTCTGGAACATTTAAAGTAATATATAAGATTTTTAAAAGACATTCACTGCAAAATTCCCAGAGACTGACTGAAACATTATTTGGGACAAAAGTCTAAATAATAGTGGTTAAGTTCTAACTTTCTGAGCACTTAGAATGAGGTAGATTTATCATGTCGTAGTAGCTCTGAAGTTCCAATGCTTCTGTCTTACACGGCAAGGAAGGAACAGCCCCAGCCCTGTAGTGGAGGCATGGTGGGTGACCCCAGCCTTGTGTCATGTTCTACCTCCTGGTTGGCATCTCAGGTTAACAGCAGGTCCTATCAGCAGGCAGGCTGCCAGCACTCCCCTCAGTCTATCTTGACTCCAATGACAACCTAACCCCAGCAGACCTCAGGGGGAATCCAAACCTTATCCATGACTCTCAAGGACCCGAATACCAAGCCTGGAGCCTTGACTCCTCAGGGCTGTCAGCTACCCTATATAGATATTCTATTTGTGTATATTGCATGCTAAGTTCCATCAGTCATGTCTGACTCACCTCCCTAAAGACTGTAGTCCGCCAGGCTCCTCTGTTCTTGGGATTCTCCAGGTAATAATACTGAAGTGTATTGCTACGCCCTCCCCCAGGGGGTCTTCCAGACCCAGGGATCAAACCCATGTCTCTTATGTCTTCTGTACTGGCAGGCGAGTTCTTTACCACTAGTGCCACCTAGGAAACCCAGATGCTCTATTTAGATACGTGCTAATGAAGCAACAGTTACAACTGGACATGGAACAACAGACTGGTTCCAAACTGGGAATGGAGTACATCAAGGCTGTATATTGTCACCCTGCTGATTTAACATATATGCAGAATACATCATGAGGAATGCTGGGCTGGATGAAGCACAAGCTGGAATCAAGACTGCTGGGAGAAATATCAATAACCTCAGATATGCAGATGACACAACCTTTATGGCAGAAAGTGAAGAGGAACTAAAGAGCCTCTTGATGAAAGTGAAAGAAGAGAGTGAAAAAGCTGGCTTAAAACTCAACATTCAGAAAACTAAGATCACGGCATCTGGTCCCATCACTTCATGGCAAATAGATGGGGAAACAGAGGAAGTAGTGACAGACTCTATTATTTTGGGA
>SJYA01002365.1:587113-662405 GCA_006410615.1 Neotragus moschatus | reverse complement strand
GAAAAAGCTGGCTTAAAACTCAACATTCAGAAAACTAAGATCACGGCATCTGGTCCCATCACTTCATGGCAAATAGATGGGGAAACAGAGGAAGTAGTGACAGACTCTATTATTTTGGGAGGCTCCAAAATCACTGCAGATGGTGACTGCAGCCATGAAATTCAAAGACACTTGCTCCTTGGAAGAAAAGTTATGACCAACCTAGACAGCATATTAAAAAGCAGAGACATTATTTTGCCAACAAAAGTCCATCTAGTCAAAGCGATGGTTTTTCCAGAGTCGTATATGGCTGTGAGAGTTGGACTATAAAGAAAGCTGAGACCAAAGAAGTGATGCTTTTGAACTGTGGTCTTGGAGAAGACTCTTGAGAATCCCTTGGACTGCAAGGAGATCCAACCAGTCCATCCTAAAGAAATAGGTCCTGAATATTCATTGGAAGGACTGATGCTGAAACTGAAACTCCAATACTTTGGCCACCTGATGGGAAGAACCGACTCATTGGAAAAAACCCTGATGCTGGGAAAGATTGAAAGCAGGAGGGGAAGGGGATGACAGAGGATGAGATGGTTGGATGGCATCACTGACTCAATGGACAAGAGTTTGATTAAACTCTGGGACTTGGTGATGGACAGGGAGGCCTGGCGTGCTATAGTCCATAGGGTAGCAAAGAGTCAGTCAAGACTGAGCAACTGAACTGATGAGTTTTTCCCCTCTTCTCACAGTTGAACCTGCCCACAGGGTGGGGATGATGAGTTAAGAGGAGCAGTGAGGACCTGGCCAGGCTGGATCCATTGGAGAGGCACTGGCTGTCTGAGATCAGGCCAAGTGAAACCCAAAAACTGGACTTCACTGAGCCTTAGCTCCAAACAAGATGGACTGCCTAAGCAAGATGCCCTGGAGGAGGTTAAAAATGCACTACTTCTGGTAATGAGTTCTGAAGGTAAAGGAATACTTCCTAAACCATTGACCAAAAAAAAAAAAAAAAACTTTCAATCTACTCTGCCACAGGAAATAATAACTTTTCCTTCTCTTCTCCCTATAGAAAACATTAAGAATCATTATCACATAAAAGAGGAAATCTGAGTGTATGCAGACAAAAACCCAGCTAAGAGTATTGTTCTTCCAAGGCTTCTGTTCTTTAGTTGGGTGCTTGTTTTATACANAAAAAAAAAAAAAAAACTTTCAATCTACTCTGCCACAGGAAATAATAACTTTTCCTTCTCTTCTCCCTATAGAAAACATTAAGAATCATTATCACATAAAAGAGGAAATCTGAGTGTATGCAGACAAAAACCCAGCTAAGAGTATTGTTCTTCCAAGGCTTCTGTTCTTTAGTTGGGTGCTTGTTTTATACAAATTGAAAACATAAGCTCTTTAATCTTTTTTTTTTTTAATGCTCAATGACAACTTTAACATCTAAAAGCTATGCACTCTCTCCTCAGAAAAATGCATATAAACACATATCCAAAGATTTGGATGAAATCATATGAACCTAAAACATTAAATCCTCTAGAGGTTTCAGAATACCTTTTTTCTAGAGTGCTGGCTCTGCAAAGTGATTTTTTTTTTAATGCATATACATAACACATACATAAAATACATTCGTTTATCTCCTGCAGTGCCTAACATTGCAGTTAACACGATGGAAGTTTTAATAAATGTCCACTGATTTCAATTACCCAAGAACTAAGTAGCCAGCAGAAGACAGAACCATCCTTGTAATACTTTGCATGGTCGTATCTTACACTATATTATGATTTCTTTTTTTAAAAAAAGACATAATTATTGTTACTGTGGGTTCAGGTTTAGAGCAGACGTAAAATAAACATTAAACCACAAACTCAGTGTAACTACTTGGATATAACTATACATGCAATAACAATTCACGTTTAGGTGAAGAGAGTGCCTGTAACATAGGCAGTACTCAACAAGTATTTGTGGATTGTGAATGCATGAATATATGAATAATAAATAAGACAGGAGAAAGGCTGCCGCAAATGGAGGTTTTTGGACGGTGGGGGGCAATTGAGGTTAGTACTGAAGAGTGAATATGATTTGAATAGGAAGAAGGAGGCTATTCCAGCTAATATAGACCCAGCATAAACTATACCATCCAAGGATGAGAAAACTTAAGAGGAGTCACCAACTGGAAAGTAATGAAGGAAGTCAAAGGAAATACATGTGAATAGGTGAACTGGAGTGAGATTGCATACGACCTTCCAAGTCAAGGTAAAGAATCAGATATTTGTTCTGGACAACAGAATACAACTTCAGATTCTTAAGACACTGAAGTTACCTAACAATTATACTTTACAAGAATTAGTCAGTAATTAAACCCATAACTGAAGAGAAAAAACTCATTCATCATTTTTTAACATCAGCTAAGATGATACTCAACCAAGTGTTTACTTATTAGACAAACTATTACCTTAATCTGAGTGATAGCTCTTCTACTTTAAAAAAATTAGCTTTTGTTTCCTGGTCATCAACAATCATCCTTTTCTTCCAGGAAAATAGAGACTGTTGATTATTTAAGAATGAAATTTGTAGGTGATGGCATGCTGAACCCACACGTTAATTATTAGAAGGGTAAATAGAGGACTGGGTCCTCTAGTTGAGATCTCAGCATGAAATTCTCCAGCCTCTCCAGCACATATGCCCAACAGGAACTTCCATCTGGGTTGTGACTGTTGTCTCTCATAATATATATAATATGTTATATATATATATATCATTAGACTTATCAAGTATGCATGGTGTTTCTGCATTTTGACTGGCCTACTAAAGCCAGCCTTCATTCCATCTCTCTATAAATCCCTTCAGAGTACATTTGGTTATGGCCCTCTTTAGAACTCTAACTATTGATAAAAGTGAAAAGTAAACAATGTTTTTTTCTTTCCCAGAAAATTTATACCACCCCCTCTCCTCTCCAGCCAAAAACCTTATTCTTCCCCTTCAGCACCACCTTCTCCACTGGCAAACAAATATTATTTCAACGACTGAAAGTGGAAGTAAACTTGAGAAAGTGAAGTCGCTCAGTTGTGTTCGACTCTTTGCGACCCTGTGGGCTGTGGCCCACCAGGCTCCTCTGCCCATGGGATTCTCCAGGCAATAATACTGGAGTGGGTTGCCATTTCCTTCTCCAGGGGATCTTTCCGACCCAGGGATCGAACCCAGGTCTCCTGCATTGCAGGCAGACGCTTTAAACTCTGAGCCACCAGGGAAGACCCAAACTTGAGAATGCTGTCCTAATATATAGATAGAATAAAAGTGAGCCGTAAGTTGTTAAAAATTTATACCAGGTTCCTACACTTTATCTATGACATCACAATGTCTTTTACTATTCCTTAACTGTCCGGGGAAATTCCCAGTGTTGGCTTGCCATTGTATGTTTATCTATGTGTGTGTGTGTGTGTGTGTGTGCATACCATGTGCACACACACACATCTTTCCCATTTCATAGAATCTGATCAAAGTCTCCACTTCTATAAATCTTATATATTTTTTGATGTGACTGTTCATTATGTAGGGACGCTGTAGCTATGGGGAGCTATATAGCACTGACCTTCTGATGGAAAATTCTAGCAAGTATCTTATACGTTAAATGGTTTAAAAGTATAGAGAAGGAGAACAAAGCTGGATATTATGGTTGTGGTCACCTACACAGAAAGATAATAGTTGAACCTGTCTTTATTGTTAACATTAATAAGTGTTCAGAAAAAACTCACAATGGACTTCCCTGGTAGCCCAGTGGATAAGAACCCACCTGCCAATGCAGGGCACATGGGTTCAATCCCCAGTTCAGGAAGATTCTATATGCCATGGAGCAAATAAGCCCCTGTGCCACAACCACGGAGCCTGCGCTCTAGAGCCCGCATGCCGCAACTACTGAGCCCAACAAGAGAAACCATGGCAACAAGAGGCCCACACACCCAAAGGAAAGTAGCCTCTGATCACCACAACTAGAGAGAGCCCACAGAGAGCAACAAACACCCTGTACAGCCAAAAAATAAAACCAAAGAAATAAATATAGAAAAAAGAAAACACACACAGTATATCACAAACTATCCCTGAAGGAAGAAAGTGCATTAAAAGAACAAAGTATTAACACTAATAATCTCTGTAGCAGAACATACCATTCAAATATATCTAATATATCCAATGTTGCCTTCCCTGGTGGCTCAGAGGTTAAAGCATCTGCCTGCAATGTGGGAGACCCAGGTTTGATCCCTGGGTCAGGAAGATCCCCTGGAGAAGGAAATGGCAACCCACTCCAGTACTCTTGCCTGGAGAATCCCATGGATGGAGGAGCCTGGTGGGTACAGTTCACGGAGTTGCAAAAAGTCAGACATGACTGAGCAACTTCTCTTTCTTTCTTTCTTAATTTAAAAAAACTCGGGACTTCCCTGGTGGTCTGGTGGTTCAGATACTGTGTTTCCACTGCAGGACGCATGGGTTCTATCCCTGGTGGGGGAACAAAGATTCTGCATTCTGGATGCATGTCCAAAAAAAAATTAAGAAGAATTCAGAACAAAAATTCAGAAAGCAGCAGTGGAAAAAAGTGTTTTAAAAAATTGAACAACCATATAGAGCATGCAGCAGCAACATGCTGAAGACTAATTTCTCTATACGGCTGTTCAATTTTCTTAAACACTTTTTTCCACTGCTGCTTTCTGAATTTTTGTTCTGAACTCTGCTTAAATTTTTGGACATGCATCCAAAATGAAGAATCTTTGTTACTTCAATATGAGCTATAAATTTGTGAATTCTATTGAAATACACAATCTGCATGATGCCAAGAGAAAATAGTAACTCCTGGTCTCAGAAACAACAAAATGGATCACTTGATGTCAGGGAGTTTTGTACAACCAATGAAGATTAAGCTCTGCATTAATGATCTCTTATCAAGAAACTAATGACTTAACTTGAGCTCCTGAAGAGTCTGTGGATTATTATCTGAAAAGAAAGAAAGTCCCATAATAGGGTAAAAGGCCTTGCAGAGTAACTGCCTTTGGGGAAAAAAAAAAAAAAAAAGCTTTCTCAGTTTCCAACAGAAACACATAAAACACAAATTATACAGGAATGAAAAATATGTTAAAAATCTTGTTTTTTCACTTCAATTCCTTCGGGCATCCATTATCATGCTCGAACTGAATATTTACATCAAATAAACAACATTAGCAGAAAAGATGATGAAAGAAAATTCTTTCCCCACTTAGAGCATTTCAACATCTGGGCTACATGGGTCATTAAGTCACAAGGAAACAGACCCTCTAGACTGCCACCTACCCTTTGATTTTTTTTTTTAAAGGAAAATGTGAAGAAATATCTGTATTGTTAGATTCCACTGGGATGCTGGACAACCTGTTCCCAGGCGAAGAAAAGATTACTATGACTTCTATTAACCCTTTAAAAAAAATGTCTTATTTTAACTCGGGTTAATTAGACAGGCCAGCTCTTAAGAAAACAGAAGAAGGAAAGGCACCGTGTTTCACAGTGTATCTCACATAAGAGTTCTGAGCAAGAATCAAGCGGTGTTCTGGGGAAAGAAGGAAAACGTACAGTGAGAGAAACAGGCATTCTCTCAGGCTTGGCTTAATTAAGGTAAAACAAGACCACTTAGATTCACAGAATTATTGGGAGGGTGTTAAGACTCGGCTGAGTACCAGAAATGTCAGCCACATAGCCAGGTGACATAACCACAAAGGGTAAGTTGAGAATGAGAAATTTGAATAAGGAAAAACTGGCATTAAAGTATGCTCATTTCATTGGAGGGGAAAACAAAACAAAACAAAAACCTCTCCAAGATGTTTAATTAATGCTCAGCGAGGAATCCCTGGTCTGAGGCACTTCTTAGGAGTTATGCCTAGAGTAATACAAGAGGTGAATTACTGAACATAAATGATGTTTGATCCTTTACAATGCAAATAGCCAAGAAAAGCACTCCAAAAGCTTGATTCTAATGTACAGCAAAGATGAGCTAAACAAGACTGGAAGCACGCCGGCAACGACTGACCGTGCAGAAGCATGGCCAAGAGGAGCTACCCCTCAGCCAAGGTCAGCGGCAGCAGCAGAGAGGAGCCACCCTACACCCGAGGTGAGGGGCGGCAGCCAGGAGGAGCAACCCCACGTCCAAGGAGCAGCAGCTGCGCGGGAGCAGGAGGGCTGAGAGGAGCTACTCCACGTTTAAGGTCAGGAGGGGCGGCGGTGAGGAGATACCCCACATCCAAGGTAAGAGAAACCCAAATAAGATGGTAGGTGTTGCGAGAGGGCATCAGAGGGCAGACACACTGAAACCATAATCACAGAAAACTAGNGACTCATTGGAAAAGACTCTGATGCTGGGAGGGATTGGGGGCAGGAGGAGAAGGGGACGAGAGAAGAATGAGATGGCTGGATGGCATCACCGACTCGATGGACATGAGTTTGAGTGAACTCCAGGAGTTGATGATGGACAGGGAGGCCTGGCATGCTGCGATTCATGGGGTCTCAAAGAGTTGGACATGACTAAGTGACTGAACTGAACTGAATTGATTGAGCCCCCAGAGAAAGGCTGGTGAGACAGATGTTCTGTCAGAAGAAGGTGGTCAGATGAAAGATGTGTCCAAATACACTGGGCAAACACAGCGCTGAGTTATAAGCTTTTTAATAACACAGAGGGCAGAATTCATAAAGACAATTTCCAATCAACTCTTATGAGATTTCCTTTACAGCCAAGTTGTAAAGCCATCTCCATGCAGGAAGCTTTACTTTCCATCAAGTATTTGACAGAAACAGAACCATCTGACAAGTCTCTGATATTCAAAGAACAAAAAAATAAAAGCAGCGATACAATATTCATTCAGTAGAGTGAAGCACATAAAACACAGGAGATAGCTCACTCTGGACATGATATTGGTGGCATTAGGCTTCCTGCCTCTAATGATTGTAGTCACGTGCTCCCTCTAGCTATAATAAAATATTGTTATCCAGCTAGAAAATCAACACATTGGCTTCCAAAGCACATGGACTCACTAGTTTTCCTATCAGAATCCTACAGCTTTATGAAGCCGCGCGCTGACAGAATAGCAGAGTAAAAAGAAAATAAAACCGAAAGAAAAACAAATAAACAGCTGTTTCCCCTTGCACGAAGGCATCACTGCAAACAGAGAGTAGTAAAGGTTCTTGCATTGTGAAAAGTCTTTTTGTTCCCTACATCCTGAATGGCAGCATGAATGGTTTTGTTCTGTTTGGGTTGCTATTTTCCAAACTTTATTACCAGGAAAATCATTCCCTAGATGCATGTTGCTCATAATATCCTCCCCTCTAGGGAGAGAAGTTATAGTTCAGACCCCATTTCTAATTTAACCGTTCACTTAATTTTCTTTAACAGTTTAAAACGTCCTGTGGATGCTATGACTTGGGCCATCAATTTGGGAGAGAGCCTGTCAGAATGACATCAGTATTTCATACAACATATTTCACAAAGAAAGGCAAAAACAACTTTGCTAAGACAATGTGTGATAACTATTCTGGCTCGGGTCTGCTCTTATGATGCCTGTGTCTCAATATTTTGGTAATTTATCCTAGATAGTAGGAAGATGAATCGCTCATCAAAGTGAGAATAATCATGCCTAGCTTGTAACCAAGTAATCAAATAATCAGTATAAAAGATATGTCTGGTGAAATGGAGAAAAGGCAAAAAAAAAAAAAAAGAAAGAGAAAATGAAACACTTGAGGAGAGCAGAGCATGCAAAACTGGAAGGTAAGAAAGAGTTTCATTATGTGAAGAAAGAAAATCCTACAACTTGATTAAGTATGTCGGGCCCCATGCACATTCCAATCAATTTTATTATCATAATAGTCACACACCCACCTCCTACAGAAACAGAAATAAAAATAAACAGATGGGACCTAATCAATTTTTAAAAAAATAGTCACACATTCATCTGTAAATTTTCTTCATATGTTTTGTTGAGATCCAACAAACTCTAGGTAGTCAAACCAAAATAAATTAAAAATCTCTAGCAACTCGGAAACTAGCCAAAGTAGGTTGTTCATTTTATAGTTGGGACAATGAGGTCCAGAGATGTCGACTGACTTGTCCCAAATTACTTAATTACTGAGTAAACAAGAATTATTAAAATAATTATTATTATGGAAATCCAGAATGCATACTGTTTCACACATAAACTACACTGCTCCTAATACAACTGAGCTGGTTCCCACAACTGTGAGGCTGGATCCAACCTCTAAATCATGGGGAAAAAATAGATTCTCTCATTGTCTTAATGGGGAGAAAAAACAAGATTCAAAAGCAGTCAACAAAGAAATCAATAGTACTCTCAGAAAAAGTTGCACTCAATAGCCTAAATAGTATATATCATATATTCAGTATAACACTATGTGCTGTATATGTGTGTGTGTGTGTGTGTGTGTGTGTGTGTGTGTGTGTGCACCGGATCAAATATTCTACTCCATGTGGTCTCTAGTTAATGGTAGCTTGGTATCCTCAAGAGTGGGAATTTTCTTCATTGACTATATTTTTTGCAGTTCCCTTAGTACACTCTTAAAGGAATTATAGTCATTCACTTCAATTACCTCTGAAAAGAATATGAATAAAAAAGAAAAACTACAATTGTACTCTGATTTCCAAAAGAAACTGAAATGAGTTTGACTCAGTTAGTCAAGTCTTTAAAGTGCATTTATAAGATAAGCAGAGAGGAGACAGGGTGCAAGCAGAAACCACAGCTTGAAATACAACAGGGCGGATTAAACTGAAGTCCAGTGCAAATCACGGGAATATGCAGAGCATAGCAAAGTCTAATTTAGGTTACTCTTGGCCATCTGGATAGCCTATTTTGTAGGACCAGTGCTCATGTAAGCTTGTGCTGGCACCCTCTAATGCAGTACTTTTCACAGCAGTATGTAGCACCAACACAGTCTGGTTATGTAGCAATAATCTTGGTTCCCATAATGCCTGTAATAAAATCAGGCCTTCTGACGAATGTGCTATGGGGACAAAGTTCTGTACAACCAAATCCAGGCTTGTCCAACTCAGTCAATTACTGTTTTGGAGGAACAGGGCATGACAAGCAAAATTACATACCTCACCCTGCCCCCCACTACCAAATCCTACCTTAAAAAGTGCATATGATGAAGTATTACCCCTGTTATATGGAGATGTTATATGGCACAGTTGACCTTAACAGGGAGATTATATGAGGGGAAGTGGGCAAGGAGGACAACTAATTTAATCACATGAGCTCAGAACTTTTTCTGGATGGTGGCACAAAGGGATGCCAGAGAGATTCAAGTCATGAGAAGGACTACCCATGCCTTTGCTGGTCTCACGATGAAGGGAGTCATGTAAGAAGGGATACTGGTGGCTTCTAGGACTAGTGTGTAGCCCCTGCTGACAGCAAGGAGACAAGGACCTCACTCGTACAACCACAGGAACTGAATTATGCTCACAACGAAGTATGCTGAATAATTAAATTTAACTTAAATGCTTGGCAATGGATGTTTTTGGAGTTTCAAAGCCTCCACATAAAAGCCCAGCCTGCAAAACACCTTGATTTCTACCTTGTGAGACCCTGAGTAAAACACCCAGTCAAGCTTGTCTGGACTTCTGATCTACATAACTGTGATATAATTAATGGATGTTATTTTAAGCCACTAAGTTTGGAATGATTTGTTACACAGCATAGAAAGCTACTACATACAGCAATTTACTTACCTCCCAAAGCTTGTAAAAAACAAAGATGACAATATAAATCATAAGAAGCTGTAATGAGGAGTAAAGAGATGATGCTCATAATACACCTAGCAAAGTAATTATCATGCAATAAGAAATTAAGAAGTTATTACTGTACTTTTAAATATTTTATGACATTTCAAAGATATCTGTCACATTTTGGAAGTCAACCATTCTGAAATCCCCTGCAAAATTGTTTGGCTATTATTTCTGCCAAGGCCATCAATACCTTAAACAGACTTAACAGGTTTGTGTAATTGTAATGTCATGTGAGATAACATACTAAATTAATCAGATGATTCACAAAGTACATTTGAAAATAATTTTGGCTCATTTGTATATTTTCATCTTATACATGCTCCAATTCAGTAGAGCATAAAAAATAATAATATTTTTTTAAAAGATATCTTTAAACAAGATTAGAATCCTGATAAATAAAGTCACAAGTGCTCTAGGTTCTGTTTCACTATTACAATAAAGAACAACTGAAGAATTACCTGAAACCTGTGCAAGGCTAATATCAACTTTAGCAAAACACTCTCAATTTTAGGACCCAAACAGGAAAGATTAAGTGCCTTGTGAATGCTCAATTTGCTTACATGGTTTGACTAGTCAAAATAATGTATGGTTATGAAAATAGAAATGTGACTTGAGAGAAAAGAGCAGAAAATTATGTTGGAATATTAGGAATAGGATAAGAAATGAGAGTACTCTGAAGGAAGATAAACCATGTAATAAAGTTAGAAAGAAACTAGAATACTTTGAAAGAGGAAAAACTATATAGTAAGATGAAAAATAAAGAGAATCTATGAGACTACTGTTAGGATGACAGCAAAATATTACATATATATGACACAAATGGACATGAGTTAAGGAAAAGACACTGCACAGCGACAAAGGGTCAATCCAACAAGAAGATAAAACATTTGTAAATATTTATCCACCAACATAGGAGCACCTAAATATATAAAGCAAATACTAATGTACCCAAGGGGAGAAAAGGAAAAAACAATACAGTAATAGCAAAGAACTTAACATCCCAATGATATCAATGGATAGATCATCCAGACAAAAAATCAGTCAGGAAACCCTTGATTTAAACTACATATTAGGTCAGTCATCTGACCTAACAGACATATACAAAACATTCTATCCAAAAGTAGCAGAATATTTAAAATTCAGAAGATAAGAAATTGTGTTCATCTTCAAGAAAAATAAGACATTCTCTATCATGAGAGACTATAATCAATATATGTAATTTGTTTTCCCTGCTAATAGGAACATATATATCAATAATTACTTTAAGTGTAAATGGATTAAATGCTCCAACCAAAAGACACACACTTCCTGAATAGATACTTATAAAAAAAAAAAAGACTTATATACATGCTATCTACAAGAGATCCACTTCAGACCTAGAGACACATACAAACTGAAAGTGAGACGATGAAAAGAGATATTCCATGCAAACGAAAATCAAAAGAAACCCGAAGTAGCAATTCTCATATTAGACAAAATATACTTTAAAATAAAGAATATTATAAGAGATAAGGAAGGATATTACATAATGATCAAGGGATCAGTACAAGAAGAAGACGTAACAATTGTAGACATTTATGAACCAAACATACAAGCACCTCAATACATAAGGCAAACTCTAACAGACATAAAAGGGGAAATAGACAGTAACACAATAATAGCAAAGAACTTTAACACCCCACTTACACCAATGGACAGATCATCAAAACACACTGAGATTAACCAATGCATTTCTAAATAGCCAACAGGTTACTGAAAAAATAAAATGGGAAATTAAAAAAATTTCTAGAAACAAATCATAATGAAAACACAATGATTCAAAACCTATGGGATGCAGCAAACTCAGTTTTATGAAGGAAGTTTATAGCAATACAACCCAACCTCAAGAAACAAGAAAAATATCAGAGAGATAACCTAACCTTACACCTAAAGCAACTGGAAAAAAGAAGAACAAAAGAACTCCAAAGTTAGTAGAAGGAAAGAAATCATAAAGTTAAGAGCAGAAATAACTGAAAAAGAAATGAAAGAAACGATAGCAAAGATCAATAAAACTAAAAGCTGGTTCCTTGAGAAGATAAACAAAATTGACAAACCATTAGCCAAACTCAAAAAAAAAGGGGGTGGAGGTGGGGAGAAGACTCTAATCAACAAAATTAGGAATGAAAAAGGAGAGATTACAAAAGACAATGCAGAAACACACAGGATCATAAGAGGGGCAGGATGGGATGGGAGGTGGGAGGGAGGTTCAACAGAGAGGGAAATATGCATACCCAGGGCTGATGCATGTTGATGTATGGCAGAAACCGACACAACATTGCAAAGCAATTATCCTTCAATTAAAAAGTTTAAAAAGTAAGGAGACTAAACAGCTAGAAATAACATTAAAACAGAAATGACATGAAAACTACTCGGCTCTGCTCAGTTGCTCAGTCATGTCTGACTGTGACACTTCAGGCTATAGTCCACTAGATTCCTCTATCCAACGGGATTTTTCAGGCAAGAATACAGGAGTGGGTCACCATTCCCATCTCCAGGTAACCTTCCCAACCCAGGGATCAAACCCAGTTTCCTCCATTGCAGGAGGATTCTTTTACCCACTGAGTCCTTGGGGAAGCCGTTAAAATTACTAGATTAAAAAATAAAATTGCTCCCCATCTCCACTCTATTATCTCTAAGCCTTAGTCATACACCAAAATAAAAGGAAAATTGAATTAAAATATATTTATCTTTTTGTTATGAAGGAATAAAATGACAGCTAGTAAGAGGTAGGACTTATTTCTATTGTTAAACCACTGAAGATCAACTAATGGGATGTAAAATTCAAATTAGCAGATTTTACTCATATAACAGATAGAACCTTTATTCATAATGAATGCATAAGTCAGAAGAAGCTGCAATATTTCCTCTATCTTATTTCATATAATTATTTACTAGCAATGATTACCAAAATAAAAAGATACAACTGTCAGTCTCTGTATATAGAAAGATTTTATCAAAGCTGAAATGAAAACTCACCATATTGCAAAGATGGCCACAACAATCCCTTCATCCTTGTGCCTTTGTGCAATGTAATGTCACTTTTCCTTCCATAGAGGGATGGAATCTTTTTTCTGTCCCATTAACCTGGGCTGGCCCTATCTCTATAACTTGCTGAGGTTGAGAAGACTGGCAAAAATAAAAAGGAGTTTCCAGGGCTAGGTTGTAGGAAGCCGTGCCTCTCTGTTTTCTCCATCTTTGAATGCTTCCACTGCCATGAAAGAAAATCCAGCTAGACTGCTAAAGGAAATAATCATAATAGAGAAAAACTCAGACCACAGCCAGTCCCATGGGCCCAGACACGTGAGTGAGGAATCTTGAGTAATTCCAGACAAGACCAACAGAGAAACTGACCAGTCAACAAGCAGAATTGGAAGAAATAATAAAGCACTGTGGCTTTAAGTCCACTAATTCTGGATAATTTGTTACCTAGCAATAGATAACTGATTCACCATATACAAATTTCTAAATTGTAAGATTTAGAAAATATGAGTTAGTAATCTCTAGTCAATAAATCTTAGCCTATAATGTTAAACCATCTAATGTTCTACAGCACTTTGCAGTACTTTTCACAACCTAATTTTCCCCCAACTATAACCTTATGAGCTAGTTATTATTAATATCCAGACTTAAAGAAGAGAAAACAGAGGCTGACTAGTTTACTTAGCTAAAACTGTGCCCACAAAACTAAATATCCTCATTAATCTGTGATCTTCTTTAGGTAGGGGATGTTTTACTCATCTTTGAATCTCAAGCACACGCAAGAGGACAAACATAAAGAAGGAAATTTTTTAAATGTTGGATAGATGGATGGTTGGGTGGGTGGATGGATAAATGGATGGATGAATCAACCTGTTGCTTCCTCTACTCTTATAAATATTTTTAAAAATTGGTATGCATGGAGCCACCTCCATGCACAGCCCATCCAAAGTCTTTCTTTGCTAGCTGTTTTGGCTATTTTTCACTTGAGTTAGTAATAGATAGCTTCTATTCCTGATTGTCTCCTTGTAAGTAAAACCTAATATATCAATGTTTTTCTCAAAACTTAGTACCTAAAACTAAACACAATATTGAATTTATCTAAAACTCCTTTCTGTAATCTGAATTCTGCATCTATAAGAAAGCAATGCTTTGTAAATTTCAAAAGTTTGTCTGAAATAAGGTATCACGTTAAAGAAAACAAATAAAATAATGTCTTGGTTCTAATGGGATGAGATTGAATCTCTCTCTAGAAATCTGTTGTAAGAAGCAAAATGCCTTAGTTAAGATCAATAAACCTCAGTCAGGAAAATATAATTATTCTCTTGTGATCTACTTGACTTGAGGGAATAAATGGACTCATTAATTTTAGCTAGTTTAAGAGGCTTCTTTAAACTGTGCCATTGATTTTGGTTAATTTAGATAGAATTAAAGAAGTCAAGTTGTTTTATTAAATGCTTTTTATAATGCACTTGTTTTGGTCAGTTTTAAAAGATTATAACACCCTTTAATCCCATGGTTAAAACATAAATAATCCCCAATCCTTGATGCCAAGTGCAGCTAGCTACAATTATGTGCTGTTTTGTTCTATCATTTACCATGATGCTCTCATAAACCAAATGTAAACCAAACTTTACATTACTTTCTTTAGAATTATGAACTTCAGAATTTTCAGAAGCTATTATGTTACTTCTAACAATTTTTTAAAAGTCTATATTCATTTTGGTCTTCCCAGGTGGCACTAGGGGTGAAGAACCAGCCTGCCAACGCAGGAGATGTAGGAGATGTGGGTGTGATCTCTGGGTTGAGAAGATCTCCTGGAGGAGGGCATGGCAACCCACTTCAGTAATGACTTTTCTAAACATATATATGCTAAAGATTAGGAAATCTAGATTTCTAGCCCAGACATGTCTGCCATAATTCTGTTCTCTGACAATAAATTATAGCAGGGGTTTGGGAAATATGGCTTGATGGGGAAAATCAGGTTGAAGCTTCTGCTCTATATTTTAAAATTAGTAAAAAAAAAAAAAAAGAAAATTAAAAAAAGAAGAATATGTAACAGAGACAATAGTTGTCCCACAACAATTAAAATAGTTACTATTTGACTGAAAAAAGTTTGATCACTATCAATGGTATTTCCACCCAAACAGACTATCACTTTCTCAAACTTCATTAATCTAAAAGCAAAGCTTTTCTGCCGTGACAACACCTTCTGCTAACTTTTCATTCAACCTGCTTCGACCATGCATGACCCCTGGCTCAGAAGCACCTGTTGCCAGAGCCTCTCTCTGAGCCCCAGTAACCATTTCTATGCTTTCGTGTGTCACCACCGCTATTTTCAACAACTCGGTTGAAACTTGCATCACCTTAAGGCTGAATTCCCATAACTATAATCTGTTTCACTCTTTAATTCTGCTGTCTGTGCCTCTAATGGGTTAATTTAAAACAACAACTTTATTATCATCATAGATCACTTAAACTGTATCAAGTTTTCCACTGCTTACTATTGTATGCATAAATTATACAGCACTGTTCGAGTTTATGGTGGGCTGCCATCTATGGGGTCGCACAGAGTTGGACATAACTGAAGTGACTTAGCAGCAGCAGCAGGGATAGGGAGGGAGCTTGGGATGGTCATGTACACACTGCTATATTTAGAATAGATAACCAACAAAGAAGGACCTATTGTATAGCACGTGGATCTCTGCTCAATGTTCTGCGGCAGCCTGGATGGGAGAGGGGTTTGTGGGGAGAATGGATACATGTATATGTATGGCTGAGTCCCTTTACTGTTCACTTGAAACTATTACAACATTGTTAACTGGCTGTACACCAATATAAAATAAAAAGCAAAAAAAAAAGGAAAATAAACCCCAGGTAAAAGCACCAATTTAGGAGTTGAGATCTTATAGGACAGAGGTACAGCCATAAGAGGAGTTTACAAAGAAGTCTGGATGATTTAAAGAGTTTCTTTAATAAAAGGAAACGTTTATTTAAAAATAATAAAGAAATTATATAGCATTTTCAAAGTCCTACATAATCAGACACCTGCATTTTTAACTTTCTTTTCCAATTAAATGGTGGCCAATAAAAAGTTGTGGGGGGTGTAGCTCAGGGGTATACTGCATGCCTTACATGTACGAGGCCCCAGGTTCAACCCCCACCTCCTTCATCTGTGTATTTTGGGCTTCTCTTACGGTTCAGTGGTAAAGAATATGCCTGTAATGCAGGAGACACAGGAGATGAGGTTCAATCACTGGTTGGGAAGATCCCCTGGATGAGGAAATGGCAACCCACTCCAGTACTCGTCTGAAAAACCCCGTGGACAGAGGAGCCTGGTGGGCTACAGTACAACGGGTCACAAAGAGATGGACAAGACTGAGCAACTTAGCACACACAAATAAGAAGTTACTTACCGACCTTCAGTTAGACTCCTCACTTTATTATATTCTACTTATGCTCTCCATCTTCCAATATATAAAAGAAGGATTTTTAAACTATTATTTAAAATCATAATAAAAGAATAATTACTAACAAATATCAAGCACTGACTACTTAGTTACTGTTCTACGCTATTACACTGACATAGTATGAACAAATATTTTTGTTACAACAACTTTGTAAGGAAAGAATTGCTACTCTCATCATTCTAAAGTTAAGAAATCTGAGGAACAGGGATTCCTGGTCCAAAGTTACACAGCTAGTAAGTGTCAGCACCAGGGCAGGAAAGCAGGAAGGCTGGCTTGCTTCCTTGCACCATGCTCGTCTCAGAATTAAACTAATGTCACCTCCTGTTTGGAAAATTCCTACCACTTGGCTCTCCTGAGGCTCCTTCAAAATGAAAGTGGGTCTAAATAGAGTTTCTTTTACAGTAGAAGTGGAAGGAGACAGGTAGAAAATTCTCAAGGTCAGAAAGATGTGATCCAAGTGAATGTTTCAGCCAGGAGGGAGAGAAAGCGGAAACAGGCAGGAGACGACAGATGTGAGATAAACTCTCCACTGAGGGATCAGGATCCTTGGTGGAGTGGGTTGAGAGTACACTTGGTGGCAAGGCTTAGTCCTGGCTCATGCTTTGGAATTCCTGATGGATATCAACAAAAAGGGTACCCCTCACTAAACAGGCAGCCAAATGTGATAGAAAAATAAAGGTGAGGATTAACTAGGCAGAGGGAAGGACTGAATGAACACACCCAAGCCTCCTCACTGGGAGGGATCCAGAAGTTTCTGCCAAAACCCACAAAAGAATGGTGACGCTAGCTAAGGAGAGAGCCATACTTGTCTGCAAGGGGCAGTGGCGAGGTCACATAAAGGAAGATAAGCCAATTAACGCAGAGATAGTTTAAAAGCATTGTCTGAATAGGTAGACCGAGGCTCAGAGGATCTGCAGGATCTAACTTGTAAAAGGTCCTCCATTGGATTTCCCTGGTGTCGAGTGGTAAAGAATCCACCGGTCAACGCAGGGGACATGGGTTCAATTGCTGGGCTGGGAAGATCCCACATGCTATGGAGCAACTAAGCCCCTCAGCCATAACCTCTGAGCCAGCAATTCAGAGTTGGTGCTCCACAGCAAGACAGGCCACCACGACTACAGAGTAGCCCCTGCTCGTTGCAACTAGAGAGAGCCTGTGGGCAGTAACCAAGACCCAGGGCAGCAAAAGTAAATGAACAAACAAAACTTTTTAAATGCTTTAAATTAAAA
The DNA here is from genome assembly GCA_006410615.1 of Neotragus moschatus. Taxonomy (NCBI): domain Eukaryota; kingdom Metazoa; phylum Chordata; class Mammalia; order Artiodactyla; family Bovidae; genus Neotragus; species Neotragus moschatus. Next base: position 644,916 of record SJYA01002365.1, on the reverse strand, counting down.
AAAGGATCCTTCGTTCCGAAGAAAAGCCTTCTTAACAAGGATGTGCTTACATTTCCTGGCATATGTAGAACTAAATATTACCTCTATTACAAAATCAGTAATTTAACAAGTTTTAATAAAACCACAGTGTTTTAACTACAATTATACAATATCTATTAATAAAAGGTATACCTTCCTCCTGCACATTTTAATGTACAAATTACAGTTCTGTAACGTAAGTTTACTACTACTGACGGTAGACAAATCTCCACTGCCTCATAAAAAAATGTTAAGATTTCAGGTGAGGTTTCCACAGAATATTAAAATAATCCCCTGTATAAGAGAATTAGAATTAAGATAGAAGATAAAATGGGGCTTCCCAGGTGGCACTAGTTAGTAGTGAAGAACCCGCCTGCCAACACAGGAGACATAAGAGAGGTAAGTTCCACCCCTGGGTCAGGAAGATGCCCTGAGGAGGGGATTGCAACCCACTCCAGTACTCTTGTCTGAAGAAACCCATGGACAGAAGAGCCTGGCGGGCTACAGTCCATAGCGTAGTAAAGAGTCAGGTAGGACTGGAGCACACACGCAGGAGATGAATCAGTAAGCTTACTAACAGCAAATAGGTAGGAACAAACTAGCAGTGAAGTTCCGGCTCATATACATTGTGACTAGCCCTCCACACATATGGGCAGATGACTAACCAGGCAGAGTATTTTGACAAGTTCTTGAATATTACGCACATTAGGACACTAAGACAAAAATAAACACGCTCCACCTTATGAGCACTTAAACATCTCAAAAATTAGTATCTAACTCAACTCCACCCTTCCTTCCTGAATAAACTGAGCCTTGAAAAGCAGAAGACAAACTTATTTCTTAATCTTGCCGACTAGAAGAAGCAAATACATGTTTCCTGAAGGTGAGTCACTTACTAAGGGTGGTGTTCTGGAAAAATAGGCTATGAATTAAACCATACTGCACCTGCCCTGTCCATTTTACAAACGACAAAGCTGCGAGCGGCAGTAGCTAGCCTGCGTTTGCTGCAGTGCTCCTAAGCGCTGGAGCTGGGCTTCAAATTCTAATAGTGTCCCACAGTGCATTTCACAAAACTCAGCATCCATTCTCTGAAAAAAAGTCATCCTTAATAAAAGGAATAGAATAGTTACTTCTTAACATAATCAAGTCTTCTTTAAACTAATACCAGCTTCTAAACTACTAACAAATCACTGTTTCCCCACTGTATTCAGGACTAAGAATAAGATACCCTGGTGGCTAGTCTTTGGAACTGTTTTGGGAATTTCTGATTAATAAAGTAGAAAAAATAAGAAATTCTAGTTAAATCTACTCAAAAAAATAAGACCATCACTTTTATAAATTCAACAAGTATTTAATACAACAAAGCTAAATACAGTACTTGAGATATCACAGACTGAAATGGCAAGTTCTTTAAGATGGTTTGGAGCAAAACAAATGATAAATAAAAACTGAATAACTATAATTTTCATATTCATCTTTCTATATTTTAGCAATATGTAGAGGAAATTATATAACTCATATGATTGACAAAAGTGTACAATTAGGATAAATATGATAAAGACTATATTAGAACTACATAAAAATCAATAAAGCTAAACTAAAAAGCAAAAAAGACAAACAATTTGAGAAATATACTTTATTCCTGGATAGAAACACTATGTATTCAGAGATATTTTTCCAAATCATTTCACAGGAAATGAAATTGACATTACAATCTTTATGTCCATCTGGGAAAAATCTGCTAGTGAAAACAGTGGGAATAATTTTGAAGTAGTAAAGTAATTAACCTCCAATTAAAATAAATAAATTTGTATTTTAAAAAAAATTAAAAAAAAGAAAAGTAATAAAGAGGAACCAGACCTAACAGATGTGAAACAAATATATAAAAGCCTGATTTGGGGATAGGATTTAAAGCAATTTTTTCAAAATTCAACAAAATAAAATTGATAGTTGACAAAAATGAATATTTCTATAAATTAATGTACAATAAACCACATGAAAGAGTAAACAGTTAAGAAAAGTGAAAAAAAATACTAAAATGTACTTGTTCCTTATATTTTTAAAGGATTATAAAATTTGGTAAGAAAAACAAAAAATATCTCTAAATATAAATAACAAAGATCATTGCAGTAAAAATACAAACAACAAATGAACACTTTATGGAATCCTATATCTACGGTAATCAAGAAAGCAAATTAGACTCAAATGCATTTCTTACTTTTCAAATCTGGGGAAAAAGTTAAATTTTATTGACTTTAAGAAGTGATCACTATGTACGCAGATGTCAAATTATAACATTGTACAGCTGAAACTTATGTAATTAAAAATTTGTTTGTTATTTTTTTTATAAAAGTGATGTACATAGTTGAAAAACAAAACAAAAAGAAAAGATATTCATTTTAGAAACTGTATCCTGATTCCTGTCCCTGTTCACCTGTGTTCCCTCCACCTTCCTGCCTTGATTTAGGCAAACATTTTTAGTTCTTGCAAATACTTAAAAGTTTCCTTATGAAATGCAAGCAAATTTACTAATATATACTTATATTTCCACATTCCTCAGATAAAATTAAATAACAAGCAGCCCTTCACATGAGGTTGAACATATTTTTTATGAATCAAAATGCTGTTTGTATTACTTATTTATTTGACTGTAATGGGTCTTTGTTGTTGAACGGGCTTTTCTCTAGTTACAGAGAGTGGGGGCTGCTCTACTTGGTTAATGGGCCTCTCATTGCAGCAGCTTCTCTTGCTTGCAGAGCACAATCTCTAGAGTGTTCAGGCTTCAGTAGCTGCGGCACACATAGGCTTTAGAGCACAGGCTCACTATTTGTGGCACACGGGCTTAGCTGCCCTGTGGTACGCGGGATTTTCTTGATCTAGGAATCAAACCTGTGTCTCTTGTACTGGCAGGCAGATTCTTTACCATGGAGCCACCAGGGAAGCCCACTATTTGTATTTTTTAATGCTTATTTATCTTTGCCTACTTGGCTCAGTTGGTAAAGAATCTGCCTGCAGTGTAGGAGACCTGGGTTTGATCCCTAGGTCAGGAAGATCCCCTGGAGGAGGGCATGGCAACCCACTCCAGTATTCTTGCCTGGAGTATCCCATGGACAGAAGGGCCTTGCGGGCTACAGTCCATGGGATCACAAAGAGTTGGACACAACTTAGGGACTCACACACACTGTTCTATTGCTTTGTATTTCTTTACATTCCCACAATTCCTAAAATATATTTAAGAGAGAAAACTCCTGGTCATTTGAGAGGCAAATATTTTTTCCCAGCTTATCATTCTCGTTTAGAATTTCTCCAGAGTTTTTCTTTCGTTTTAGCTTGTATATTTTTGCCAACCAAAGGATTTCTTTTAGTGAGTCAGTTACCTTTTTTCTCTCTCGCTTTTAGGTGCTGGAATTGAGCAACAGAAAATGGTTAGCTAGATTCCATTTTTCTTTTTAAGTATTAAGTCATTTACAAATAACAGCTTTACTTACACTTTTTAAAATTTCATACCTCAAATTCCTTTGCTTTTTTTGGTTTTGTTAACTAATATCTCTGGTACAACATCACTAGCAGGAGTGAGAGGTAAACACAATTACCTTGTTTGTTCTTTGAGCAGAAATAACAGAAGTATCTCTAGCATTTAGCCATTATGTTCCTGTATGTGTGAACATACAGTTTATTGTTTTGTCATGGTTATAAAATGTTTGACTCTTTCTTTATTGAGCTATCTCTTTTTAAAAACATCCAGAATGGTTGCTAAATTTTATAAATGAGTAGAAATTAACATATGATTTTTCCCTTAGATCAACTATTACGATGAAATATTTTAAATAGACTTCATAATCTTTCATCCCTGGAATGAACTTTACTTCATCAGGAATACATAATTTCTTTAATGAGCTGCAAATAATTTACTGAAGAGTTTTTCATTGATATTCATAAATAAAATTGAAAATAGTTTTCTTCTTGTGAAATTTTGAGCATGTTTAGGTGTCAATGATAATCTTCCTTCACTAAACCAAGCTGAATTTATATTCCTCTGGGAAGGTTTAAATCACACTGAAGTACTCTCGTCTTTTAAAAAATCATTAGATAGGGTATAATATACAAATGATGCATACTGTAATATCTAGGTAACAATTAATATCTTGAGCTATAACTTTTAAAGGTACATTTAATATTTAAGGGAAAAATAAAGAGTGAAATAACATTAATAAATTAGTAGAGGAAATAAGGATAGCAAAAAATTCATTAATCCATATAAAGTCAAGAAAGGAAGGATAAAACTACATAAAGAGATGAGTCAAGTGGCTGGTAGATATGAATCCAACTATATCAGTAATTATATTAAATGAAAATGGACTAAATACTCTATGTAAAAGACTAGGATTGCCAGATTAAGTTAAAAACAAAAATGTAAAACAGCTACCTCTTGTTACAGGACGCACGCCTGTAATATAAGGACAATGCCAGGGTGAAATGGAGGGGAAAATCATGCAAACACTGCAAAGAATAAGCTGGGGCAGCTCTACTAATTTTGGATAAAGCAGACTTGAAGGCCAGTCACTTACTAGAAAGACAGGCGGGCATTTCATACCCTGTAAAAGGTCCATCCACCGGGGATATCATGATAAAAAATGCAGCCTCCTAAAAAGTATAGCTTTAAAGTTTATAAAGCAAAGCTAGTAGAACTAGAGAAAAGAGAAAAAGGCAAATTCACCATCATCTGGGTGACTTTAAAATATCTCTCTCAAAAGCTAACAGAACAGAGAAAGAAAATTCATCAAGGATAGAGTAGGCCTGAAAAAAAAAAAAAAAAAAAAAAAGCTTGATCTACCTGACACGTATGATGCATTGTACCTCAAAATGGAAAAATTCACTCTTCTACTTCTGGAATATTTGCCAAAGGTGACCGACCGACCATGTGCTGGACCCCAAAGCAAGTCATTATATTTAAAGAACTAAAATTATTCAGTGTTTATTTATCTGATAGAATTCTGGCTGTGAAATCAATAACAAACTCTTAGTTTATTTTTCCAATTCTCAACTGTGTGAAAAATAAACAATAGACTTCTTAAAGAACTCACGAAGCCAAAGAAATTCCAATGGAATTCAAGCAAATAAAAAAGATATGACATCACCATTAAGCACAGAAAAAGGATTCTAGGAAATAGTGCATTTCCAAGAAAGCAAGAGGAGGTAAAAATGGGAAAGCAGCAGGACAGGAGTGAAGCCCCTAGATGGAAGAGCCCAGGCAGGCTGGCCATTCTTAAGTGCACAGAGCCACACAAAGGCAGCTTTGCATTCACCCCAGGCAGAGGAAGGGGCAAGATTTGCAAGAATGTGTTACTAACTCCTACAACCTACAGGGCAAAGATTAGCTAGACAGCCTGTTAACTTCCCGACATTTCCATGGAGGAAACCCCATGCAGGAAATTCAGGATATGAGCTGGTACCCGACCCCACCTGTCATTGAGGGACACAGCTACTTCATACGAAGGCATTTCCTTCCTTTCTGAAAAATGTACTTTCTGAGATCTGCTGCTCATGGGGACAAAGAACCTTTCTCCATTTCTCCTGGCAATGACTCCCTGCTCGAGCGCAGTCCCCACACAGAACTGGGCTCTTTCTTTCCCATTGGTGATTGCTGACAAATGTCACGACATGGCCCCCTCCATACTTCCATTTCTCTCAGTCCCTCAATGGAACGTCCTGTGCAAATGTTGCCAGCCTCAGGTGCTTTAGTCTACAGCCCACACTACAGCTTTTCACTTCAGATTTTACAGCTTTTTCACTGTCTCTGAGTTTTGCTTTAGATTTAGTTTGTGAGTCTTTCCCTAGTCCCATTCTATTAATACATGATTTCCAAGATGAGAATTACATTTGGTCCAATCCACTGCTCATCATGGAAGCAGGAAAGAGTGCTTTAAAGTTGTTAAATGTCAGCAATGAAGAGAATGTAGTGTCACCAAGGCTCACAATGATATGATGAAGACGTAAATCTGTACATATTTTCTGGAATATGTCTGGAGTACCATTTATAACTTTAAACATTTGAATTCTAGAAAATTTTCCTAATAAAAATTTCAAAAATCTGGTCACAGATTTATTTTAAAAATATACTTACTCAAGTTTTCTTTTAATAACTACAAGTTAATGACATTATAATAGGTTAAGATATATTTAAAGTATTATATACACATGAAAAATAATATCAACTTATGTAATATCACAAGGAAATGCCACAGTTTGCTGTTGAACAGACAAAAGTACAAGGCAAATTTTCAGTATTTTTATATCAACCACGTAGAAAAAAATAGCCCTGGAAAGAATCATGTAATAATCTGCCTCTTAGCTATTGCATTACTGGCAATATTTCTCTCTTCTTATACTTTTCTGAGCTCTTAACTCTTATGATAGTGAGCACACTACTTTGATAATCAGAAAGATAACAAATAAAACAAAAATCTTGAGACATTCTCCCACAGATAAGAACAGCTATTGCAGGCCTCCACAAACCATCAAAAGGGTTGTTTTTAAGGACCCCAAAGGAAGCTCCTCTGTATTTTTATTAAGAATCCCTAAACTCAAGAGACCACCTGCTCAAAAACTAGGAATAAAAAATTCCAATAAACTGAAAGTACTTTTGTTATGACTTCAAAACAACTGAGGGGATATTCCTGTTAATGTCTTGCATATTTCAAGTATGATTTCACTTAATGAAAATTCCCCTGGTTTTTGCCCCAGAATTGATCATAATGGAATTTTTTAAATAACATGTTTATTCATTTTCATAAACAGTGACAATTTAGAGCTATGTTGCTGTGACAATAATGTCCCAAGTTCTATTCCTCAACATCTAAAGGCCTCTCCATCTTCTTCTTTGAGCCTTCAGTGGTAGCAACACATAAAATGTACTTATCTCTAAGACTGTCAGTAAGTTGTTTCTCAAGTTTAGGGAATTCTTAGTAAAGATTCTAGGAAACAGAGCAGTTTCAAAGAAACACATGAAGTTAGAAGATATGTCTTATTTTGTAGGTAATTATAAACAAAAGACATTTTCTTCATTCTTTTTCTTTCAATTTATATTTGCTTTATTATTTTATAATGCCAGAAATGATTGCATAAGAAAGGAATTACTTTTTTCCCTCTTAGGATTCTTGTAAAGGGTTTCACTTTTCATAAACCCCTGTATTTACTCTACTGCGTATTCTGATCTAAACACATGATACAGACATTTTTCTAACAGAGTTATATATTATAACTGAAAGTAAAATTAAATCATGTGTTCCCTTTATCAAAAAGAAGCTAGCTCCTTGGATTTCCATTTCTGTGACTTTATTTTGTTTAGTTCTTGAGACTACTTGATTTTACATCGCTCTCACTTTTCAAAAGTTTCAAATAGTCACTCTAGAACTCTAATCTATATTCTTCTCTGATCTCTTTACCTTTGTAAAATCATTCAGAGATTGGATCGCTGCATTACCTTTATTATCTAATTCTAAGGACACTAGTTTCTTTAAAATTGACTTAATAATAGCAAAAAGTGAGAGGCAGAATTTCTTCAACTAATATGCCAAGGGTCGGCAAACTGACCCACAGGCCAAATTTCACTTTCCATTTGTTAAGTTTTGTTAGGATAAAGCCATGCCTATCTATGTCTACACTTTCCCAATACTTTCAGTATATAGTGGCAGAGGTGAGCAGTTGCAAGAGACATCATTTGGCTGGAAAAGCCTAAAATACTTACCGTCTGGCTTTTTTTCCAGAAGAAAATTTGCCCACTTCTGCTATGTGCAATGTTCTCTGTCCTCAGAAAATGCTTTCAACCTTCTACGACAAATGGCATTTTAGTTTTTACTAAGATGCTCACTTCTTAAAAATCTCAGGTACATATATAATATCCCCTAGTTTGCCACATCTTCTTTATTGTTAATTACATTATTACATAAACGGGTCTATACTGCATGATGTAATTCTTAAAACCTTACTTACATGACCTCCTATATGCTGGCTATCTGCTAACATTGACTTCTTGACTTCCTGTGACATCACCAACATGGCACATGATGAGACATAATTTTGAAGAGCCACGTGACCATATATAGGAATGGATTCTGTAGGAGTCAAAGGCAGGATAAAGAGATTAAAAATTATGTACTGAATAATCTTCCCTTCCTTGAATTTATAATTACTTCTGCATCTGATGATGCTGGAAAAGACAGGAAGACTCATGGAGAAAGCTTCAGAAATCAATAGGAACATTTTAAAATTAATTGGCCCTAAAATCTTCAGTCTTCCTCATAATTTAGCTCACATCCATGCTGAATATAGCTGCTTCATTTGGGAAAAGAAATAATCATACATTATTTAAAAGGAAGATTTTTTTTTACTCTTGCCCTGGAACTGGTGATGAGAACCAAATATTGGGGATAAAGAAGCATTAAGCTTCCCTACATTCTAAAGAGAGTTTTGTAGATTTCTAGACACCTACTCAGAGAATTCATAGGCAGGCAAACCTATACTCTACTTCTCCTACTTCAACACCATCAACTCCAAGACCCCATGACTGGTCCATATACAGAAGACTAAAATACTAGCATGGGAAGTGAGAGGCAATGATTGGAATCACCAGTCAGCAACATGACAGGAAGTACTATGGGACTACACACAAGAGCCACTGTGTTATACACTGAGTTGTGTCTCACCAAAATTCTTGTGTTGAGGCCCTAGCCCCCATTGTAATGGTATTTGAAGACGGGGTTTGGAAGATGACTAGGGTTAAATGAGGTTGTAAGGGTGGGACCCTCATGATGGATTAATGTGGAGTTATGAGAAGTGGTATTAGAGCACATGGTTTCCTTCTCTCTCTACATCTCATGAGGACACAGCAAGAAGGCAGCCATCTGCAAGCCAGGAAGGGAGGCCTCCCCCAGGGAACTCAATCAGCTGGCATCTTGATCTTGTGCTGTACTCCCAGGGAAGGGATCTGAACGGGCAGGAAAAGCCCAGTTCTGGAACCTTCAAACCAGAACGTATCAATAACCTGTTCCTGTTAGCTAGGAAGGGAAGCAACAGCTAACAGAGTATAGCCTAGTTAAGTCAGGAGCCATCTGGTATGTTTGTCCTTCGCCACCTTTTAGGCCCTCAACTTCCAGTAGTTAAAACCAGAAGGAGGTTGCAAAGCAAGAAAATGTTGACCACACCCTCTTCCCTCAACTGGTTCCACAGGCCTCACTTGAGCTAACTGAACATCATCTGGAGATGAGACTGGAATTTTAAATGGACTAGACAATTCAATAATCGGAAGAGACCAAGATGCCACGTGATCTGACAGTTTTGTGAATGGATAATTACAAATATATTACAAAAGAAGTTGTGCCTGAAACACTGAAGAGTCAGCACACCTAGGTCTTTGATACCATATGTTATGACAGGAAAAGAAAGAGGCAAGGACTGTTCAAAAAAGAGTACAGCATTGTGGATCACTTTAAGGCAAATTCCTATTCTATCATTTCTCCCACTTTCCAGAATTCACTTTTCTAGTTTATTCCCTTTCAAATTCCCTTCTTAACAATCTTTCACCTAATCCATTACTATTATATAACAGTAAGAATAACAAGAATTCTTATGAAGCTTTTTGTTGAAAGAAAAAAAGATTTTTGAGAAAAATGTTTATTCAACTCAAAAGTTGATCTTAAGACACAACCACTAACAAACCTTTCTCTCTCTTTCTCTCTCTCTCTCTCTCTCTCTCTTTTTTCTGGTTTCTCCTCTGCATCATGTTCATACAACAGCCAACTCCTTAGTTCTGGTTTCTCTTCCTATTTGTATTATCTATATGCAGGTCAGGAAGCAACAGTTAGAACTGGACATGGAGCAATGGACTGGTTCCAAATAGGAAAAGGAGTACGTCAAAGCTGCATATTGTCACCCTGCTAATTTAACTTCTATGCAGAGTACATCATGAGAAACACTGAGCTGGAAGAAGAACAAGCTGAAATCAAGATTGACGGGAGAAATATCAATAACCTCAGATATGCAGATGACACCACCCTTAAGGCTGAAAGTGAAGAGGAACTAAAGAGTCTCTTGATGAAAGTGAAAGAGGAGAGTGAAAAAGTTGGCTTAAACATTCAGAAAACTAAGATCATGGCATCTGGTCCCATCACTTCATGGCAAATAGATGGGAAAACAGTGGAAACAGTGTCAGATTTTATTTTGGGGGGCTCCCAAATCACTGCAGATGGTGACTGCAGCCATGAAATTAAAGGATGCTTACTACTTGGAAGGAAAGTTATGACCAACCTAGAGAGCATATTGAAAAACAGAGACATTACTTTGCCAACAAAAGTCCATCTAATCAAGGCTATGGTTTTTCCAGTAGTCATGTATGGATGTGAGAGTTGGACTATAAAGAAAGCTGAGCACTAAAGAATTGATGCAAGGAGATTCAGCCGGTCCATCCTAAAGGAGATCAGTCCTGGGTGTTCATTGGAAAGACTGATGTTGAAGCTGAAACTCCAATGCTTTGGCCACCTGATGCAAAGAACTGACTCATTTGGAAAGCCCCTGATGCTGGGAAAGATTGAGGGCAGGCAGAGAAGGGAATGACAAAGGATGAGATGGTTGGATGGCATCACCAACTCAATGGACATGAGTTTGGGTGACTCCAGGAGTTGGCGATGGGCAGGGAAGCCTGGTGTGCTGCAGTCCATGGGGTCACAAAGAGTCAGAAATGACTGAGTGACTAAACTGAACTGAACTGAACTCTATTATCTCAGAAGAATTTATTCTTTGAGATTTTTCTTGGATATTTTCCCATCCATTCTACAAACACTCATCAACTTGATCAGGAACGCCTAAGAGATATCTCTTCCTTGGGCATTTTCCTTCTGCAACCAAGAAATAAGCTTCCTGGATAGGCACCACAACTGAGAATTCCACAGAATGTGTGAGAATGAAATCAGCAAATATGCTGAAAGGCACAGGATGAGCACGCAGGCCCATCTGATTCTCAAAAGGAAGGGCCTTGAGAGCTGCTATGACTTTCTGGTTACCCCCTGGACTTCCCAGGTAATGCTAGTGATAAAGGACCCACCTACCAATGCAGGAGACATAAGAGATGTGGGTTCGATCCCTGGGTCAGGAAGATTCCCCTAAAGAAGTAAATGGCAATCCACTCTAGTATTGTTGCCTGGAGAATCCCATGGACAGAGGAGCCTGGCAGGCTACAGTTCACAGGGTTGCAAAGAGTTGGACACAACAGAAGCAACTTCACACGCATGCACATTTACCCTTTTAAGCTTCAAAATAGAGGATGAATAAAAGCACCTACATCTCTGATTTAAAGCTAGATAGATCCCTGCCTTTCATGTCCTCTGTTGGCTGATGTTCCAATTATTAGCAACAAGGATAATGTTTCTAGAAAATAGGAGGCAAGCTTCTTCAGGAAATACCTAAGAAGGGGTAATGAAAATATTTAAAAACCAAATTCAACTCAGCTCTGCTGCCATTTGCTGCAACGACCTGCCTAAACTAATGCAACACAGTCTTGAAGATGCTGTAATAATGCATGCCCTCCATCTCCACACTGCAGTTAAGGCTGACTGATCCAGATCACTGGCCTCTCTGTGGCCAAATGCATGTTTGGGAAACATTTTTGTCTCTTACTTTGGACTTCAATTTGTACACAATGAAATGAAATAGAATCAAAGAGTGTTTGATACTCCAAACAACTTTCATCCAGGCATCCGTATTTCAAAGAGGATAAATGGTTCCCAAAGGAAATGCCTTCCTCTGACCAGCAAAGCCATCTAAGGATTGTTATGCCTTTCCATAAAAGATGCAAAGAAGCTCGGCAGAACTGTCATGAACACGGAGGCAGTCATCACACTAGCTGAGAGCTCAGAGCTGACTCTCTGCAGAGATGCCCTCAATGGACCCCTCCCTGGGGACCCGGCCTCCTTCCCTGGAGTTGGAGCACTCCTAAAGGGTCATCAAGCTTCAGAGAACTCCTTATGGGATTGACTGGCTGTGGTCTTTGCTCCAACTGCACCCCAGTTCAACTTGTCCTTCTACCCACTTACTTCCATCCCCCTCATTTCCATCGGGTGTTCCTGAAGACACACCCCGTGAGACTCCTGCATGTACATTTCTGTCTTAGAGTCTGCTTTCCAAAGAAGCCAGTCTACAAAAAGGTTATACTCTCTTATCTGAGAAAATGTATGGTTGAGAAACACTTGGATCAACCCTACTTAGACTGGGAGGGGGGGTCTCCTTTAATTTGACAGTGTGCACTGTGAATCTTCAATGAATATCTAGAAGTTATTTAACCACAGAACTCTCTTCTTATAGTGAACATCTAAGATCCGTACTCTACGGAGTATGCTCTGGGAAACATGACTGCAGTTCACTCTAGCTCTCGTGAGAATATAATTGGTAAAGTTGTTCATGCCAGTCCCTCCTGTAATGGCAAAAGAATGGAAATAACAATGGGGGAACAATAAAGAAAACAATAGAGGAATGTTTATATAAATTATGATATTTCATGAAATATTATGAATCCCTAAAAAGAAATAAGAAATTCTTTAAGTTCTAGAATGAAAAAGTATCCAAAGTATATATTTTTAGTCCAAACAGCAAGGTTAGGTGACTGTGTGTACTTGTTCTTTAAAAAGGGCAGGATTAAATATACGTGTACATTTTCTTCTGCATGCATAAAACATTTGGAAAGGCATACATTAGAAAATGATAACACTAGTTGTTTCTGTAGAAGAAAATTAAAAGCACTTTGACCTTTTCATTTTAAATCATAGAAACAGATGACCTCTTCAAACAATTAAACTATTAAAAATTAAAAGCAAAACACTGCAAAATATTAGATAGCAGATATTTAAATACTTTGTCTAATCATATATGAAGAAACTCTGGAAAATGTATAACATCCTCGACAAAGTTACTTATACTGTGAGCTCCTTGAAGACAGGAATCATATTTTATTCATTTATTCATAATTTCCAAAGCCCAGTGGAGTGCCTGAACCAGAGGAGATGGTAGATCATTTGTTTGCTTTTTAACTGAATCCTACTGCATCTATATAGCAATAGATTTAAAGCAGTCCTTCCTTCCTGAAATTTTTTTTTTTTAAATTTGAGATCTAGGGAAATTCTAAAAATGGAGAAAGACTAGCACATTCTCTTAATGTATTTTCCTGGTTTGGTTTTCCCCTCATAAGCCTATAGTCAGCAACACTTAAAAGTATCTGAAGCAGCGCTGTCCAATACAATGGCCACTGGGCACATGTGGCTATTTAAATATAAATGTAAATTAATTAAAATGAAATGCAACTAGAAATTCACATCCCTAGTTGAGCCAGCCACATTTCAAGTGCCCAAAAAGTCACATATGGTTAGTGGGTACCATACTGGACACAGCAGAGAACATTTTCATTGCTGCAGAAATTTCTGGATAGCACTGTTTGAGGTATAGTACAGAAATTGATTTTGGACATTAACGGGTTGAATTCCAACTTAGGTACTTACTAGAGGTACAGTTTAGGGAAAGTTGATCTCTCAAAGCTTCCGTTTCCTCATCTGGAGAATAGGGAAAATGAGAAAACTTATGCCATTGGGTCATTATGAGGCTCAAATGAGCTCTTTCATGCAGACTTCATAGGACACGGTGAACACGTAAAATGTTACCTCTCAGTGACTATCACTACTGTGAATATTACACCTCACCATGAGCCAGTCATCTTGTCCCTATCAAACAGGCTCTTCCACCCCTCCCACAGGACTGGAAAGTTAACAGAATAGCCTTTAACATTCTCACAGTCTAGGTCAGTGCTATTCAAATACCAGTTTTACCAGACCACCTGACCTGCCTCTTGAGAAACCTATATGCACGTCAGGAAGTAACAGTTAGAACTGGACATGGAACAACAGACTGGTTCCAAATAGGAAAAGGAGTACATCAAGGCTGTATATTGTCACTCTGCTTATTTAACTTCTATGCAGAGTACATCATGAGAAACGCTGGGCTGGAAGAAGCACAAGCTGGAATCAAGATTGCCTGGAGAAATATCAGTAACCTCAGATATGCAGATGACCACCCTTATGGCTAAAAGTGAAGAGAAACTAAAGAGTCTCTTGATGAAAGTGAAAGAGAAGAGTGAAAAAGTTGGCTTAAAGCTCAACATTCAGAAAGCTAAGATCATAGCACCTGGTCCCATCACTTAATGGCAAATAGATGGAGAAACAGTGGAAACAGTGACAGACTTTATTTTGGGGGAGCTCCAAAATCACTGCAGATGGTGATTGCAGCCATGAAATTAAAACAAGCTTACTCCTTGGAAGGAAAGTTATGAACATCCTAGATAGTATATTGAAAAGCAGAGATATTACTTTGGCAACGAAGGTCCATCTATTCAAGGATTGGGGACAGGAGGAAAAGGGGACGACAGAGGATGAGATGACTGGATGGTATCATCGACTCGATGGACGTGAGTTTGAGTGAACTCCGGGAGTCGGTGATGGACAGGGAGGCCTGGCATGCTGTGATTCATGGGGTCGCAAAGAGTTGGACACAACTGAGCGACTGAACTGAACTGAACTGAACTGAAGAATGCACTAAATCTTTCTTCAGAAAAGTCTTGTTAGAGAAATAAAAGGTCAGATGAACTAAATATGTGTTAGTGGTGTGGTGCATTTACATTCTGCGGCAAGCTCTTCACTGGGCCAAATTCTGGGAACAAACATTTTGATACTTTGGCCTGCAATGGTCTAGTTAGAATCACATTAACCCCTTGATATGATTTTAAAATTCTCACAAAGAAACGGATCGCCAGTCCAGGTTCAATGCATGAGACACGGTGCTTGGGGCTGGTGCACTGGGATGACCCAGAGCAATGGGACGGGGAGGGATGTGGGAGGGGGGTTCATGATGGGGAACACATGTACACCTGTGGCTGATTCATGTCAAAGTATAGCAAAGCCACTACAATATTGTAATTAGCCTCCAATTAAAATGAATAAATTTATTAAAAAATAATAATACTTCCTGAAAAAAATAAAATTCTCACACAGAAGTCTATTAAACTTTTCCATGAGTAGAGCAAAGTCTAAGACAACAGAATTAAAGGATAAAAGAAAGCTGGGTCAGTCCAAATGAAGTTTTTATAGTAGGTAGCCCTGAGCTCAATTTTGAAGAACATAAGAATTGTGATGAGGGAATAGAGAGAAGTAAGAAAAATAACAAAGGAATAATACCAAGAAAAAGGAAACAGAAAGATGGGAGAGAAGACTTTAGCTTTTAGCCCTTCAAGAACAAAGTAGTATTTTCCTCTTATCCCTTAAGCCCAGACACTCCCTTGTTAACTCGTGGCTTTCCAAAGAGAAAATCAGATAGACTTGATTTGGGGCGTCCTTAATCCAATTATGCAATATCTATCTACCTAGAATAAAAATATGAAATACATAATAATTTTAAACTCTCTAACGTTATATATGGAAAGCTATTTTGGTGACTTTCTGATCCTTCAAATATTTGCAGTTAAAGATAAATGAGCTCCAAACCAAAAAGCTCCCAAGTACGTGTTTCAAATGAGTGTTCTTTCTCCTTCTTCAGGTATTTATAGGAAAAGATCCATATCAAAATTATTCTTCATCATAAAAGTCAGCCAATCATTACTAAACAATTTTCCAGTACTGCCACTACAGATAATTGTTTAACTATTAAAGTGTATGTTGTGATTTATAACTGCCATAATGGCACCAATCTCTACATGATTGCTTGGTGCTGCCATGGAAGGCATACCTCATCTGCTGTGGCATAAAATGCTGTCTGACAATTTATACTGATGAGCATTTCTTATTACCTGCTGATAATAACCTATCAGTGAAAACGACAGCTTAATTATACAGCACATCTCCTGCTGGCAAATAACTGGATTCAAACATTTCTCTTGCTTCTCACCAATCCCTAACAGAAGCAGAAAGAAGAATCACTGCAACCCTCAGAAACAACACTTAAAATTAAGAAAAAAAAAAATCTAAGTCAAAGTTGATCTTTTATTAACCACATATGTACTTTAGCCCGATAATTCCTCAGCAACTCACTTCCAGTTCCTGAGAGCTGGTTGCCATTCTCCTAGGCTTTTATATTTCTTACTGATTAGGCCTCTGATATTTCACATTCCATATACTGGGCTTTTTATGAAATGGGTCAAATGATTTATCCTAAGCATTGAATCTCTGAATCAACACCATGGCCACAGATTTGCTGTAGTAATCCCAAAGGTCTTGTTTCCAAGGCATTGCTTGTCGATTCCTTCCTGACAAGTAGATTCAACTCAAGTCTACAGAGCAAAGCAGTAGTGCTTACAAAGCTAGGTGGCTGGCTGTTTCTAGCAATTAAGTTTATTTAGCTGGCAGCATGCTTACATTCCTAAGTTCCACGCGGTCCGTGGGCGGCTGGCCTTCTCTTCCCTGGACTGGACGGTGGAACTTCCCGACTTTTTCAGCACTGGTGGGTTCCTTCTTTTCCACTAGAGCTGTGTGTCATTATCTGGGAACAGCCAACAGAATGGCTGCCCCTCAGTTAGGAGACTTAAAGCAGTGTTAGCTCTCCACCTCGTCTTTCATTGGTCTCATTAAATATTCTTTTTTTGAATGAATTTTTATTGGAGTACAGTTCCTTTACAATGCTGTTTTAGTTTCTACTGTAAACAAAGCAAATCAGCTATGCATATACATGTATATTCAACTTTTTGGATTTCCTACCCATGTAGGTCACCACAAAGGATTGAGTAGAGTCTCCCGAGCTATATAGTAGGTTCTTATTAGTTATCTATCTTATACATGGTATAAATAGTGTATATACATCACTCTCAACCTCCCAATTCATCCTACCCTCCCCTTTCCCCCTTGATACATATATACAATGGAATATTACTCAGCCATGAAAAAGAACAAAACTGGATCATTCGCAGGGATGTGGACGGACCTAGAGACTATCATACAGAGTGAAGTAAGTCAGAAAGACAAAAATAAATATTGTATATTATTAATACTTATATATTAAATCTAGAAAATGTTACAGATGATTTTATTAGAGACACAGACATGAGATCATTAAATATTCTTATTTAATAGCTACTAAAATACTACTATGAATAGACTGCTATTCCTTTATTCTTTCTAAACTTTGCTTTCCATTTTTCTCTGCTTTTTACTTCTTCCAAGCGCCTCAGCTTTTCTTCCAAGAAAATAGGCTATTTGTTCAGTTCAGTCGCTCAGTCATGTCCAACTCTTTGTGACCCCACGGACTGCAGCATGCCAAGCTTCCCTGTCCATCATCAACTCCTGGAGCTATAGACATCATCAAATATTCAGTGTGCTTCTATGGGATTGAACTACTCAATTCCTTCTATGGGATTACATATTTGTTAGAGTCTTTAAGAGTCTGACCCTTTCTACTGGGTGTCCTTGTACAAGATGCCCAAGATGGCTGCATTTTTGTAGTTTAAAATGTTAGATTTTATTTGAGAGCTTTTTTGTTTGTTATCACAGAGGATTATAAAAAGGAAAATGTAGGAGGCTGCTTCTTGCACCAGAGTGAGTGAAGTCGCTCAGTCGTGTCCAACTCTTTGCAACCCCATGGACTGTAGCCCACCAGGCTCTTCTGTCCATGGGATTTTCCAGGCAAGAGTACTGGAGTGGGTTGCCATTTCCTTCTCCAGGGGATCTTCCCAACCAAGGGACTGAACCCAGATCTCCCGTATTGCAGGCAGACGCTTTAACCTCGGAGCCACCAGGGAAGCCCTTCTTGGACCAGAGCTATTCCTAAATAACAGAGGCTGCATATTAACTTCAATGAACAAAGGAAACTGAAAAGTTTTATAGAATACAGCTACGGGATAGAAAATTATCTTCATTCAGCTATAGGACACAGCCTTCTAAGCAAATAGCATTAAAAGTATCACAACCATGTGCTAGGATCACAAACATCCATCTTTGCAGAAATAAAACATCTCTCTTTGGACTCATGTGAATAATGGAGATGGTCACTATCTTTTCTCTTACTGGACTCCATGCAGATTAGCATCCTTCTATTCTTTTCATCATTAGAACATTATGAACATTGCCCTTATCATTAGAACACTGATCTTTCCATCATAACTACCAGACAGCAGGGCACCAACAGCAAAAGACTGGGAAGGATACTTGGGAAACAAGGTATCGGAAGAGCACAGAGCCATGGAATTGTTAAATTCAATAAAAAGTCTTCAGAAGACTTGATGCTTCTGAACTGTGGTGCTGGAGATGACTCTTGAGAGTTCCTTGGGCAGCAAGGAGATCAAACCAGTTCATCCAAAAGGAAATCAACCCTGAATATTCACTGGAAGGACTGATACTGAAGCTGAAGCTCCAATACTGATGCGAAGAGTCAACTCATTGGAAAAAACCCTGATGCTGGGAAAGATTGAAGGCAAAAGGAGAAAGGGGCAGCAGAGGATGAGATGGTTAGATAGCACCACTGATTCAATGGGCATGGAACTGAGTAAACTCCAGGAGACAGTGAAGGACAGGGAAGCCTGGCATGCTGCAGTCCATAGTGTTGCAAAGATTTGGACATGACCTAGCAACTGACAACAATGGCAACAAAGTATCTTCAACCTGAATGGTGCCCCACCGAACCTATTTGGAGAACTGTATCAAGAGCCAAGGGCTTTGTCTTTCAGCTGATAATACTAAGCTAACAAAGATATCAATTTAAGAAATATAATCTTACATGGAATAATATTAGTGGGAATTCCACATAAGAGTGACAAAAACTGGAAAAATATATGCCAGATGGGGAAAGCCTAATGGAAGAACTAAGAATTTAAACAAGAATTTAAAAAAATAATAAACACCTTGCAGGATGTACCGGTCAATCTCAATCTCCCAATTTATCCTTCACCTTCCCCCAGAATGCATCTTTTTTTTTTTTTAATTGGGTATAGTTGCTTTGTACACACTACTATATATAAAATAGATAACTATTAGAACCTACTGAATTGCACAAGAAATTCTATGTAATACTCTATAATGACCCAAATGGGAAAAGAATATACAAAGATTGAATATGTATATATGTGTAACTGATTCATTTGGCTGTACAGCTGAAACTAACACAACATCATAAATCAACTAGACTCCAACAGCTTTTTAAAATAACAAATACTGGAGCGGTAAGAAGGATTTTTGAAACATGAGTCAACAGGAAGAAATTGTGAAGAAATAAATGGGTATAATAAATGTTTTTAAAATAAGTGATAAAGTAAGGAATTAGCCAAATAGCTTGAATGCAGGATGAAAACTACTGTAGGGTGAAGGAATGAGCTACACAGTTACATCAGGCATTGTCCTCAGAGGCATTGGGGCCTAACAATTACATAAGGAAAGTGAAGGAAGAGTCAAATGACATGAAAGATGAAAGCAGAAATTTCAACTTCTGTCCACTTGTGGCCTGCAAACAAACAAACAAAAAAGGGACAGAAATGAGAATATAATAATCAAGATGTTTCTAAAATTGCAAATATAAGACCTCAAAATAAAGAAGATAATACTGTACCAAAGACGATAAATCAAAAACTCAAGAGTCTGAGTTTTAGTGCATTCAAGAATACTTTAGTGCATTCAAGAATATTCAGGCCAAGGAGAAACCTTGGAAATATTCATCACAGTGAAAGCAGACAAAAGTCAGACAGACATCAGGCTTCTTGAAAGAAACACCGGATGCAAGAAGCTAATAGAGTCCCCGCAGTGTTGAAGAAAAATAGCCTTGCACCTAGAATTAAATATCCAGGGAAACTATTATTTAAATGTGCAGACAAAATGACTATATCCAAAGGCATATGAGACCTCTTAAAAATTCACCCTTCATTTACCATTTGTGAAGTAATTTTGGGAGGAAGCAAAAAGATAGAGGAAACCAAGATAAATAAAGAAGAGTCTGTGTGTGTGTGCATCCAGAGTTTCTCAGCTGTGTCCAACTCTTTGAGATGGTATAGCCCTCCAGGCTCCTCTGTCCTTGGGACTCCCCAGGAGAGAATACTCAAGTTGGTTGCCATGTCCTTCTCCAGGGGATCTTTCCGACCCAGGGATCAAGACTGTATCTTTTATGTCTCCTGCATTGGCAGGCGGGTTCTTTACCACTAGCACCACCTGGGAAGCCCTTCAGTTCAGTTCAGTTCAGTCGCTCAGTTGTGTCTGACTCTTTGCGACCCCACGAATCGCAGCACGCCAGGCCTCCCTGTCCATCACCAACTCCCGGAGTTCACTCAGACTCTCATCCATCGAGTCAGTGATACCATCCAGCCATCTCATCCTCGGTCGTCCCCTTCTCCTCCTGCCCCCAATCCCTCCCAGCATCAGAGTCTTTTCCAGTGAGTCAACTGTTCTCATGAGGTGGCCAAAGTACTTTAGCATCAGCTTTAGCATCATTCTTTCCAAAGAAATCCCAGGGCTCATCTCCTTCAGAATGGACTGGTTGGATCTCCTTGCAGTCCAAGGGACTCTCAAGAATCTTCTCCAACACCACAGTTCAAAAGCATTGAGTCTATTAATATTTAAAAAAGCAAAACATATAAAGCACTTAAAATACTGCTTAGCACACAGTGAGTACTCCGTGAAAATGAGTTGTTACTATTATTTTGGTCTTCAGTTTCTGATTAAATAGTTGCATTGAAATCTCTAAAAAGTAAAGAAAATGCTTTTTAAAGTTCTATATGTGTGATGTTTACTAGAGATTTTTTAGTGGATATCATTAATCCATTCATGTATTTATTTGGATGACTCCATCAAATTTTATCAAGCTCTTATTTAAGATAAAATAGATAACTAATGAGAACCTATTGTATAGCTCATTTCAGTTCAGTTCACTTCAATTGCTCAGTCATGTGCAATTCTTTGTGACCCAGTGGACGGTAACACGCCAGGCCTCCCTGTCCATCACCAACTCTCAGAGTTTACTCAAACTCATGCCCATTGAGTCAGTGATGCCATCCAACCATCTCATCCTGTCATCCCCTTCTCCTCCCACCTTCAATGTTTCCCCACATCAGGGTCTTTACCAATGAGTCAGTTCTTTGCATCAGGTGGCCAAATTATTGGGGTTTCAGCTTCAGCATCAGTCCTTCCAATGAATATTCAGGACCGATTACCTTCAGGATGGACTGGTTGGATCTCCTTGCAGTCCAAGGGACTCTCAAGAGTTCAGCACCACAGTTCAAAAGCATCAATTCTTCAGCTCTCAGCTTTTCTTATAGTCCAACTCTCATATCCATACATGACTACTGGAAAAACCATAGCTTTGACTAAATGGACCTTTGTGGGCAAAGTAATGTCTCTGCTTTTTGATATGCTGACTAGGTTGGTCATAACTTTTCTTCTGAGGAGCAAACATCTTTTAATTTCATGGCTGCAGTCACCATCTGCAGTGATTCTGGAGTCCAAAATAATAAAGTCTGTCACTATTTCCACTGTTTCCTCATCTATCTGCCAGGAAGTGATGAGACCAGATGCCATGATCTTAGTTTTCTGAATGTTGAGTTTTAAGCCAGCTTTTTCACTCTCCTCTTTCACTTTCATCAAGAGGTTCTTTAGTTCTTCACTTTCTGTGATAAAGATGGTGTCATGTGTATATCTGAGGTTATTGATATTTCTCCTGTCAATCTTGATTCCAGTTTGTGCTTCATCCAGACCACCATTTCTCGTGATGTACTCTGCATATAAGTTAAATAAGCAGGGTGACAATATACAGCCTTAACATCTTCTTTCAAGATCTAGAACCAGTCTGTTGTTCCATGTGCAATTCTAACTGGTGCTTCCTGACCTGCATATAGATTTCTCAGGAGGCAGGTAAGGTGGTCTGGTATTTCCATCTCCTTCAGAATTTTTCACAGCTTGTTGTGATCCACACAGCCAAAGGCTTTGGTATAGTTAATAAAGCAGAAGTAGATGTTTTTCTGGAACTCTCTTGCTTTTTCAATGATCTAACAGATGTTGGCAATTTAATCTCTGGTTCCTCTGCCTTTTCTAAATCCAGCTTGAACATCCGGAAGTTCACAGTTCATGTATTGTTAAAGCCTGGATTGGAAAATTTTGAGCATTACTTTGCTAGGGTGTGAGGTGAGTGCAATTGTGCGGTAGTTTGAGCATTCTTTGGCATTGCCTTTCTTTGGGACTGGAATGAAAACTGACCTTTTCCAGTCCTGTGGCTACTGCTACATTTTCCAAATTTGCTGGCATATTGAGTGCAGCATTTTCACAGCACCATCTTTTAGGATTTGAAATAGCTCAACTGGAATTCCATCACCTCCACTAGCTTTGTTCTTAGAGATGTTTTCTAAGGCCCACTTGACTTCACATTCCAGGATGTCTGGCTCTAGGTGAGTGATCACACCATCGTGATTATCTGGGTCATGAAGATCTTTTTTGTATAGTTCTGTGTGTTCTTGCCACCTCTCTTAGCATCTTCTGCTTCTGTTAGGTCCACACCATTTCTATCCTTTATAGTGCCCTTTTTTGTGTGAAATATTCCCTTGGTATCTCTAATTTTCTTGAAAAGATCTCTAGATTTTCCCATTCCATTGCTTTCCTCTATTTCTTTGCACTGCATTGATCACTGAGGAAGGCTTTCTTATTTCTCCTTGCTATCCTTCAGAACTCTGCATTCAGATGGATATATCTTTCCTTTTCTCCTTTGTCTTTAACTTCTTTTCCCAGCTATTTCTCAGGCTTCCTCAGACAACCATTTTGCTTTTTTGCATTTCTTTTTCTTGGGGATGGTCTTGATCCCTGCCTCCTGTACAATGTCACGAACCTCCCTCCACAGTTGTTCAGGCACTCTGTCTCTCAGATCTAATCCCTTGAATCTATTTCTCACTTCTCCTGTATAATCATAAGAGATTTGATTTAGGTCATACCGAACTGGTCCAGTGGTCTTCCCTACTTTCTTCAGTTTAAGTCTGAATTTGGCAATAAGGAGTTCATGATCTGAGCCACAGTCAGCTCCTGGTCTTACTTTTGCTGACTGTATAGAGCTTCTCCATCTTTGGCTGCCAAGAATATAATCAATCGATTTTGGTATTGACCATCTGGTGATGCCCATGTGTTGAGTTTTCTCTTGTGTTGTTGGAAGAGTGTTTGGTATGACAAGTGCATTCTCTTAGAAAAACTCTATTAGCCTTTGTCCTGCTTCATTCTGTTTTCCAAGGCCAGATTTGCCTGTTATGCCAGGTATTTCTTGATTTCCTCCTTTTGCATTCCAGTCCCCTATAATGAAAAGGACATCTTTTTTGGGTGTCAGTTCTAGAATGTCTTGTAGCTCTTCATAGAGCTGTTCAACTTCAGCTCCTTCAGCATTACTGGTTGGGGCATAGACTTGGATTACTGTGATACTGAATGATTTGCCTTGGAAATGAACAGAGATCGACCTGTCATTTTTGAGACTGCATCCAAGTACTGCATTTCAGACTCTTGTTGACTATGATGGCTACTACATTTCTTCTAAAGGATTCTTGCCCACAGTAGTAGATATACTGGTCATCTGAATTAAATTCACCCATTCCAGTCCATTTTAGTTTGCTGGTTTCCTAAAATGTTGATGTTCACTCTTGCCATCTTCTGTTTGACCACTTCCAATTTGCCTTGATCCATGGACCTAACATTACAGGTTCCTGTGCAATATTGTTCTTTACAGCATTGGACTTTACTTCCATCACCAGTCACATCCACAACTGAGTGGTGTTGTTGCTTTGGCTCCATCTCTTTATTCTTTCTGGAGTTATTTCTCCACTGATCTCTAGTATACTGGGTACCTACCAACCTGGTGAGTTCATCTTTCAATGTCTTATCTTTTTGCCTTTTCATACTGTTCATGGGGTTCTCAAGGCAAGAATACGTAGGTGGTTTGCCATTCCCTTTTCCATTGGACCACATTTTGTCAGAACTCTCCACCATGACCAGTCCATCTTGGGTGGTCCTACATATCATGGCTCATGATTTCCCTGAGTTAGACAGGCTGTGGTCCATGTGATCAGATTGACTAGTTTCCTGTGACTGTGGTTTTCAGTCCATTTGCCCTGTGATTATTGTTTTTTATGTTAGCTAAGATTCTATTTAGTGTTGAAAAATGCTATTGACTTTCCATTATTCTTCTGCCTGGCAGTCTTGCTGAATTTGCCTACTACTTGTAGTAGTTTGCTAATATTCACAACTTTCATTTATAAACAATGATAATTTTATCTCTTCCCATTTAACCTTTATATCTCATATTAGTTTTTACACTGAAGCAATACCCACTAGGTGAACAGTGCATGCTCTGGAGAGATATCTGGGTTAAAAGTCTAATTCCATCTCACTGTGGAGCCTGGCCAAGTCACCTAAACTCTTGTGGCTTCGGTTGCATCACTGGAAAAGTGGTGAAGATGTAAACACCTTAAGGAGCTTGGGAGGGTTACACAAGTGGAAGTGTTTCACATGTGGCTGACAATAAATGCTAACCACAGCCCTGTGTCTATATACACCAGGGACTAGTCCAAGGAACCCCATGGATACTAGTCTTATATAAAATGATGGAATATTGGCCTATAACCTATATACATCTTCTTGTATACCTTGAAGTGTGTTAGTCGCTCAGGCGTGCCTGACTCTTGGCAACCCCATGGACTGCAGCCCACCAGGCTCCTCTGTCCATGGGATTCTCCAGGCCAGGACACCAGAGTGGGCTGCCATTTCCTTCTCCTTTGAATCATCTATAAATTACTTGTAATACCTAACTAAATATGAATGTTATGTAAATAGTTGCCAATGAGCCACAAATTCAAGTTGCCTTATGGAACCTTCTAGAATTTTTTTTTTTTTTTTTGAGTATTTTCGATCTGCAGTTGGTTGATCCTGAGGTTATGGCACCCAACAAATAGAGAGGGCCAACTGTTCTGAAATATTTATTACATGAAATTAAGAATGGGAGATACCTAACCTAGTCTTGGAGTCTTAGGGGAAATAGTCCCAGGGAAAACAATATCAAAGTGAGACACCTGGGCCAGGTAAGTGAGTCAGGACAAAGAGGAGAGGAAGAGATGCTGGATGAAGTATTCTCAATGAGGGATGTGCATGTCTGTGCATTTAGCAATGAAAGAAAACATGGATTGTTCAGAGAACGGACCGTGTGTCCTGGGTAACTTGGCTCTTCATATACAAATATTCATTGCTCCACTAGATAATAAGTTCCTAAAAGTCATCATGTTTGGTCCATGTGTTTATCTCTCACAGCACTTGGTAGACAGCCAAACATAGAGAAAGTATTCAATAAATCATAAATATTTGCTATTGTTTGGGAGAGTTTCTGGTCTGTTGTTATCCTACCTGATTCAAAACCATCCCTACAAGCCAATGCTTTATGAACTACAGAGGCTGAGGAATGTGTCTTAAATTAAGAGAGGTCAAAGTATAGAAGAGAACTATATCAATAATAAATCTAATATGCCAACATAAAACCACACGTCTGAAGTTTTAGAGGTCCTTCACAAAACAATGAACACGAGGATCTTTATTTCTAGAAGTAAGGTTAAAAATATGAAATATAGATTTTTTTTAAAAAGTCACATTTAGAATTACTGCAGATTTTAAAGTGACAAATAGTATTGCTATGACTGCACATTTGTCCTCTTGGCCTCCCAGGGAAAGAAGTATCAAATAAATTAAGTATTAATGCTACCACTATTTTTACAAAAGCTTTCTCATCTTTTTTGTACTACTGATTTTTTTTTTCCCAAAATACTTAGCAAATACTGTTGAATTAGCAAAACAAAAGGATTTCTATTTGAAGGAATTTAGAAACTAGGATGTGGCTTGCTTCTACTTCCTTCCATTTACTGAAGCATTTATTTTGCAATTGATTAAAATTATCCTCTCAGATAGTAAAACTGGAAAAAAGAAATATTAAACAACCCCATTTTTTCAGTCAGTTCTAAAAACCATCATACTAATCTAAGAAGCTCATCTGTCTTATCTAAAAATGAATGTAAAGNAATTTAGAAACTAGGATGTGGCTTGCTTCTACTTCCTTCCATTTACTGAAGCATTTATTTTGCAATTGATTAAAATTATCCTCTCAGATAGTAAAACTGGAAAAAAGAAATATTAAACAACCCCATTTTTTCAGTCAGTTCTAAAAACCATCATACTAATCTAAGAAGCTCATCTGTCTTATCTAAAAATGAATGTAAAGATTCTATCTGTAGTTTGGCCCAAATTAGACTCTCAGAAAACTCTGTCTTCCTTCCTGATCCTGACGATAAAAGCATGTGCTGGGCCATTCTAACAGCTATGTGATCACTCGTGATTTCTTTCCAGTCAAACTCCTTTTCTCAGAACCTAGTATTATTACCCGACCCCTCAGCAATATGTGCAAGATTACTGACAACAACAATAACATTATTAGAGTTTTACCATGTACCAGGCAAGTGCCTGGCACATAAGGACACAGTGTTTTCCAAACGTTAGCCCTTCCAACTCCATCATGATTCTTGTCATCCTTTGCACCACCAGTATCATTTACCTGAGGAGAGGGGTAATAAGAACATGAGTCAATATAGAAAATACTGCAGATACTTAGAGAAGCATCCATCAGTGGAGAGAGCATGAAACAGGATGTGATCAATGTTTCCAGTTGGCTAGAGAGGAGGTAAGCCAATGCAGGAGACACAAAAGACGCAGGCTTAATCCCTGGGTCGGGAAGATCCCCTGAAGCAACCCATTCTTGCCTGGAGAATTTTACAGACAGAGGAGCCTGGCAAGCTGCAGTTCATAGGATCACACAGAGTTGGACACGACTGAGGCGACTTAGAATGCGTGCACAGAGACCAGGTAAACTTGAGGTTTTGTCGAGAGAACTACATTAGAAGAAGTAACTCATAGAACACATGGGTGGTTGCCAGAGGTAGAGGCAAAATGTGTGCAGGGTATCAAAAGGCGTAAGTTTGTAGTTAGAATATAAGGAAGTCACGGGGATGTAATGTGCAGAATGGTGACTGTAAGACAATTGTGCCGTGCTCACCTGTTTCAATCGTGTCCAACTTTTTGCAACTCTATGAGACTGTAGCCCGCCAGCCTCTGGCATTCTCCAGGCAGGAATACTGGAGTGGGTTTGCCATGCCCATCTCCAAGAGATCTTCCTTACCCAGGGACAGAACTCATGTCTCCCGTGTCTCCTGCACTGCAGGCAGATTCTTTATCATTGAGCCACTAGGGAACATACTATAGTGCATAACTGAAAGTTGATAAGAGAATAAATCTTAAAGTTCTCATGATAAAAAAATTATAACTCTCTATGGTGACACACATTAACTAAACTTATGGTGGTGATCATTTCGCCATATAAACAAAAGTCAAATCATTATGTCATTCACCTGAAACTCATAGAATTTACACATCAATTTACATGTCAATTCAATCAGAAAAAGAAAAGATTTGTGTGTAAGAATAGGCCTATGGGGCTATGGAATCCATCACAACAGAAGAAGACAGTATGGGTATGACATGCAAGCAAGGGTTACAAGATGTGAAAAGCCTAACATTCTCTTTTGAAGACCTGGAAATTGGCCAGCCTTTCTTGAAGATCCTTTCTGAAGATTTCCTTTTCTGGAGTGGCCAGCTCAGTAGTGGGCTTCTGGTCTTCTCTACATACATTTGCCTCCTGGAGAAATATTCCCACAATTGGCTTCAGTCAGTAATTCCTGACAATGAACTCATAAACCAACATCTCTTGGACTAATAACCCACCCAGTCTTTAGTGCAGTACTTCTAATGAGTCACCGGACATTTTGGGTTTTCTGTTCCACTTTTTTCTCAATCTTGAGGTTTCCAAAACAAAACATCCATTTCCCTGACTCCCCCTTACATTTTAGCCATAACCCATATCAGTCCCTACAGTGTTTACTTTTCCTGACTTCCAAGATTAAAATCTGAAAGTCCTCAGGATCCTCCCTGCACTTTGAACCTCCAACTGAATCAAAGCCAGTCAAGGGCTTGGAAGAGTGCCTGGCCCATAGTAGGCACTCAAAATTATTACAAATAAATTCTTTATACAAAATTATTACAAATAAATTACAAATACATGAACAAACATATGAATAAATCAGACCTTCCTTGACATAGCTCTTGTTTTATTCCCCATTACTTTGAACATATCGTATTCTTTGGTATTCATTCAGCAAATATTTATGAGGCACTAAAGCCTTTGCCTGCAATGTGGGAGACCTGGGTTCAATCCCTGGGCCAGGAGGACACCCTGCAGAAGAAAATGGCAACCCACTCCAGTACTCTTGCCTGGAGAATCCCATGGACGGAGGAACCTGGTGGGCTNGAAGGGGATGACAGAGGATGAGATGGCTGGATGGCATCACTGACTCGATGGACTTGAGTCTGAGTGAACTCCAGGAGTTGGTGATGGACAGGGAGGCCTGGCGTGCTGCGATTCATGGGGTTGCGAAGAGTCGGACACGACTGAGCGACTGAACTGAACTGAACTGAACAGATGATGGAGATATGCCAATGAACAAAATAACAAAAATGCTCTCCTGTAGCTCATGTACAGATGGGGAAAGGTGGGAATTAACAAACACGACTGAATAAAACGTCATCCCTTATCTGAAAATTTTAAATTGAAAAGACTCTAAGAATTGAAGGTTTTGCTTAATTTGTTGGTTAACAAAACATGAAGCAGCATAAAACTATTTAGAATCTGTGTCTGTTTCACTTTTGAGTAGCTTCCTGAATAAGCTTACTATATTGTCACATGATATATAGCAAAGGGATTATGTCACTACAGTGGTCTGTTCTTCTAGGACTGCCATTGCAGAATACTTTAGATTGGGTGGGTCACAGAACAGAAATTTATTTTCTCATAGTCCTGGAGGCTGGACGTACAAGATCAAGGTGCTGGAAGGGTTGGTTTCTGGTGAGGTCTTTCTTCCTGGCTTGCAGTCAGCCACCTTCTCACTAGGTCTGCACACAGCCTTTCCTCTGTACATGTGGACTCCTAGGATCTCTTCCTCATCTTATAAAGACAGCAGTTCTAGTCCATTAGGGGCCTGCCCTTTTGACCTCACTTTCCCTGAATTATGCCTGAAAGCACTGTCTCCAAATGTCGTCACACTGGAGGCTGAACTTCTATGCATGGATTTGGTGGGTAGAGGGAGAGACACAACTCAGTCTATCACAATTATCTTTCCAAAAGCTGAAAAAAAATCTGAATTCCAAAGACATCTGACCCTAAGTGTTTTGGATAAGGTAGCAGAAACCTGGTGGTATGTCAGGTAGTTATGGGTGTCTGGAGAAATGTTTGAGCTGAGAGAGAGTGTGCATGGAAATGGGTGGGTATTTGAGCCAAGCCCCGCACGAGGTAAGGGAGTGGGCCACATCTGAGAGGAAGCATTCTAGGCAGAAGAATAGCAAGTTCAAAGACCCGGAGACAAGAACAGAGCAGTACACATGATGAACAGAAACAAACACCATATATCAATGCATATATATGGAATCTAGAAAGATGGGACTGATGAACCTATTTGCAAGGCAGCGACGGAGACACAGACATAGAAAACGGACTTGTGGACACAGGAGGGGAAGGAGAGGGTGGGACGAATAGAGAGCATGGCATGGAAACATACACGTTACCATACTTGCTGCATGACTCAGGAAGCTCAAACTGGGGCTCTGTGACGAACTAGAGGGGTGGGATAGGCTGAGAGATGGGAATGAGGTTCAAGAGGGAAGGGACATATGTGTACTTATGGCTGATTCATGTCGATAGATGGCAGAAACCAATACAGTGTTGTAAAGCAATTATCCTCCCATTGAAAATGAATAAATAACTTTTAGAAAGAAAGGTTGTCAGAGTTACCAAAGCCCTGAGCTAAAAGAGGGGGAGAAGATGAGGTAACAGAGGGACAAACCACTGAGGGCCTTACTGACTACTATGGTAGAATTTGGCTTTTACTGAAGTAACATGAGAAGGCAATGCAGAATTCTGAACAGAGGGATGGCATGACCGGTCAAGGCTTTAACAGGATCACAGCGTGTGACAGATGATCTCCAAGATGGTGGTCACTAATCAACACCTTCCTTCTATGAACAAGCGTAACACACAGCCCAGCAAGAGGCTGAGTCTATGTCCTCTCCTCTTGAATCGAGATGGCCTCCGGACTTGCTTTTCCTGATAAAATGAGACAAACGGGACAGTCTGGGAGTTTCAGACCTAGGCTTTCCAAGCCTTGGCAGTTCCACTTCCTCTTTTATAGAAGCTGGATGTTGCATGAGGAGCCTGACAACCCTGAGACCACTATGTTGCAAATGAGTCCAATCCAGTCACGTAGAAAAAGTGAAGTGGAGAAGAACAAAGGAACCCAGGCAACGAGCAGAACTGAGGCCCCACATATGACCCAATTTCTTGTACAATCTCAGACAATCGTGGACCTTTGGAGTCATGACAACTGCGATCACAGACATTGTGACACAGAGACAAGCCGTGGGGTCCTGTCCAAATTTCTACACTTGGAACTTCAAAAATATAAAAGAATTCTTATCTTACACTACTAAATTTGGGGGTAGTTCCATACATAGTAATTAATAATTGACTGAAATTGATATGAGCTCAGTAGACCCCTGAGGAGTATGTAGCAAGGATAGTCAGTGAGCCTAGAAAGGGTGTGATGAAATCATTACTAGAGGCTGGAGAGAAGGTGATCGCATGCTGCATAACTGCCTGCAATAATATGGACAAAAGAAAACGTGTCTAATAAAAACTTGTGGGCCTGGCTAAGAAAATTTCTGAATGTGATAATCGGCTTTACTCTGTGACCTAGGATTAATTACAGGAACAGAAAGAGGAACTAAAATGTTCAAGTTGTATTTAGAGGAAATCAGGAAATCATTCAAACTAGGACTTGTTAAGTTGGAAAACAAAAATTACTGTCCTTCTTGCCTCTCCAGGCAACACAAGATTCTCAAAGAAGCAGTCTTAGGACAAAGATCAAACTCAGGGTCTATTAGTACAGTGTCCCCTGAGGTTAAAGATTAAAAGCGTGTGGCTGGAAGATGTCTCAGTAAGACCTAGAAAAGATTTAAGGTGGCACCTCATAGACCCTGTCCAGGAGGAAAAGCAGTTTCTAAAGACCTTGAAGGTTTTTCCTACAGCTTTCTGACTCACAGTCAAGGTCAACCACAGCCTGTCTCAAGAGTTTTCTGGGTATGTCTTTTCCAATGGACTGATCCTTAATAGACAAATGGGAAGCCTCCAAGGTTTATAAGAAAAATGTACCCCCCATAAAAGCAACACCAGCTAAACAAAAAAAAAGACAGAGAAAGTCTCTAGATCCCTAACTCTCTAAAGAAATGGCATGCTCAACCGCTAATAAGAACTATTTCTTATGGAAAAGGAAAAATCAAAGGAGGTGCCTTTAATTTCATAGCCAGTCCAGTGCTAGACTGCAGACACCAGGTGCTAGACCACCTGGGTGTGTGGCAAGAAGATGAAGAAGGCTTCCTGGGTGTGTCACTCCCAGTAGCCTTAGAGGAGCTGCATGTGGCCCAAATCGCGGAATCATGACAAATAACATGTTATTGTTTTTTTAAGCCACGACATACTGGAGTGGTTTTCACTTGTTTGTAGATAAGTAAAACATAAGTAAAAACAAATAACTGAAACTTTGCCGGGGGGGAGGGGAGGGACAAGAGTTGCAAAAGAGAGACCCACTCTTGCCACTGTACCGTGAGACAGGATAATAGTGACCTGGACCCGGGCAGTGAAGGTGGTAAGCAGGTCAGATGTGGGATCTATTTTGAAGGCACAGCTAAGTGATTCAGCAGATTAAATGGTGGGGTATGAAGGAGAAGAAAGAAACTTCTGGCTGGTTTACTCCACGGTTAATAAGTTGATTGGCGATCTGTGCAGTTACAAGAATGGACTTGTCATGGGTGTAGCAATTTTGGGGGTAAAGTCAGGAATCCAACTGGTGGCTCAAAAAGCAAACAACCTGCCCGCAATGCAGGAGATTCAGGTTCGATCCCTGGGTTGAGAAGATCCCCTGGAGAAGGGCACGGCAGCCAACTCCAGTACTCTTGCCTGGGAAATCCCATGGACAGAGGAGCCTGGCAGCTACAGTCCATGGGGTCCCAAATAGTTGGACACAGCTGGGTGACTTTCACTTCACAAGAATCCAATGAGCACTAGATATCCAGTTGGGGGTGGTGAAGGGACTTTTACATATAACTCTGGAATTCAGAGAGGGGTCATGACTAACACATACATTGATGAATCATCATTTAGGAAGGTATTGAAAGCCAAGAGACTAAGATCACCAAGGGAGTGAGCACAGACAGAGAGAAGGCCATGAACTGACCTCTCAGATGTCTATATTCAGAGGTTAAGACTGAGATGGCAAAGGAGACTAAATTTGGTGCTGGTAAGGACAAAGGACAATGAGGAGGGGGGATTCCCTGGAAGCCATAGAAAGAACTTTCTGGTTCTGCTAATGTGGCACCCAGGAAGTGGACCAAGCCCTGGTTACTGGATTTCTCATGGGTTCCTGGTACCTTTGACGAGTGCATTTTTCACGGGGTGGTGGGGATGACCATCTCGCTGGGTCAAGAGAGGATGAGAAAGACACACTGGATACGGACCAGAGTCATTCTATCAAAGTTGTCCTATAGAACGGGGACAGAAAAACCAGGTGGTAGCTGCAGAGAAACATAAGATCAAGAGAGTCTTTCTGGTTTCCCTTTTTAATGGGAAAAATTATAGCAAAGCGGCATGGTGAAGGAAAGACTCATTAGAGACAGACGAAAAACTGATGATGAATTTTAAAAAGAAGAATTACTAGCATTAGCTCAGTTTCCCAGGTGGTACTAGTAACAATGAACCCACCTGCCAAGGCAGGAGATGCGGAAGACCTGGGTTGGGAAGACCCCACGGAGGAGAACATGGCAACTCACTCTAGTATTCTTCTCTGGAGAATCCCATGAACAGAGGAACCTGGCAAGCTACAGCCTAAAGGATCCCAAAGAGTCAGACAAGGCTGAAGCGACTTAGCAGGCAAAATGACACATGCAGGTCCTTGAGGAGATGATAGGAGCAAGACTATATCCCTGAATGGACTTCTGGCTGGTTTCCTTAGCTCCAATTCTTTCTTTTCTTCAATACAGCCTATCCTGCACTAATTTTCCTAAAATACTGCCTATATTATAATGTTCCAGCAATGCATTTTGCAGTTTTGCTTAAGTTCCCTACCTGTTTTGCATACCTCTGCTTAGCTGTTAAACTGTTCAATGATCACTGAGGTCAACAGAAGTCAACTATGTGTCCAACCCCTGGCTGGGGACATGGTACACACTGTCCTGTCTTTACTCAGAATGTAAGTGTAGAGACAGACACATAATAAGAGGAATTCACAGAGAGAAACGCTATTACAGGGGAATGTTCGTGTGCCTGCTAAGTTGCTTCCATTATGTTCAATTCTTTGCGACTCTAGGCCTGTAGCCTGCCAGGCTCCTCTCTCCATGGGATTCTCCAGGCAAGAACACTAGAGTAGGTTGCCATGCCCTCCTTCAGGGGATCTTCCCGACCCAGGGAGTGAATCTGCATCTCTTACGCCTCCTGCGTTGGCAGGCAGGTTCTTTACACCAGTGCCACCTGGGAAGCCCATAGAGGAATGTAGACAGCAGCAAATAAATTCACAGAAGGGAGAGAATAACTTTCCTGGGCAGTAGAAAGGGGCAGCCAAAGTTAGCAAGGGGGGGCTTTGTGAGCAGGACACTTGGCTGACAAGGAGTGATGAGGAATATGTATGGCAAATGTGTCTGGAGCACAGAAGAGATAACTGGAGATGAAGCTACAAAGGCTGTCAAAGCCTGACTAGAACCTACTCTTCAGTCCTATCTTTGGGAAGACTCTATTGCAGCCAGATTCCCTCTTTTATTGTCTGCCCCACAAGGCGCACTCACGCATGTGTGTGGACACACAGACGCTTGCTTTGAAGCACAGCGAGCCCTGGTAGTCCAGAAACCATGGGAAGCGGCTGTTGGGGATAAGGCTGAACCAGATCAGAGCTCGTCACGGAACCTCCATGACTTTTCAAGGTCTGAACGACCACAGAGAGTCCCAAAGAAATGAATTTCCAGATCCACTACTTCCATAGGAGCCCCCTTTTATGAATGATATGCCTGAAATGAGCCTGAAGCAAGCAGATTGCTAGCAAGTTCTCTTTTCCCATTTCCTCTTTCATAACGGTGCTTGTCCCCTTTTACAAAAGAAAGGTGTACCTCGCCCCCACTCAGAATCCTACTTTGTGCCTTGCCTGTCCCCTACGTTCTTCAAACATAGGGGAAAGGGGGAAATTGCTATTCGAGATACTTTCTTTAATCAAAGCAGTGATATCCACACTGTCCACATCCAGTCTGATATATATTTCTAATACAGTTTAGTTCTGTACTAATAACTAGAGAGAGAANTCAGAATCCTACTTTGTGCCTTGCCTGTCCCCTACGTTCTTCAAACATAGGGGAAAGGGGGAAATTGCTATTCGAGATACTTTCTTTAATCAAAGCAGTGATATCCACACTGTCCACATCCAGTCTGATATATATTTCTAATACAGTTTAGTTCTGTACTAATAACTAGAGAGAGAAGCAATGGTACCCCACTCCAGTACTCTTGCCTGGAAAATCCCATGGAGAGAGGAGCCTGGTAGGCTGCAGTCCATGGGGTCGCTAAGAGTTGGGCACGACTGAGTGACTTCACTTTCATTTTCACTTTCATTGCATTGGAGAAGGACATGGCAACCCACTCCCGTGTTCTTGCCTGGAGAATCCTAGGGATGAGGGAGCCGGGTGGGCTGCCATTTCTGGGGTCGCACAGAGTCAGACACGATTGAAGCGACTGAGCAGCAGCAGTAGCAGCAATAACTACTTATCAAAAGTGAATGGGTTAGTTTGGTTAGTTGTGTACTAATAACTATGTTTAAAATAACATAAATAATAATTTTCACAATATAAATATTAATATTTATTTTAAAATGAAATCTCAAAGTATATGCTTCTTTTTGGTGCTGAGGTGTACTTGTGTGTGTGCTTAGTTGCATCTGACTCTTTGCAGCTCCATGAAGTGTAGTGTGTGAGGTTCGTCTGTCCATGGAATTTTCCAGGGAAAAGTACTGGAATGGGTTGCCATTTCTTACTCCAGGGGATCTTCCTGACCCAGGGGTGGAACCTATGTCTCCTGCATTGGCAGGTGAACTCTTTACCACTACACCATCTGGGAAGCCCGCCAAGGGGTAAGGAGAGCAAACAAGTTGGAAAAATAGATAGCTAAATATCTAACTAAAATGTTCAACTAGAAAATAATTTGAAAATGTTAGCAGTCAGTGCTAAAAGTGTGCAAATGATACAGATGACGCTTGAATAGCGCAGGGTTGGGGCTTCAACACTCCGCTCTATGGAAAATCTGCTGAACCGACAGCAAGCCCTGGGTACGCAGTTCCTCAGTGTCCATACTTCTGCATCACAGAGTCAACCAACCATGGATACCTTAGCACTGTGGGATTTACTGTCAAAAAAAAGTCTCAGATAAGTGGATCTCACAGCTTAAACTTCTGTCATTCAAGGGCCAATGCACTTCCTCTCCCAAAGTTGTATCAGAAGGCTTATGAGCAAAAGAGCCAGTAAGGAGACTTCAGGGGTTCAGGTTTCACAGCTTACGTCACTGGGCTGGAATGCCACAGAGATCATTAGAATCCCCATCCCCAACCTTAGAGTCACCATATTTCCCTCTTCTGGAATCATTTTCAGTTTCAGTTCCTTTACTTAACCAAACACTTTCTGTCACTCTCCTTCAGCATTTGGAAAAGACACAACTTAGAACATGGCCACCTAATAGGCGTTCTGACATTTTTTTATTCATTTTCATATGGCCCATATACAGTCCTCTGCTCTTCCAAAAATGACCTGCCATGCACCATTAGATTTTCAGTGGGATAAAACACTGGAAAATATATGTGTATACATACTCTGCTTCCAGATATAGAATATGTACAAATACTACCACTGGATTGAGCTGAAGTCAAAGAGCATTTTATTTTGCATTTCTGATTCTAGCACTGAACAACTTAAAAAAAGTGTAACATTCCCTGACATACAGCAAGTTAGTAAGTAATAACACATACGAAGTTGACTGCAGTTATTTTAGTAAACTTCACCATTAATTAGGACTAAATACTACTAGCAAAACTCACAAATGTTCTCTCAACTTTCCTATGGGATGTTTCCACCCAATCCATAAAATAGGATACCAGCCAGCATATGAACAATGCTCAACTCAATAGTCTCACACAATAATCTGTAACCACTGGATCAATAAATAAAAGAGCTAATATTGAGCTAAAGAAAAGAGGCTGGCTTCTTGCCAACCCTCAAACCATAAATATCTTCGGAAAAGGAGACTTCCCATACAGTTGACTACACCCACCTCCCCTGTGTTATGTGAGTGTCTTTTGAAGACTCCCTCAATCCCAGCCTTCTACTTGGATGAATGGATATATAGGTAGATAGCTAGATACAGACATACATCAATCCACATTTGCCTACTATTTGTCAAGCTCTATCAGCAAAAACTAGGTGAAATGGACAAATGTTTTCATTCAGGAACCATGAAAGGATTTTCTTCAAGGACCAAGCTCATATAGACATCCATGTGACGTGACTACTATTTGCTCCTAAAGGTAATCTTTAAATATATAATTAATAATGATAGTATGAAAGTACCATATAAGTGTTACTACAAAACCAGTGTTCATTACATTGCAATGAAATCATGGCTGACTGTCACTGTCAAATTGTGAGAAATATTTCTATGGAAATAATAGCCATCATAAATACTGGTTTTCTTAAATCTCTACCACTTTCTCACTCTGTGACTTTGGGAAAGTTATTTAATTACTCTATGGTTCAATTTCTCCCTGGTGGAGCCGAGCTTAAAGCGTCTGCCGGCAATGTGGGAGACCTGGGTTCGATCCCTGGGTCGAGAAGATTCCCTGGAGAAGGAAATGGCAACCCACNTCTGTGACTTTGGGAAAGTTATTTAATTACTCTATGGTTCAATTTCTCCCTGGTGGAGCCGAGCTTAAAGCGTCTGCCGGCAATGTGGGAGACCTGGGTTCGATCCCTGGGTCGAGAAGATTCCCTGGAGAAGGAAATGGCAACCCACTCCAGTATTCTTGCCTAGAGAAATCCATGGACAGAGAGGCTTGGTGGGCTACAGTCCATGGGTCACAAACAGTTGGACACGACTGAGTGATTTCACTTTCACTTTCACTTTCAATTTCTCCAGTTATAAAATACAGTCCCTACCACCACAAAAGTTTATTATGATATATTTTTTTAAATACACACATATTTAGAACAATGTCTGGGACATAGTAATAAGTCAACAAGTGTTAGCTATGATTCATATTATTTCCCATAGTTCAAGTTGTGGACCTGAAACAGGAGTCTCTGCATATCACTAACTAACCTGCAAAGGAACTGTTACATAACCAATAAAACTTAGTATACTCAATGGGAGACAGGAAGAAAGGGCAGTTTTGTAAGTTTTTAATGTTTTTCAAACTGTTTTGTGTTCAAGATCCATTTTAAAAGATCATTAGAGTTATGGCTATTTTCCTCAAAAAAAGTCCCTTTATTCATAGCCTTCCTGAAGTCCAGATTTGATACCAAACCTGAGACGGAGACCCTTCTAGGATTTAAATTTTTCAATTATCAAACTTTAGACCACTGCTTTCCCCCTTCCTCCAAAGAAATTTATAAACATGTATTTCACTGACAAACATTATGTCCTGAGATACAGCTGTTGACATTTACATATTAATTTCACGGATTAAAACAAAAAGCATCAAACTGTTTTTCTTAAATCCACCAGTAAGCTGTAGGAAAATTCCTAATTCCAGAAACTGCAGCTTCAAATCAGGTTCTGGAGTTCCCATTCCAAATCAGCAGAGAACCGTGAACATTCTGCCTACCAGCAGTCCAGGCCAGCACCCAACCTAACCCCTCTGTGACCGTGTCCTAGAGCAGACAATCCTGCTGGAAAGGCCATTCTGAGTGTGATCAAAACTCTGAGAGGAGAAAACTGAGGAAGAAATACAAGGGTGTGCCTTTCCTGCCTAACAGAACAAACCTTCACAATCTTCTAGACTTCTTAACTTTATTAAGTAAAATTTTAATTTTTTTCACTTTTTAACTCTAAAATGGCTATTGCTTTGTCATCAGTCCTTTCCTTTCTATATCTTTATGTTCTTCTCTTGTATCTACTCCCTCTTATCTATCATGCCAACTGCACTGCTTTCCAATAAAATGACAGGAGTTTAATGTATCTTGTACCTTGATGCGTTATAAGAGAACAACCACCTCTGCAGAGTAGGATGCTGTAACCACCTAGATCTCATCTGTTTATTCAATCAAGTCAACTAAGCCGTTTAAAACACACTGACAAAATGAGACTGCCTATCGGTTACAAGGAGATGTTATCTCCAGTGTTATAACATCAGACAGTAGCTTTTAAAAACATAATGGAAATCGCTAGTGACAACCACTTTACTTCCAGTTTTGAAACTTCTGATTCACCCTATTTAAGAACCTATTACAAGCATCATTTAAAAATTAACCTTGGTTTACGTATACTTTGACGTTAAGAAACTTTTAAATGCACAAATCAAGTTAAATTCAATACATTATAAGCTAAATTCAAATACGTTGTATAAGCTTACAAAATCTCAACAACACTTGGAAAAATTAACTGGATTTTCATTTAAAGCCCCTTTGAGTAAGCAGTTCACAGCAGTACAAGTCTCCTGCGTTTCTTTGAAGTTTCTAGCACTGATTTTCCGGAAATAATATAAAGCCAGGCCTGACTGTCAAAAGGTAACCATTCTATAAATTCCTCTTCCAAGGCAGATAAGTGTCCTGATCAAAAAAGAGGAGGGCAATTTGACTGACAAACATAGAGTCAGACGTGCAAGCTCACACAGGAGTTGGCACCGATCGCGAGTTGGCAATAGTCGGTGGGGGGTTTGGGAGGAGGCAGGGAAGAAGCGGGGAACTGCAGTACCTTACTTGAACTTTCTAAGCTGGATGAGGTGCAGAACTCAGCGCTCTGTGCGGCGTGACTTCCCTTTCTCCGAACCCCGCAGCTCGGCGCGGGCAGCCAGGCGCGCTTCCCTTGCTCTCCGCCTCCCGGCGCGGAGNTACTTATCAAAAGTGAATGGGTTAGTTTGGTTAGTTGTGTACTAATAACTATGTTTAAAATAACATAAATAATAATTTTCACAATATAAATATTAATATTTATTTTAAAATGAAATCTCAAAGTATATGCTTCTTTTTGGTGCTGAGGTGTACTTGTGTGTGTGCTTAGTTGCATCTGACTCTTTGCAGCTCCATGAAGTGTAGTGTGTGAGGTTCGTCTGTCCATGGAATTTTCCAGGGAAAAGTACTGGAATGGGTTGCCATTTCTTACTCCAGGGGATCTTCCTGACCCAGGGGTGGAACCTATGTCTCCTGCATTGGCAGGTGAACTCTTTACCACTACACCATCTGGGAAGCCCGCCAAGGGGTAAGGAGAGCAAACAAGTTGGAAAAATAGATAGCTAAATATCTAACTAAAATGTTCAACTAGAAAATAATTTGAAAATGTTAGCAGTCAGTGCTAAAAGTGTGCAAATGATACAGATGACGCTTGAATAGCGCAGGGTTGGGGCTTCAACACTCCGCTCTATGGAAAATCTGCTGAACCGACAGCAAGCCCTGGGTACGCAGTTCCTCAGTGTCCATACTTCTGCATCACAGAGTCAACCAACCATGGATACCTTAGCACTGTGGGATTTACTGTCAAAAAAAAGTCTCAGATAAGTGGATCTCACAGCTTAAACTTCTGTCATTCAAGGGCCAATGCACTTCCTCTCCCAAAGTTGTATCAGAAGGCTTATGAGCAAAAGAGCCAGTAAGGAGACTTCAGGGGTTCAGGTTTCACAGCTTACGTCACTGGGCTGGAATGCCACAGAGATCATTAGAATCCCCATCCCCAACCTTAGAGTCACCATATTTCCCTCTTCTGGAATCATTTTCAGTTTCAGTTCCTTTACTTAACCAAACACTTTCTGTCACTCTCCTTCAGCATTTGGAAAAGACACAACTTAGAACATGGCCACCTAATAGGCGTTCTGACATTTTTTTATTCATTTTCATATGGCCCATATACAGTCCTCTGCTCTTCCAAAAATGACCTGCCATGCACCATTAGATTTTCAGTGGGATAAAACACTGGAAAATATATGTGTATACATACTCTGCTTCCAGATATAGAATATGTACAAATACTACCACTGGATTGAGCTGAAGTCAAAGAGCATTTTATTTTGCATTTCTGATTCTAGCACTGAACAACTTAAAAAAAGTGTAACATTCCCTGACATACAGCAAGTTAGTAAGTAATAACACATACGAAGTTGACTGCAGTTATTTTAGTAAACTTCACCATTAATTAGGACTAAATACTACTAGCAAAACTCACAAATGTTCTCTCAACTTTCCTATGGGATGTTTCCACCCAATCCATAAAATAGGATACCAGCCAGCATATGAACAATGCTCAACTCAATAGTCTCACACAATAATCTGTAACCACTGGATCAATAAATAAAAGAGCTAATATTGAGCTAAAGAAAAGAGGCTGGCTTCTTGCCAACCCTCAAACCATAAATATCTTCGGAAAAGGAGACTTCCCATACAGTTGACTACACCCACCTCCCCTGTGTTATGTGAGTGTCTTTTGAAGACTCCCTCAATCCCAGCCTTCTACTTGGATGAATGGATATATAGGTAGATAGCTAGATACAGACATACATCAATCCACATTTGCCTACTATTTGTCAAGCTCTATCAGCAAAAACTAGGTGAAATGGACAAATGTTTTCATTCAGGAACCATGAAAGGATTTTCTTCAAGGACCAAGCTCATATAGACATCCATGTGACGTGACTACTATTTGCTCCTAAAGGTAATCTTTAAATATATAATTAATAATGATAGTATGAAAGTACCATATAAGTGTTACTACAAAACCAGTGTTCATTACATTGCAATGAAATCATGGCTGACTGTCACTGTCAAATTGTGAGAAATATTTCTATGGAAATAATAGCCATCATAAATACTGGTTTTCTTAAATCTCTACCACTTTCTCACTCTGTGACTTTGGGAAAGTTATTTAATTACTCTATGGTTCAATTTCTCCCTGGTGGAGCCGAGCTTAAAGCGTCTGCCGGCAATGTGGGAGACCTGGGTTCGATCCCTGGGTCGAGAAGATTCCCTGGAGAAGGAAATGGCAACCCACTCCAGTATTCTTGCCTAGAGAAATCCATGGACAGAGAGGCTTGGTGGGCTACAGTCCATGGGTCACAAACAGTTGGACACGACTGAGTGATTTCACTTTCACTTTCACTTTCAATTTCTCCAGTTATAAAATACAGTCCCTACCACCACAAAAGTTTATTATGATATATTTTTTTAAATACACACATATTTAGAACAATGTCTGGGACATAGTAATAAGTCAACAAGTGTTAGCTATGATTCATATTATTTCCCATAGTTCAAGTTGTGGACCTGAAACAGGAGTCTCTGCATATCACTAACTAACCTGCAAAGGAACTGTTACATAACCAATAAAACTTAGTATACTCAATGGGAGACAGGAAGAAAGGGCAGTTTTGTAAGTTTTTAATGTTTTTCAAACTGTTTTGTGTTCAAGATCCATTTTAAAAGATCATTAGAGTTATGGCTATTTTCCTCAAAAAAAGTCCCTTTATTCATAGCCTTCCTGAAGTCCAGATTTGATACCAAACCTGAGACGGAGACCCTTCTAGGATTTAAATTTTTCAATTATCAAACTTTAGACCACTGCTTTCCCCCTTCCTCCAAAGAAATTTATAAACATGTATTTCACTGACAAACATTATGTCCTGAGATACAGCTGTTGACATTTACATATTAATTTCACGGATTAAAACAAAAAGCATCAAACTGTTTTTCTTAAATCCACCAGTAAGCTGTAGGAAAATTCCTAATTCCAGAAACTGCAGCTTCAAATCAGGTTCTGGAGTTCCCATTCCAAATCAGCAGAGAACCGTGAACATTCTGCCTACCAGCAGTCCAGGCCAGCACCCAACCTAACCCCTCTGTGACCGTGTCCTAGAGCAGACAATCCTGCTGGAAAGGCCATTCTGAGTGTGATCAAAACTCTGAGAGGAGAAAACTGAGGAAGAAATACAAGGGTGTGCCTTTCCTGCCTAACAGAACAAACCTTCACAATCTTCTAGACTTCTTAACTTTATTAAGTAAAATTTTAATTTTTTTCACTTTTTAACTCTAAAATGGCTATTGCTTTGTCATCAGTCCTTTCCTTTCTATATCTTTATGTTCTTCTCTTGTATCTACTCCCTCTTATCTATCATGCCAACTGCACTGCTTTCCAATAAAATGACAGGAGTTTAATGTATCTTGTACCTTGATGCGTTATAAGAGAACAACCACCTCTGCAGAGTAGGATGCTGTAACCACCTAGATCTCATCTGTTTATTCAATCAAGTCAACTAAGCCGTTTAAAACACACTGACAAAATGAGACTGCCTATCGGTTACAAGGAGATGTTATCTCCAGTGTTATAACATCAGACAGTAGCTTTTAAAAACATAATGGAAATCGCTAGTGACAACCACTTTACTTCCAGTTTTGAAACTTCTGATTCACCCTATTTAAGAACCTATTACAAGCATCATTTAAAAATTAACCTTGGTTTACGTATACTTTGACGTTAAGAAACTTTTAAATGCACAAATCAAGTTAAATTCAATACATTATAAGCTAAATTCAAATACGTTGTATAAGCTTACAAAATCTCAACAACACTTGGAAAAATTAACTGGATTTTCATTTAAAGCCCCTTTGAGTAAGCAGTTCACAGCAGTACAAGTCTCCTGCGTTTCTTTGAAGTTTCTAGCACTGATTTTCCGGAAATAATATAAAGCCAGGCCTGACTGTCAAAAGGTAACCATTCTATAAATTCCTCTTCCAAGGCAGATAAGTGTCCTGATCAAAAAAGAGGAGGGCAATTTGACTGACAAACATAGAGTCAGACGTGCAAGCTCACACAGGAGTTGGCACCGATCGCGAGTTGGCAATAGTCGGTGGGGGGTTTGGGAGGAGGCAGGGAAGAAGCGGGGAACTGCAGTACCTTACTTGAACTTTCTAAGCTGGATGAGGTGCAGAACTCAGCGCTCTGTGCGGCGTGACTTCCCTTTCTCCGAACCCCGCAGCTCGGCGCGGGCAGCCAGGCGCGCTTC
This sequence comes from Neotragus moschatus, assembly GCA_006410615.1. Lineage (NCBI taxonomy): Eukaryota > Metazoa > Chordata > Mammalia > Artiodactyla > Bovidae > Neotragus > Neotragus moschatus. The sequence continues at coordinate 601,406 of SJYA01002365.1, read as the reverse complement.
CCTTGCTCTCCGCCTCCCGGCGCGGAGTAGGTGGAGCGCAAGGCACCCGGCGACGCGGAAAGAGCGGAGCGCACCGTGGGGCCGCGGGGGACCCGCGCGGGACGCACAAGTGGACTAGCAGTCTGTGCTCAGCTGGAAGTGGAGGATGGCGTGGAGAGCCCGCAGCAGGAATAAAGGGTCAGAAGGGGAAAAACCTCTGCGCCTAGCGCCACCGAAAACCGAAGTCGCGGTCAAGTGTTTCCCCCGTAAGAGGGCGGGGCGGCCCGGCTGGCAGCTAGTCGGTGAGGAGACGGGTGGGTCCGGCCAGTGCTGGGAGGGGACCAAGACGAAAGCTTTCGGGGAAAATTCCCTTGCCCTTTCCAGCCACCAGCACCTCCCCTCCCGAAGCGGAGAAACCAAGCTCCGTACCTCCATCGACTCCGGGCTGCAGGGTCAGGGACGGCAGGCAGTGCAGCGGCGAGGGCGCGGTCACCCGGCTCCCTTCCCGGGCGTCGGGCCTCTACGGCCACAAACAAATCAGCTGGGGTTTCCCTGGGCGCCTGGAACCCACGGAATCCCAACCCCCAACGAAAAGAAAAGTGAAAGAGAAAAGAGCGAGGAGGAACGGCGAAGATAAACACCCCCAGCAGGGGCCGGGGGAGGGCCGGGCGGCAGCAGCTCTTGGCCGGGTGCCCCAGGTGTCTTGGCTCCACTCCCCCTGGGAGGTGGCCGCCAGTGCCAAGCCCGGGGGCGCAAAACCCGGAGGGCAGCGGGGAGGAAGGCAGGCTAGGCGCTCCAGCCCCGCCTCTTGGGACGCTGGCCCTGGCCTTAGCCTACCCCTCCCTCGTGGGACACATGCAGGGAAGGAGCGAGAAGGTGACCCGAGGTCCATCTGCCGCATCCACGGGCCCATGGCAAGCGAGGCTGTCCGAGCTGCGACTGAGACCTGGGCGCGGCGCAGGTCCAAGGCGTTTGCAGGAGAGGGAAATTGTGTTGGGTCGGGATGGGCGGCCACCTCAGACCTTGACCCTCCCTGTATGTAGGCTGGAAGAAGGAAGGCTCTGAAGTTCTACTAAAGAAACCATGGAAGGAAGACATCTGGGCGACTGCTTTGTCCAAGGCGGTTGGTACGGAGGGTGAATGATTTGAAGGGAGCCTGTCTGCCGGCCACTTTCCCAGTCTAGTGCATAGTCCAGTGTGACATATTACAAAAGGACCGTGTGAAATGTTGTTATTGTAGGGTGTTACTGCTGAAAGAACCAAGTTCCTTGAGGCGAAGATTCTAATGCCCCAAATCCTGCAGAAAAGCTTTCAGTTTCTTGGAGGCACTTTGAAGAACCTTGCACACATTGTGAATCACTGAAAATCCCTAAGGGAAGGGTGCTTCCCCAAATTTTTCAGAGTATGTCATAGGAAAAATAAGGCTCCCTGGAGCTTGGTAAAGCACTTAACTATTCTTTTACATCACATACGTGTTAAAAATAAAATAGAAACATATAAGTGATTTAAATATTAAACGTACCTAAAGTTCCATATAGAATCACTTCACTTTTTATGCAAAATTTGTGCTCTAGGTAGTCACTGTCAACAAAATGAGATGAAAATGTAAATACTCTTTTACAACCATTCAAAATTTTACCGTAGTTGGAAATTATATTTTTAAAAATAAAGCAATTATTTTCTGTTCAAGACAATGTAATACTGATTTTTCCTATAATGCCAGTGATTAAAAATGTAATCAGACTTGGCCATGGCGAAATTAAGTCCCCTACATATAAACTATCAGGTTGCAAACTTTCAAAGATGCAAATGTGCGTTCACATGTCCAATCATATGAGTTAGTTCATTTGTCTGGCATACACTGTCATGTATGTGCATTGTCTACAAGTGACTGTGCTTTTGTGCACTTTACTGTGCAGTACTGTATAGAGTATAGTAGCTCAGTATATTTCAAGCCCAGAATCTCCGGAAACAAGGTAAAAGTAGCGGTGATATAGTTGGTACTGATACATGCTACTGTACTTTTCAACGTTCTATAGTATAAGATTTAAAATGTTTATTTTTGGCATTTGTTATGTATTATTTGAGTGAAAAGTGTTATAAACCTATTATGGTATAGTACTATACAACTGACTGTGTTAGTTGGGCACCTAGGCTAACTTTGTTGGACTTAAGGAATGTGGTCTCAGAATGGAATTCGTTTTTATGCAGGGGACTAACTATACACTGAAGCTCTGATTTGCAGAACAAACATGCATCCTGAGATCAGGCTTGCCCAGGATTGGATTCTGTTACAATAGACATAGCAGCCCCAAATGTGTGTATATGTGAATATGGAAATTAATGACGGAGAAGTGAATCTGTGCCTGCTCATTGACTTGAACTGCTCCAGTCTTTCTTGGCTCCTGCAAGATGAACTCCCATACCTCCTTCAGTTCCCGTACAGATGCTGTGTGATCTGTAGCTGATGGCTAAAGCAGTTGTCCAGATATTAAGGCCCCTCTTTGGCTTCACTCAGCAACAACTAGCAGAAGGAAATATCACTGCCACCAGCGGTCGGGTCATTACATGCTGCACTTGGCTGCCTAAGAGGACTTTTAAAAAGTTACTCTTAGCTGGAGCTCACTAGCCTGGTGGCTCTGGCTGACCCCAGGACTGACAGACATCAGTGTCTGATCGCACACTTTTAATATATGGCCGTCATGAATTTTCTGAGCTACTGGAGAAGTTTTCATGGTGCTGTGAAACTGATGGGAATTTTCTTCATGTAGCCAAACTGTAAAATACAATCAGTATAAATGGTCTCTGGATGTTGATTGAGCTTCTAATACATGTAAGCTTTAGAACAAGATGGACTGAATGAAATATGAGGCATTTAGTCAGGAGATAAAATAATACCAATGACAAGAAAGTTGAGAAATGGACTATTTCCTGCCCTATGGCTCAGTGGTAAAGAATCTGTCTGCCAATGCAGGAGACACATGGTAAGCAGGTTGATCCCTGGGTCAGGAAGACCTCCTGGAGTAGGAAATGGCAACCTACTCCAGTATTCTTGCCTGGAAAATTCCAGAGACAGAGAAACCTGGCATCTACAGTCAATGGGGTTGTAAAGAGTCGGACACATCTGAGCACACACACATGTCACGTCATCAGTGAACAAGGATGTCACAATCATCAGCGATTGCAACCCTCCAGTGCGAGCTGGTGAACCCTAAGGGCACTCAGGAAGGAGAAGAATACCTTAGAGCTAGCAGCCATGGGGCTACAGCCTATGGTGAGCCCTGAGGAAAGGAAGCTCAGGATGTGAAAAACACCAGAAACTGGCCCCAGATAGCTGAGATGCAAAAGAAAGGAATGATTTCAGTGAGCTTAGACTCTTGCATCTTCCCATACATGATAAGCTCTACGTTCCTTAATTGGGATATCTGGTTTTCTTTAATTAACAGCAATCATATGACGTTCAGACTACCTGCCCTTTGTTGCAAAACTTGCATATAACCTGGCTCCTCCCCTTGCCTCCTCAGCACGGTTCTCTCAGGGTCACTTGAGATGCTGTCTCCCAGGCTCAAAGGTCTAAAAATTCTCATTGAAAAAAAACGTAACTATCAACTTTTAGGTTGTAAATATTTTTTAAGTTGACAAATTGAAATTGAAACTGACGATGGCCATAGGAGAAACTTTGCTCAACTACATACTTGCCTCCTGAGCATGTAGATCAAATTTGTTTTCTCAATTACACACAAAAATGTATATTTGAACTGGTTATATAAGCCCGTGCAATTCAGTAAGGTTGTGTTTTCAGCATGTTTTTATTGCAGTGCCTCAAAAAGAGAAATCTAAAGTATGCAACTTGTATTTTCAGTTGCCACATGCTGTTTGGCAGGGTATTAAAAACTGCTCATACCAACGAACAAGTAAACTCCACTGTATAAATTAAAAGCAAAGGCCAAGACTGATGAAATTGCCTAAAGGTAACTAATAAAAGTACCATGTGGAAAGAAGTAAAAATTAACAAAATCTCATAGAAGTGATGATAATGATCTTTCTTTGAATTAAATAATAAAATCATAATGGAATAAATTTTAATATCTGATTTTTCATTCGAAAGACAATATTACCTAATTGGCTAGTTTTCTTTAAAATAAATGGCTAACAAATGTTTTCTGTAGCTTTGGTGACTACGTTGAAGCAGTTGAAAGTTAGCTCATCTGACTTAGTGTTCAAAGTCCATGACTGTGACCTTATTTATGGTTCTCCTAAGGAGCAGATCACAGAACAAGAAAAAGCTGACCTTCTGGTCTATGTAAAACATAGACTGGGACCCCTGAAGGTGCCATTTGGTTAAAACCTTAATTCGAGGTTGCTTCCAGTCTTTTTGGTGGTCCTGACAACCGAGAACAACATTCCTCCTCTTAAAGAAAAGTTTTTAAGAGTTTCTTAAATTACTGCTTTCTCAGAGGTGGAGCAATACTAGCTACTATTTCTGTAGTTCCTAGAAGTGTGCCTACTAAGACAAATATCAGCTCATTAAATCCTCGTGATAATGCTATTGATGGAGGAACCAGGGCCACAAGAAATTTCACAATTTGCCTGCAATTCACATGCCATTAGGTTGTCCCCCGCAAGGATCTGATCTTGGGTGGTCTAGCTTGGGTCTACCCCTAACCCCTACCACCTCTAAACTGACCCAGCCTCCACAGCTTCTGAGAAAAGAAGCCTTTGCTCTCAGGCAGTATCTGACGGTTATATTTTGTTTGCTCTGGAGTAATTTTAGCTGCCACCAGGGAGGAAACTCATCAGTTCCCTTAAATTTCTGCTTCCTGATCTCCTTGTGTTTCTGTAATGAAATTGCCGTGAAGTTTGCAACTTCTTTATGAAAAAGATTATTTGAATACAATCACTGACAAGAGGCTGGCAGACAACAGGCTGCTGCAGGTCATAAACAGAACTAGGGGCTGATATCTTCTGGCAGATGCCCATTAAAGATGGTGATTTTGTTTGGACTGCAGAGTCAAAGGGTGCCCATGGCAAATAAGGAGAAAGGGCACCTAATGTCAAGCTGTAAATGAATTTTAAATAATTAAATAATGACATAATACTTAATATGATTAAAAGTATATAGTATCTTAAATGTTTTGTATTTAGTAAGAAGAAGAAGGGGTTTAAATAGAACCAAGAGATAATTTAATGTGCTAATCCTACTACTCTGAACAGTCTTCGAAGACTGATCTTATCAATCACAATCTAGTTCAAAATACATTAATTACCTTACTTAAGATTTATGAGAGTGTACTATAAATGTACACAATATGACTGGGTCTTTTTGACATTTATTTCAATGACTAATTATAAAAAGGGATTTCATTTTCATCACATATACTTGCTGAGGATGGAAAAGACATATTACTTGAGTTAGTCCTCTAATTTAAATGAAGCACTTTTTACAATTTGTCATAATTTTAATGAAAGGGTGTGAACCAAAGTCAACACCAGTAATATCTACATCAGCAAGTTAAACTGACATTGATTTTGATTTTGATCATATGGCTAGCAAATAGGCCCTACATAAATATTTGAGTTTATTTTTGTTAAAAAAAATAGTTTCATCTGTCATTTATTGGTTTTAAATTCTTGCTAAAATCAAAACTTTGAGAACATATAGATATGTGTGTATGTATGTATATAAATACTGCTACTGCTGCTAAGTCACTTCAGTCGTGTCTGACTCTGTTTGACCCCATAGATGGCAGCCCACCATGCTTTGCTGTCCCTGGGATTCTCCAGGCAAGAACACTGAGTGGGTTGCCATTTCCTTCTCCAATGCGTGAAAATGAAGTTGCTCAGTTGTGTCCGACTCTTAGCAACCCCATGGACTGCAGCCTACCAGGCTCCTCTGTCCATGGGATTGTCCAGGCAAGAGTACTGGAGTAGGGTGCAATTGCCTTCTCCATATATAAATACATATGCACACATATACATATGTATTGAACCTATACATGTGTATGTATGCATTTAATACATACACAAAGGAGAGAAGTTAAAAGCAAGAGAGAAAAACAGATATACCCAACTGAATGCAGAGTTCCAGAGAATAGCAAGGAGAGAAAAGAAGGTCTTCTTAAATGAACAATGAACAATAGAATGGGAAAAACTAGAGACTCTCCAAGAAAATTGGAGATCAAGGGAACATTTCATGCAAAGATGGGCACAATAAAGGTCATAAACAGTAAAGACCTAACAGAAGCAGAAGAGATTAAGAAAGGTGGCAAGAATACCCAGAACTATTAAAAGTAAAAGGGGGGGGTATAAATGACCTAGAAAACTATGTTGGTGTGGTCATGCACTGAGAGCCCGACATCCTGGAGTTTGAAGTCAAGTCAGCCTTAGGAAGCATCACTGTGAACAAAGCTAGTAAAGGTGATGGAATTCCAGCTGAGCTATTTCAAACCCTAAAATATGATGCTGTTAAAATGCTGCACTCAATATGCCAACAAATGTGGAAAACTCAGCAGTGGCCACAGAAATGGAAAAGGTCAGTTTTCTTCCCAATACCAAAGAAGTACAATGCCAAAGAATGTTCAAACTACTGTATGGTTGCACTCACTTCACATGCTAGCAAAGTAATGCTCAAAATCCTTCAAGCTAGGCTTCAGCAGTATCTACACCAAAAACTTCCAGATGTATAACCTGGATTTAGAAAAGGCAGAGGAACCAGAGATCAAATTGCCAACATTCATTGGATAATAGAAAAAGCAAGGGAATTCCAGAAAAAACATCTGCTTCATTGACTATGCTAAAGACTTTTACTGTGTGGATCATAACAAACTGTGGGAAATTCTTAATGAGATGGGAATACCAGACCAGCTTACATGTCTCCTGAGACACTTGTATGCAGGTCAACAGTTAGATCCAGAAATGGAACAATGGACTGGTTTCAAATTGGGAAAGAATGACATCAAGGCTGTATATTGTCACATTGGTTATTTAACTTATATGCAGAGAACATCATAGGAAGTGGATGAATCACAAGCTGAAATCAAGATTACTGGGCAAAGTATCAACAACCTCAGAAACAGCAGAAAGTGAAGAGGTACTAAACAGCCTCTTGATGAAGGTGAAAAAGGAGAGTGAAAAAGCTGGCTTAAAACTTAACATTCATAAAACTAAGATCATGGCATCCAGTCCCATCACTTCATGGCAAATAGATGGGAAAAAAATGGAAACAGTGACAGACTTTATTTTCTTGGCCCCAAAATCACTGCAGACAGTACTGGAGTCATGAAATTAAAAGATGCTTGCTCCTTGGAAGAAAAGTTATGGTAAACCTAGACAGCATATTAAAAAGCAGAGACATCACTTTGCCGACAAAGGTCCATCTAGTCAAAGCCAGGGTTTTTCCAGTTGTCACATACAGATGAGTGTTGGACTATAAAGAAAGTTGAGCGCCGAAGAATTGATGCTTTTGAACTATGGTGCTGGAGAAAACTCTCGAGAGATTCCCTTGGACAGCAAGGAGATCAATCCAGTCAATCCTACAGGAAATCAACCTTGAATATTCATTGGAAGGACGATTGCTGAAGCTGAAGCTCCAGTACTTTGGCCACCCAATTTGAAGAGCCAACTCATTGNATTGATGCTTTTGAACTATGGTGCTGGAGAAAACTCTCGAGAGATTCCCTTGGACAGCAAGGAGATCAATCCAGTCAATCCTACAGGAAATCAACCTTGAATATTCATTGGAAGGACGATTGCTGAAGCTGAAGCTCCAGTACTTTGGCCACCCAATTTGAAGAGCCAACTCATTGGAAAAGACCCTGATACTAACAAAGATTGAGGGCAGGAGAAGGGGATGAAAGAGGATGAGATGCTTGAATGGCATAATCGACTTAATAGACATGAGTTTGAGCAAACTCCAGGAGATAGTGAAAGGCAGGGAGGTCTGGCATGCTGCAGTCCATGGAGTTGCAAATGTCAGACACAACGGAGCAACTGAACAACAGCATAACAACATCATTTGTGAAAATTAACACAAATGATTCATAGCCCCAAATGCAAAAGATAAAAATATATAAACTTTCCAGAAGAAAGCATAAAAATATTTGGCCTGGACTTAGGAAAACTTCACAATCAGATACAGACCTTAAAACACTCTCAATTAGATTTTACTGCTGCTGGAGCCGGTAATAATTTCTTCCACACCTTTTCTAACTTTATTTCTGGCAAAAACATTCTGTCTAATATCTTCAGTTATGCTGCTGTTGGTGCTCTAATTNCCCACTTTCCAATATTCAAGTAGCACCGGCGGCCCAATGTAGATGGTGCAAATTCCTTGTCTTGGAATTTTATTGGTATTCCATGTAAGCCAAGTTATTCAGCCTCTTTTCTCTGCTAATTTTCTAATCCCTCTCTATCTGTAATTAAACAAGTTTTTCCTCACCTATCCATCTCCACCTTCGAATCACCCTGGATCCGCCACGGCTGGACCCCGGCAGAAAATGCTTACAATCTGGATGTAGGTAAAGATTTGTTAGCAGACAAAAAGTACTATGAATGAAACAAAGTGAAATAATTGGATGTCATCAAATTATAAACTGTTTTTCTCCTTTTAAGGTCCACAATGACTACCAGTATACTAAAGCATCTAGGGACCCTTGCAATAGTCTGAAATAGCTTATTTCCCAAATTTATTGGTTAAAAAAACCATTTTGCAGTAGAACCCCAGTTAATGAGCAGAACTTGTTTTCCAGAAAACGCACTTGAAAAGTGGTATTGAAGAGACATCACTTTCTCCTAGAATAAACTCTGTTATCAATGCTAATTGAGGGAGAGGAGCCATAACAGCCAAATAACTATTTTCACCACCAGATATGCTCTGCATTTGATTCACTTACACTTTAGTGTGATGCTTTAAATGTTTAGGAGTTATATACATGCCTCTATGGCAATAAACATCCAGTATTTGTAATAACTATACAACTTAATTGACTATTCACTTACTAATAGCCATTTACAGCTTGATTTATTTTTGTTAAAATTTAAAAGTCCTCATATACAATTTGACCGGAGAATCTGAAAGTTAAACTGAAGTCTAACTCACTCTGGTTAAAGGAGTCTAAGAAACATTATTGCCAGGAATGGCTTTAGTTGTACAAAATCTTAAAAAGGGAATTCCCTGGCAGTCCAGTGGTTAGGACTCAGCGCTTTAGCTGAGGGAGCCTGGGTTTGACCTCTGAACCAGGAACTAAGATCCCAGATGCTGCCACTGCCCCTCAAAATAAAAAAGCAGAAAGAAACTAGAAAGATGACTCACACTTTGTGAAATATGCAAGTAATGGCAGAGCTCAGAATCCTGAAGGTCGTGAGAATTTGTCACCCCCAAATATGCCTCAGGCAGAGGGATTGTCTTGAGCTGGTTATTTATAAGAAACAGCAGACATAGGGAAAGCTCTGAAAACCAAGGAGTTATCCTTTTCTAAGAGAACTATACATTTATAAGAGAAAGCTTGATTTTTAAGGGTGTCTTCATCTCTGTACCAAGAAGCGGATGAGAAAGAATTCTCTGGAAACACTTATGACTGGAGAAGGCAGGGACTTAAATCTGTATAAGCATCATACCCTTGATTATTGTGCTTTTTCTGGTAACCTCCAATAACTGCACCCCCTCCCATACCACACCATAACATCATTCTTTTGTCTTTAACTGGAGATGATATTTAAGATGGTGGCTGGGCAATTTCAGAGAGTTACCCAGTTTTCTTGGTTATCTCCCTTGTATACAGGAGATATACATTTTATTAAACTGCTGCTTATGGATCTCAGCCAAGAACCTGGAGGGTTGAGGGAAAATTATCTTCCCTCCTCTACATGCCTTAAGAAGCAACAAGGCTATCACTAAAATCCCTCACCTATAAATCTTCAATTAAAAGAGACAACCATGATGATTACAGTCCGTAATGTCCGTAAGAACTCACCAAAAACCAGCACTGGTTCAGTGTAAGAAAGTGTTGTCGATAAACACTGTGTTAATTAAATCATGGAAGTAATCCCTCTTATGTAGTTGAAACAGCAAAGTAAAATTTAGGTAGGTGTAATATAATATCTGGGCTTCCCAGGTGTCTCGGTGGTAAAGAATCCGCCTGCCAATGCAGGAGACACAAAGAGACGCAGGTTTGATCACTGGGTCTGGAAGATCCTCTGGAAAACGAAATGGAAACCCACTCCAGTATCCTCGCCTGGAAAATCCCATGGACAGAGGAGCCTGGAGGGTTACTGTTCACGAGATGTCAAAGAGTCAGACATGACTTAGTGTCTAAGCAGCAGCAGCAATATAATACCTATTTGAATTCTTGTCTGATACAGCACACAGAAAATAAGGTGTATTCCAAGAAACCATGTCACAGCTTACTATTTGGTTGCAGAAACTGACAAAAACACTGAATGAGCATTTCTTTGAAAAATGGCTTTCAAAAAGGAAGGTTTGGTATTTTTTGTTCTTTTCGAAACATGAATAAGAAATGAGGTTCTAGTGCAGGCAAAGGAAAATTTTATGTTTGTAAAATCAACTTTTATGCTCAAACATAGTGAACATAGAAGTGTTGGGAATAATTATGCATAGTATTTGAAGGTACTTTCATCTCTACATGAATAAATAATGATGGTATGTAAATTGTGTTAGAAGTCTTGCTTGCTACATTTGCTGGTCTCACCCCTCAGATGCAAATCTTCCCTTTAAAATCCGCATTGGTTTGCATTTATACCTAAGTGCTTCCCTGGTGGCTCAGTGGTAAAGAATCCACCTACAATGTAGGAAACCCAGGTTTGATCTCTGGGTGGAGAAGATCCTCTGGAGAAGAAATGGCAACTCACTCCAGTATTCTTGCCTGGAGAATCCCATGGACAAAAGAGCCCAGCGGGCTACAGTCCATGGGGTCGCAGAAAGTTGAACACAACTGAGCAACTAACATACCTAAGTTTACTGTGTGAAATCTAAGATCTGAATATTCAAAATCAGCTTTGATAGACCTAACACTAATGTTATCAAACCAGCTTTTCATGAGCATTTATTTATTGCTAAATCTGCACTCAGAATCTACTACATGCCACAGATTATACAGAAGTAATATAAGAAAAAAAAAAGTAATATAAGGTATAGTTCTTCCTTTCCAAAAGGAAAATACATAACCTAATTGCTACCATTGAGAATTTTACAATATGTTGTGGTTGATTTGTGTATGTTGGCATAACCACAAATAGTGGCTTGCAGATAACCCTATCTGTTCAAATTTTCTATCATAATGACTTTGAAATAATATCACAATGTCATTTCAATTGACTAGCTTTTATCCCCACTATGATAGTTTACTGAGAATTTTGACATCAAGTGTATGCTAATTCTTATGCACTCAAAAGGGGAGAGAAAAGCAAACCTGTAACTGAAGGCTCAAAGTCTGATCTATTTAAGCAAGTATCATTAGTCATACAAATTTATCTCCCAGATGTCCATTTACAGAGATTAGATGTGATGTCAGCATGATATCATAAGGAGAATATTGAACAGTTAAGCTCTATAATGTGAGCCTAGTTTTAAATCTGTCTGGCCAAAGTGAACACTATTTATTTAGAAACTGAAAATCTAAGATAAAGTTGTCTAGGATCTCACAGAAATTAAGTGGTAAATCCAATATTTGAACCAATCTCTGTTAGCAAAGCTTCACCTTCTCTGATAGAAGAAGCACCTTCTGGGGCTTCCCTGATAGCTTAGGTGGTAAAGAATCCACCTGCAGTGCAGGAGACCTGAATTTGATTCCTGAGTCAGGAAGATTCTCTGGAGAAAGAATAGGCTACCCACACCAGTATTCCTGGGCTTCCCTTGTGGCTTAGGTGGTAAAGAATCTGCCTGCAATGTGGGAGACCTGGGTTTGATCCCTGGGTTGGGAAGATCCCCTGGAGAAGGGAAAAAATACTCCAGTATTCTGGCCTGGAGAAGTCCAACGACTGTATAGTCCATGGGGTCTCAAAGAGTTGGAAATGACTGAGTGACTTTCACTTCCACATTTACCTCTAACATAATGCAAGCTAGTTGAGTAGTGGCCCATAAATGATTAACAATTGCTATGTTACTCACTACCTATGCTGTGTTAGCTATACCCTTGCAGCTTAATATGCATCATTAAAAATATATATTTATGTATTTGGCTATGCCACATCTTAGTTGAAGCACTTGGAATCTTTAGTTGTGGCATATGGGATCTAGTGCTCTAATCAGGGATTGAATCCCAGCCTCCTGCCGTGAGAGCTCAGGGCCTTAGGTACTGGACCATCACGCATCATTTCTAATCCTAAAACTAAAGTCAATAAGACAGAGATTAACACCTCCAGTTTACATATGGTAAAACTGGGTTTCAAAGAGATTAATGTGCCAAAGGTCATATAGCTGGAGAAATATATAACGTTCCATTTCCTTAATTCCAACTGAATTCCAACTGAAGAACCTAAGCCACCCCATTTTGTTAAAAAAGACTCCATTTTAGAGTTCTGAGCAAAGAGTCTTTGGAAACCCCCTGACCTCACCCCACCACCTGCGAGCCATTACCTTCAGGACTTATGACCTGCCTGGGAAATTCAAATTAAGCCCAGGAAATGGGAAGCAATCAGAACTCGTTGCCAGGCCGGGAAATGAAAACCAATTAGAATCCAGCACCTAACCCTTCCACAGAAGGTAACCAATAAGATGTCTCCCAACTCGGAAACTCCCGTTTTTCGAATTTTTCACGCGAGAATACACTATAGAAGCAATGAAACCTAGAGTTCGAGGTTCCTCCCTATAGCTGCTGCGTCGGTAATGGTGGGAGCCCCAGTTAGAGCTTGGTAATAAAGACTCTTGCTTTTGCATCAGATGTCGGCTTCCCGATGGTCATTGGGAGATTTCGCGACTTGGGCATAACATCTGGGGGCTCATCCAGGATCTCCCACTGGCTCCACAGGAAGATCGATCGGGAGAGTCATCTGCAGCGGGTAAGCTTTTTTCTGTCTTTTTTTTTTTTTTTTCATTTCTGACAGGGCCTATTTTCTGAAAACGGTATATGACTCAGGCGGACGTGCTGACGGGTCACCGGTGGGGATTGTTGGGAGACGTCCCTGACCCCCTCAGAGGGGACGGAGTGCCCCTGTTCTGTGTAGACGATGCGGGTCGCTCCCGCTGAACGGCCGGAGGCCATCGTCTTACTTTTGGTTTTGCCTCTGGACTCCCGGAGGTCTATTTCTCCTTTCTCTCTGTCTGTGTGGCTGTTCGTATTGTCTGTGTTAATTTACCAACATCTGACTGATCCAGGGACGATGGGGCAGCGCCATTCTAGCCCCACGCCTCTATCCTTGATTACTGATCATTTTAAGGAGGTCAAGATACATGCTCATGACCTCAGTGTAGAAATTAAAAGGAATAAATTAATCACTTTTTGCAGCACAGAATGGCCAACCTTCCATGTGGGATGGCCCCCAGAGGGCACCTTTGACTTGGAAACCGTGCACCGAGTCCGAGACATCATCTTTCGATCTCGGAGTGGACACCCTGACCAAGCTCCCTATGTCATAGTGTGGGAAGATCTCATATTGTGCCCCCCTCCATGAGTAAAACCTTTCTTGCCTCAACAGGGATTTTCCACCGCACAGGTGCTGGTGACATGTGTAGGAAAGAACCTGAAAGATCCCAAGGAACCTGAACCAATGGTGCCGCTGTACCCCATTTTACAAGGGGGAACAGAGGAAGAACTTCTCTTCCCACCCCCTTACCAAGCCCTGGAGCCACCATGGGGCCCTGCTATCACTCCACCTAGGGCCAACGCATCAGAAGGGGGCCCCGCACAAAATACTCGCCATAGGCGAGCCATGTCTCCGGCAGGGCCGTTAGACTCAACTGTTGCCCTCCCTTAACAAGTAGCCACCCCCCGCCCCCCATGAGGAAGGGAACCAACCTCATCAATACTGGCCCTTCTCTACCAGTGACCTATATAACTGGAGGTCCCAGAATGCTAAGTTTTCAGATAACCCGAGAGATCTAACTAACCTTCTAGAGACTGTGCTTTTTACTCATCAGCCCACCTGGGACGACTGTCAAGAGCTGCTCCAGATTCTCTTCACCACGGAAGAGAGTACAGAATGAGGCCCATCAAAGGGTCCCAGGGGCAAATGGAGAACCCACCACTAATATAGATGAAATTAACACCTCTTTTCCTTTATCACGACCTGATTGGGATTATAATACGGCACAAGGTAAGGAGAGGCTCCGGGTCTACCGCCAGACTCTTTTGGCGGGGGG
>SJYA01002365.1:429328-586391 GCA_006410615.1 Neotragus moschatus | reverse complement strand
GGTGGGGGTGGGGGGTGGGGTGGCACAGGGGAGGCTTAAGGCAGCTGCATGGAAAACTACTAACCTAGCTAGAGTAGGAGATATTCAACAAGGGCCCACTGAGAGTCCAGCCGCTTATCTGGAAAGACTAAAGGCGGCCTTTAGACAATACACCCCCATGGACCCAGAAGCAGAAGGTACTCAGGCTGCTTTGAAAATGCATTTTGTCAACCAGACGGCTCCAGACATTAGGAAAAAGTTACAAAAACTAGAACGCCTGGGTGAAAAGAGTATCCAGGATTTAATAACAGTGGCAGAAAGGGTCTGCAATACTCAAGAGACCCCCGAGGAAAAACAAGCTAAGGCAGCAGACCGCCAGACCCACAATATGGCGCACATCCTGCTAGCGGCAACAGTTCCTAATTCGGGAGAAAGGGAGCGTCAGCTGTGCCGCCTAGAGGCTGAAGATAAGAGCTGCCCCCGTACACGACCAGCATTAGGAAAGAACCAATGCGCCTATTGTAAGGAGGAAGGACACTGGGCCAAAGAATGCCCTAAGAAAAAGAAGGGACAACGAAAGACCCCTATCCTGGCCATCGATGAACTGAGCGACTAGGGGAGACGGGGTTTGGCGCCCCTCCCCAAAGCCAGGGTAACCCTAAGAGTGGAGGGGACCCCAACTGACTTCCTTGTCGACATGGGGGCTCAATATTCGGTTTTGCTAGAGCCTCAGAGGAAGCTGGTGGGAAAAACCTTGGGTGCAGGGGGCCACTGGGATGAAACAATATCAATGGACTACCCAAAGATCTGTGGATTTGGGCTCGGGCCAGGTATCCCACTCCTTTATGGTCATCCCAGAATGCCCCTTTCCACTGTTGGGAAGAGACTTGTTAACCAAGATGGGAGCTCAGATTCACTTCCTCCCAGGAGAAACTAAAAATATTTGATCAGGTGGGCAGGCCAATTCAGGTACTGACAATTCAGTTAGAAGATGAATATCGGCTGCACCAAAAACTGACCCTTCCCCAAACGGACATCCAGGAGTGGCTAGATGAATTTCCTGAAGTGTGGGCCGAGACAGGGGGAACCGGCTTGGCTAGGCACCGCCCTCCTATATATATAGATCTCAAGCCAGGGGCCGATCCTGTCCGAGTCAGACAATATCCTATGACCTTAGAGCCCTGACAGGGAATCACCCCCAATATCCGCAGGCTCCTAGCCCAGAAAATCTTGAGACCCTGTCAGTCGGCGTGGAGTACTCCCCTGCTCCCTGTTAAAAAACCAAATTCTCATGACTATCAGCCAGTACAAGACCTGTGGGAAGTTAACCGCTGAGTTCTAGATATTCATCTTACAATGCCAAACCATACAACCTCTTGAGCTCACTCCCACCAGATCAATCACTGGTATACGATTCTAGATATAAAAGACGCTTTCTTTAGTCTATCCCTGGCGCCCAAGAGCCAGGAGCTTTTGGTCTTTGAGTGGGCCGACCTGGAAGATGGGATCAACGGACAGCTAACCTGGACACGACTACCACAGGGATTTAAAATTTTCCCCAATATCTCGATGAGGCCCTCCATGAAGACCTGGGTGAGTTTAGACAACAGCACCCCCAGCTAATCCTGTTACAATATGTAGATGGCCTCCTGATTGCAGCAAAGGACCAGCAGACTTGCCTCATGGGCACCGGAGAAATGTTGTGGGCCCTTGGAAAATTAGGATACCAAACCTCAGCCAAAAAGGCTCAGATATGTCAACCAGAGGTCACCTAGTTGGGGTATGTATTTTAAAAAGGGCAGAGGTGGCTGTCAGAGGCATGGAAAGAGACAGTACTCAAAATACCAATTCTAGACTCACCTCGAAGGGTGAGAGAGTTTCTGGGGTCTGCTGGCTTCTGCCATCTTTGGATTCCAAACTATGCGGAACTGGCTAAACCCTTATAATGAAGCCACAAAAAATACATCCCTTTCAGTTGGACAAAACAGATGGAGACTGCTTTCAAGGCCATTAAAATGGCCTTACTGTCAGCACCTGCCCTGGGACTACCTGACGTCACCAAACCCTTTCTTTTATATGTAGATGAGAAGCAAGGGGTGGCAAAAGGGGTGCTGATGCAACATTTGGAATCCTGGAAGCGGCCGGTGGCCTACTTGTCTAAACGCCTAGACCTCACGGCTTCGGGCTGGCCCCCATGCCTCCGCATGATTGCAGCAGTGGCCCTAACGGTCAAAGATGCAGACAAACTGACATTAGCGCAGGAGTTACATATTACCGCCCCCCATGCCACTGAGGGCATACTGAAATAACCCCCAGATAGATGGATCAGCAATGCTCAGCTGACACACTACCAGGGACTACTGCTAAACCCTTCCAGAATCATCTTTCTACTGCCTACTGCTCTCAATCTGGCTACCTTGCTTCCAACCCAGACTTGGAAGGCCCGATCCATGACTGCAGCAACATACTAGCCCAGGTGAATTGGACGCGAGAGGGCTTGCAAGATCGTCCCCTGGCAGATGCTGAGGTCACCTGGTATACGGGTGGAAGCAGTTTCGTTGGAGATGGACTCAGGTATATGGGGGCAGCCATAACCACGGAGACCCAAATTGTGTGGATGGAAGCACTACCTCCGGGTACTTTGGCTCAAAGGGCTGAACTAATCGCCCTAACAAAAGCCCTTCAATTCAGAAAGGACAAAAAACTTAACATCGTTACTGATAGCCAATATGCCTTTGCTACTGCCCATATACACGGAGCCATGTACAGAGAGAGGGGACTCTTCACAGTCGAGGGTAAGACGATTAAAAACAAAGAAGAAATAAAAGCTCTCCTCTCGGCATTATGGCTACCTAAAAAACTAGCCATAATACACTGCCCGGGGCACCAAAAGCCAGACACCTCGATCTCAAGGGGAAACAACTTAGCAGACAGAGCAGCCAGAGATACAGCCCAGAAAACCGTGATAGAGGCCACTCTTCAGCTGCCTGACCCCGGGAGCCCTGTTCTGCTAAACTTGCCCAATTACTCAGAAAAAGATTTAGACTGGATAAAAAGTCAGCCTATGGCCCAACAGCTGGCTGGGTGGTGGAGAGCAGCAGACAGCTCTCTAATCCTCCCAGAAGAACTAGGAAAACAAGTATTACTAAAAATGCATCGTGCCACTCACCTGGGAACCCGCAAGATGCAAGACCTGATTAGACATGCCAAAATTACCATGACGACAATAGAAGACATTGTATCAAACAGCAAAGCATGCCAGCTCACGAACACTGTCCCTCAAGCGGCCAACCAAGGAATTAGAGAACGGAGGACAAGACCAGGAGCTTACTGGGAGGTGGACTTCACTGAGGTGAAACTGGGTAAATATGGATACAGATACCTGTTGGTGTTCATAGACACCTTCTCAGGGTGGGTAGAAGCTTTCCCCACCAAGAGAGAAGCAGTACAGGTGGCGGCCAAAAAGCTGATTGAAGACATCTAGCCATGGTTCGGGTTTCTGGTACAGGTGGGGTAAGATAATGGGCCAGCCTTCATGTCTCAGGTAAGCCAGGGAGTAGCCCGGGCTTTGGGGGCTAGATGGAAGCTGCCCTGTGCCTATAGGCCCCAGAGCTCAGGACAAGTAGAAAGGATGAATAGGACGCTTAAAGAGACATGAACAAAGCTAGCTGCTGAGACTGGCGGGGACTGGGTGGCTCTCTTCCTCTTTGCCCTGTACTGGGTGCAGAACTCACCCTACCAACTGGGACTCACCCCTTTTGAAATCATGTATGGGATACCTCCCCCAATAACCCCTAACCTAAAGGCAGAAGTGTTCAAAGAAATAGATGATCAAAAGTTGCTTTTTTGTCTCCGGTCCTTACAATACTTCCACAGGGACACATGGAAGAGGCTCAAAGTGCTATATGAATCAGGCCCTCCACCTGAACCTCACGGCTACCGGCCAGGAGACTGGGTGTACATGCGCCATCATCGCCAAGAGACCCTAGAGCCTAGGTGGAAGGGACCCTTCCTTGTCTTGATGACACCAACTGCTCTCAAAGTTGACGGCATCTCTGCTTGGGTCCACTACACCCACACAAGGCCTGCGGACCTGTTCGCCTTACGAGAAGAGTTCCTCCTCCAGTGGAAGGCCGAATTGGACAAAACTAACCCGCTCAAGCTAAAACTGCGAAGATAACAAAAGTTCTCACCTTCGGGCCGTGTTTATTGAACAAGTTAATGACCTTCATCAAGAGCCGCATCAACACGGTGCAGCTTATGGTGCTCAGGTCCCAATATACACCTCTGCCAGCGGCCCCCTTAGTGGAAGAAAATATAGAGCTGGACCCATGATTGGGTCTGTCTTGGGACCTTGAGAAGGGGGGAATGACGAACCTAAGCCACCTCATTTTGTTAAAAAAGACTCCATTTTAGAGTTCTGAGGAAAGTCTTTGGAAATCCCCTGACCTCATCCCACCCCCTGCAAGCCATTACATTCAGGACTTATGACCTGCCCGGGAAATTCGAATTAAGCCCGGGAAACGGGAACCAATTAGAACCCAACACCTAATCCTTCCACAGAAGGTAACCAATTAGACATCTCCCAACCCGGAAACTCCCGTTTTTCGAATTTTTCATGCAGGAATACCCTATATAAGCAATGAAACCTAGAGTTCGAGGCTCCTCCCTATAGACGCTGCGTCGGTAACAGT
This sequence comes from Neotragus moschatus, assembly GCA_006410615.1. Lineage (NCBI taxonomy): Eukaryota > Metazoa > Chordata > Mammalia > Artiodactyla > Bovidae > Neotragus > Neotragus moschatus. The sequence continues at coordinate 581,718 of SJYA01002365.1, read as the reverse complement.
GGGAGCCCCAGCTCGAGCTTGGTAATAAAGACTCTCTTGCTTTTGTATTGGATATTGGCTCCGTGGTGGTCATTGGGAGATTTCCCGACTTGGGCATAACAAAACTATGTTTCAATAAAACACGCACAGATTTACACATACTTGGAGACTGAATCTAAAACCACCACAGGGAAAAGAAAACTAGCCAATTAAAATGATCTTGTAATATTACTTCAAATTGTGAAAACAGCATTGTTTTCTGGGGACCTATGGAGCTTTCAGCTTTGTCACTGAGCCATCTGATCTTGTTGTATAGTCTGAATTCAATAGTCTTCTATATGTGGAGGGAAAAAAAATCACATCTACAACAGAGTTGCAACAAAATGTCTCAAAATAAGCAATAAAATATTTTTATTGGGTATCTTAGAAGTAGACAAAGTGTTATTTTGATGTGCAAAGTTAAAAAGAAAAAAAAGATGTCAAACACATTTTTACAATACAAGACAGCAATCAGAGCTGAACCTTAAGGCAATTTGACTATAAAAAGCAGATACTAACTTCTCAGGCCAGTAGTTTTAAAAGTCTCCTGTTAACTGATCTACTGAGTTTCATCTCTCTTTACAGGTTTTTTTTTCAGATTTTATTTTAATTTTTTAATTTACAATATGGTATTGGTTTTGCCATACATCAACATGAATCCACTGCCATGAAATTAAAAATGCTTACTCCTTGGAAGAAAAGTTATGATCAACCTAGATAGCATATTGAAAAGCAGAGACATTACTTTGCCAACAGAGGTACATCTAATCAAGGCTATGGTTTTTCCAGTGGTCGTGTATGGATGTGAGAGTTGGTCTGTGAAGAAAGCTGAGCACCGAAGAATTGATGCTTTTGAATGGTGGTATTGGAGAAGACTCTTGAGAGTCCCTTGGACTGCAAGGGGATCCAACCAGTCCATCCTAAGGGAGATCAGCCCTGAGTGTTCATCAGAAGGACTGATGCTGAAGCTGAAACTCCAGTACTTTGGCCACCTCATGCGAAGAGTTGACTCATTGGAAAAGACTCTGATGCTGGAAAGGATTGGGGACAGGAGAAGAAGGGGATGACAGAGGATGAGATGGCTGGATGGCATCACGGACTCGATGGGCGTGAGTCTGAGTGAACTCCAGGAGTTGGTGATGGACAGGGAGGCCTAGTGTGCTGCAGTTCATGAGGTTGCAAAGAGTCGGACACGACTGAGCGACTGAACTGACAATTATATCAACCCTAAAGAACACACCAGTTTTGTTGCTTCCTACCCCTGTCCCTTCAGGTGTGTGCTTCTATAGCTCATTTTCTGGTTAATACTTGACACATTAAGCCAAATATTTTCTCACAGGCTGCCTCAAGAGCGTTGCCCGTCAAGGAGCTTTCCATATTAACTTCAATTCACATCAAATATCCCTTTGCACTTGAGCAAACTTGTTTGTGAATTTCACTTTTGCTCTCATATTATTTCCTCACTGAGGTGGTTGGTGGTCAGCTTCATAATGATTAGCCTCTCAAAAATCAGCTAAATTAATGTCTTAGAGTTGAGACAGATTGAAGAGAACACGGGTGTTGTTTGTTTGTTTAATAATCCCTGCCTTGTGCTGCTAGTTTGGGGATTAGAGATGAGTGTCTTCCACATGCCAGAGTGTAAGTTTACACTAGGGAGCATGGGCGGAGGCAGGGAGGGAGAGAGAGAGTGACCTACCTGGGTTCAAATACCAGATTCACCATGTCATTTCTGTATGATCTTGGACAAGTCCATTTTTATCTACAGTTTCATTTACAGAACAAGCATATCATACTTTCCAAGCTGTATGAAAATTAACTCCAGATTATTTACATGACAAAGTTTTTATTTGCATCAACAAGTTGAGGTCAGGCTGTCCCAAGGAGAGGCCAGCTGTTGGGTTGTCAGGATCCCCATCATAATAAATTCAGCAAATTTAATATGGTCCAGACTTTTGTTGGGGCTCAGTTGGTAAGAATTTGTCTACAATGAGGGAGACCTGAGTTCAGTCCTTGGGTTGGGAAGATCCTCAGGAGGAGGGCATGGCAACTCACTCCAGTGTTCTTGCCTGGAGAATCCCCATGGGCAGAGGAGCCTGCTGGGCTATAGTCAGCCCATGGGGTCACAAAGAGTCAGACACGACCAAGTGGCTAAGCACAGACTTCCGTTACATAATTTGATGCTTAATAGCCTTTGGATCTTAGGATTTTATAATATCATGCACCTTGATTCTCAATAGCCCAAGGAAATAACCATGCTATCTTATCAAGACACTTTCCCCTAGAGAGTGCCTGAACAGACAGCACCAACAGGTCCTTCCTTTTCTCTGCTTCTAGCACCCAGCAACCTTCCCTCATTAACACTATTCCTTTCCAATGGTATGATAGAATCAAATATAGCCAGGTCTGTGAGGTGATTCATTTTTCTCTCCTCTTCTCCCTTCTCCTCCCATCCCCACTCATTCCTCCCTTCTCCTCTCTCCACCTGCATCCCACCTCCTATTTGACTTGAATATAGAAACATAATACATACATAATACCTAAAGAAGGACATAAAATCACCTGTAATCTTACCATTAAAAGCTAAGAAATGTTAAGCAAAGCACCAGTCTTTTCCTTTAACATGATCATACTGTATATAGAAGGTCTTTTAAAATTTTATTTTCAAATTATGTTCTTCAGAGTATAAAAATAATGTATACCTTTTGCACCTAACATGTTTACATTCCATGTCATTTGACATCTTTCAAAACCCAAGTTTAATGAATGTGTAATACAATGCTTTAATCATTCTTTAGTTGGACATAGAAATATCACAATTTTGCAATGTTAATAATTAACGTTATAGCACTCGTGTATGCTAAGTTGCTTCAGTTGTGTCCAACTCTTTGGAATCATACAGACCGTATCCTGTCAGGCTCCTCTGTCCTAGGGATTCTCCAGTCAAGAACATTGGAGTGGGTTGTCATGCCGTCCTCCAGGGGATCTTCCCAACCCAGGGACCGAACCTACATCTTTTATGCCTCCTGCATTGGCAGGCAGGTTCTTTACCACCAGTGCACCTGGGAAGCCCTAACATTTTAGTAATCAGCTTTAAACACACATATTTGCATGCTTCTGGTTATGTTTAGCACAGAATTCTAGCTCTAACTCTAAAGTTAAAGTTTTTAACTTTAAAACACTGATTTTTTTCAGAAATTTACCTATCATGAGCACAGAAAGCACCTGTATCTCTGCACAGATATTCAGATAAAAATACAAAATATTTTTGTATATTCAGAGATATAAAACATTCTAATTAGTTGAATCAAAAGGTTTTTTACAATTAATAATCTGCATATATCATAAATCTGTACCCTTTCCAAAATTATATTTCTTAATACTTATATCAATACTTATTGAATTAGTGACAACTCCAGAATCATTTTAAATAAATACAGGTGACTTGCTTCATTATTTTACTGGAATAATTTTAGTGTCTTAACCTTAAGTATAATTTGCCTGATATTTTTTTAAAAATTCTTTGTTATACAAATGAAGTAAGCATATTCTTATTTAATAAGTTAATTTTATTATAGATGAAAGTGAAGTGAAAGTCGCTGTTGTGTCTGACTCTTTGTGATCCCATGGACTTTACAGTCTATGGAATTCTCCAGGTCAGAATACTGGAGTGGGTCGCCATGCCCTCCTCCATAGGATCTTCACAATCCAGGGATTGAACCAAGGTCTCCCACATTGCTGGTAGATTCTTTACCATCTGAGCCACCAGGGAAACCTTTTACTATAGATAGAGGCATCTTAAAGTTATTAAATGTTTTTAGGGTACAACTGATATTATCTTGTGGCAGAGAAGGCAATGGCAACCCGCTCTAGTACTCTTGCCTGGAAACTCCCATGGACGGAGGAGCCTGGAAGGCTGCAGTCCATGGGGTCACTGAGGGTTGGACACGACCGAGCGACTTCACTTTCACTTTTCACTTTCATGCATTGAAGAAGGAAGTGGCAGCCCACTCCAGTGTTCTTGCCTGGAGAATCCCAGGGACGGGGGAGCCTGGTGTGCTGCCATCTATGGGGTCGCACAGAGTCGGACACGACTGAAGTGACTTAACAGCAACAGCAGATATTACCTTGTAATTGAACTTTGGTTTATGTGAATGATAAGTTCCATTTTCTCCTCTGACATATTTAAATGATATATAAAATGTATCTTAAGATTAAACTACACTTGCAACTTTTATTTCTTTGCAATTCTGCTGAGTTCAATAGCTATTCAATTGATTTTAGAGATATGCATTCAACTCATAGATTATACCGGTGTTCTTACTCATTTTCTCTTTAATCTATAGGATATATTTATGTATGTGTATATTTAATTTTTCTGTACTATACTATGTTATTTGGAATATTAATTTTTACTATTGTTTTAGCCTCATTGATTTTTAAAGATTTTTCATTGAAGTATATTAATTTCTGCTGTATAGCAAAGTGATTCACTTATATATATATTCATTTTTATATGCTTTTCCATTAGAGGTTATTAGAAGATATTTAGTATAGTTCCCTGTGCTATACAGTAGGACCTTGTTGTTTATCCATTCTATTTTAAATAGTTTGTATCTACTAATCTCACACTGCCGCTCCATCCCACCCACATCCCCTCTCTCCCTTGGCAACCACAAGTCTGTTTCCTGTGTCTTAGCCTCACCGATGTTTTATCTGTCATGAGTAAAAAAATAACCCTTCTCAAAGTAAGTTAACTTGAATTTTTAGTGTTTTGATAACATTGAAAAAAAAATCAAGGTTCAAACATTTGAATGAGAAAAACCCAGGTTCAAATTCCAAGTCTGTGATTTTTTAGCACAGGGCTTCTTTGACGCCCAATCTCCTCTTCCATGGGCTTCCTTGGTGGCTCAGATGGTCAAGAATCCACCTGCAATGTGGGAGACTTGGGCTTAATCCCTGGGTCGGGAATATCCCCCTGGAGAAGGCCATGGCAACCCACTCCAGTATTCTTGCCTGGAGAATCCCCACGGTCAGAGGAGCCTGGAGGGCTACAGTCCATTGGGTTGCAAAGAGTCAGACACGACTGAGCGACCAAACACACACTCCTCTTTTGTGAAGAGGGAGATCACGCTAAGCTCAGATGTTAGCATTCAGGAAGGGTTCTGACATGTACCTGTGATCCCACGGCCTCGGATAGGAGGTGCCCAGAAAACCTGGTGTCAGTGTTCCTACCATCTGCTTTCCTTCTCATCACCCCCTATACCTTCTTTAGTTGTCCAGTTCCGTTCTTCATCATCTCCTTCACCTTTTTTATTCCTTATTCTAAGATAGCTTTGAAATTTGCCTTCAGTGCTCTGATGAAAATTTTCTGCATCAGTGTTTTAATAGGCCCCATTCTGCTATTGCCTTTGTATTATCAGTCACCTTTCCATCCACCTCCTTTTTATTCCCAGCTTATTTTTGCACAGCATCCACTTGTCTCCTCAGCGTGTTCTTTATATATGGCAGGTATTCATATTTCTTTGGAATGACAACTTCTTGAATCCTGTTTAGACAAGCTAAACAGGTGTCTGAAAGTTTCCTTTGCTTTCTCTCATAAATCACTTTTCCCAGAAATTTAATTTTCCTGAATTTTCAGGATAATATATTCCTCTCCTTTTATGCTACTGTTTTTTTTTCCCCCTAAAGGGACCATATGATGCTTTTTAATCAATTTTTAACACTATTGAACACTTGGTACATAAAAGAACATGTTAGCAACAGAACACAATAATAGAGTAAGTAACAATACAACAAAACAGTAATATTACTAGGACTGCTGAAGTGTCCTGGAAACCCTCTCCAATTACCTCCCTTTGGGCCCCAGTTTTAATAAATCTCAGACCTTTTACCTAGCATCTTTTTCCTTCTTCTTGAAGTATATCCTTCAGATGTTCTTTCGGTGAGAATTTGTTGTGGTTGAGTGCTTAGCACATAAAAATGTCTAATTTGGCTTTCTTTGAAAGGTGTCTTTTGTTGCATATGATTCCAGGTAGAAAGAAACTTCCAGCATCTTGAAAATGTTATTCTAGTGCCTTCTGGCTCCTGTTGAGAAGTCAAATGTTAATCTGGTCGCCATTCCTTTGTTCATAATCCATCTCTTCTCTCTGTTTTTCTAAAAATCTGCTCTTTTATTTGCTGCTCTGCAGTTTTTTTGCTTTTGTACCTGCAAGTGATAATATATTCTATTTGGGATTTGTTGGTATTCCCCAGAATGAATTCATTAGGACTCATGAAATTCTTATTATTCATTACCTATTTAAATATCCCTTCTGTTTAACGTAGTACTTTTTCAGAGCTTTGATTAGATACATTGTTGGACTCACTCATTCTCTCTTCCATATCTCTTAATCTCTCTTTTGTACTTTTCCATCATTTTGTGGGCACCAATTATATGATTTCTTAATTAACATCTGGCTTCATTAATTCTCTCAAGGTATTATTCTGTAAACTTAGCTTTCATTTCACTGACTGTATTTTCATTTCTAAAAGTTCAGTTTTGCTTTTTCTCAGCTATGCTTGCTGGTTTCGATAGATGCAGAGTTGTACCGTTCTTTTTGCTTCTCTGTTGTCCCATGGTAGATGTGGGGAGAGAGGGAGGGAAAATCTCCCTTTAGAAGACCAATGAGAAAGCTAAGGCAGAGTAAAATGCACATAAAATACATAGATACATTCTCTAAGATTTTAGAGAGTCTTAGATCTCTCTTGGGATACTGTTGTTTTTCCTTCGGGTGCCTAGTTGCTTTTTTTTCTGGCTCCCATGCCAGTGACTTCATGCCAAGAACACGTGTTTATCCTGGTCCAGTACTATTGTTTTCCAGGTTTCTGTGCATATGTGCTTTCACACAGTCCAACACGTGTCTCCTGTCTTCTCTATTTGGGCTGATCCCTTCACTATAAGTTCACAGTTCCTGCCCTCCAGGATCCACAGAAGCTGCTACTGAGCTGCTGACCGGCTCTGCTCCAGCACTTTGTGGTCACCCTTCAGAGTCTATGAAGGCAGAGTTTATAGGAATAGTTCTTTTGGTCAATGTATATCTCACAGCTGCAAAGACTGTCAAACATGATTAATAACCTTCTCTTTCAGTCAGATCTGAAACTTACCTAGTGATTATGATTTGACTGAAACTCTTAAACTCTCAACTGTTCAGCCAGAGCACAACCATCACAAATGATTTGCAAACTGATAAAAATGCGAAAAGCCAGTATAACCAGTTTTCTCTTTTACTCCTGAAGGTGTACCTGTAATATTGGTGTAGGTTGACTCTCTCTCTCTCTCTCATTCCCTCCCTCTCCACATTCTGCTCCGCTTTCAGAAAGGAAAATTTTGCTGTAAAATGCCTTCATTTTCAAGACTTTTTCAGAATTTCCTTGATCTGTAGGGTTGCTGGAAACCACTGACCTCATAAGAAGATCTTAACATTGTCAGTGTGTTCTCCATTGCTCAGACTGAAAGAGAAATGCCAGGTTGGTTCTGTTTAGTTCCACCTCAGTCAGGAGGACAGATTTCTTTTCATACCTTCATCCCCACATAAGACATTTCTACACCTAGGTGGGTTTACAACAGTCTAGGATTGCTGCAAAGCGAGTGGGACACAGTCACTTTTTCTAATGATTTTTATTATTTTTAAAAATGGATATTAAGTTGTGAGATTATAAAATAATAAATTATAATAAGTTATAATTATAATATACTATTATAATTATTATAACTTGTAATAAATTATAGTTATAATTTATTAATTTTTTGGACCTAGTGACTTACAAAAGAATCTGTAAGGGGTGACACAGAAAAATTACTGAAACACTAAGACCACCATAACTGAAAAAAATTGGGGAACCTCTGATCTAGCCCAATATGCCATCTAATACATGCAGCAGATTCTGAACATATTCACAGATTTACAGATGAGATATACCTATAACAAAGACAGAAATAAACTATAACATATAAAAAAGAAAATGATGTAGGGACTAAACTACTCCCAAATCATGCTTTAGTTTAAAAACTACCAAGCACAGCATGTATCAAAGACTTTATGGCTTCTTAAGTTTACTCTGCCTATATCTGCTCAATTCAGGACTAGGCCATTTTACTTTTCTGCTCACATCAAGAAGAATCTCCCATTTGTTTTGATCTCCTATTTTGTTCCAAAGTCCATAACAAACAAGTTTTGGGAAATCCATGGAGATGAGAAATACATATAAAAACTATTGTAGATTTCCTTTTATGCGCAAGTTAATAACACTATACATTGTCATTCTTGTGCCTATAGTCTCTAAGGGCTTATTCATTCATTCAACAAGTTTTTCTTGAGTGCACACCAGATAATCATTATAATAAGCTATTGTTAAATGTTCCATAATGACAGACATTTTATTTAGCATAGATGTTAATCATATTGAATCTTATTCTTTTAAAAAAAGCATATTTTAAGTGAATTTAAAAATAAAATTTTATTTTTCTTTACTTAATTCATGGGTCAAGTTGTCTTTAAAAATCAGATGACTGGTAGTTTACAGATCAAATTAGAATTATATTTTGTTGAATATTTAATAAATGAATATTTGGCTATAAAAATACTCAAAGTGAAAGTGAAGTCGCTCAGTCATGTTCGACTCTTTGGTACCCCATGACTATAACCTACCAGGTTCTTCCATCCAGGGGATTTTCCAGGCAAGAATACTGGAATGGGTTGCCATTTTCTTCTCCAGGAGTTCTTCCCAATACAGGGATTGAACCTGGGTCTCCTGCATTATAGGCAGAGGCTTTACCATCTGAGCCACCAGGGACAGTAGTAAATATAGACGAAAATGTATAAGTCCCATTTAGTAAACTTCCTCACCTTTTAACATCCAAATCCCATTTTCTGCCTCAGAAGTCACCCTTGCCTACATTGTGGGGTGTATCTTTCCATTATTCTAGGCATTTAAAGACAGATAGAGTAGGATTATATTATAATAGGTATATATAGATATATATATATCTCTTCTCTGGTGGCTCAGCAGTAAAGAATCTGCCTGCAATGTAGGAGATGAGGGTTTGATCCCTGGGTTGGGAAGATCCCCTGCAGGAGAGCATGGCAACCCACTCCAGTATTCTTGCCTGGAAAATTCCATAGACAGAGGAGCCTAGCAGGCTACTGTTCCAAGTTCACGGAGTCAGACACGAGAAGCAACTGAGCACACACATGCACATATATACATACATATAATTCCACTCTCTACTGTTATTTGCTTATTTCTGGTCATTTATAACTTCTGAGCCATTTTATGTATATATACATATGTATATAATATTTATTTTCCCAAGTTTTATTGAGTTATATTGACATAAACATTGTATTAATTGAAGATGCACAATATAATTATTTGATATATTGTGACATGTGTATTGTTAAATGATCACCATAATAAATTAACATTCATCACACACAGTTATAAATACATACATATATATATATATTATGTATGTATATACACATACACACATCTTTTTAATTAATTCAGTTTTCCATGGTTGGATTTACCATAATTTAGCCAATTTCCTAACTGTGATTTTTATTGATATTACAATGATATCTTATAGAGTATCTTCATTCATATATCTTTGTGCACATAGGTGAGTGATTTTGTTGAATTTATTCCTAAAAGCAAAGTTCTTTGGGACAAAATATATGCGTGTTTTAAATCTTGATCGATAAAGCCAAATTGCCTTACAAAGTGGCTATAACCACTTGTATTAATATTATCAATGGTACAGCAGAATGCTACTTTCCCTGTAAAGATTTATGGAGAAATGTTTACAATTTTATTTGTGGCCCAAACATTGTGACTATTCAATGCATAATAGAAAACTATTTTTTAGATTTAATGTTCAATATTATTAACAGAATTAGCCAGATTACACATATTTATACATTTTTTTCTCAGTCAGCAGCCAATTTTTCAGAGTGCTGTGTTAAAGGATGCAACTAGGATTATGCCTTTGTCAGGTACTTAAATTTCTAACAGTTTTTTCTTTATTTTAAAGTTATGATGTTAGGTGTATAAAAGATTCATGAGATGTACTGGTAGGTTGTACCTTTATAACAATATATAAGGCTGTCACATTAAATTTCTTTTGTCTGACTGGGAATATTTGTTTCCTGATAGTACCATAAAACATTTATTTCACGTAGTTGTGTGTATCCATTCTTTAGCTTTGAGACTATTGGTTTCATATTGTTTTATGGGTGCCTCTTTGCAAAGCCCTAAAGACTAGAATTTGAATTCTTGTTTCTAAAATTTATTTTATGTCACTTAATCTGGAAACTTCTATCTTTTGAAGGAATTAGATGCAATTATTGATATATTTTGATTTATCTACTTTATGCTTTCTACTTTTATTTGCTCCTTTTTGTTATATTGTTGACTTGATGAATTAGTTTTCTTTGGTTTTGGAATTCTATATCACATTGTTATTCATCAAGTGTCTATATTTTTGTTATATATTAAAGTATAATTTACATATAAATGAGGTACAAAGACCTTGCATGTACAGTTTGATCAGTTTTGAAAACGTACTTTTTTGCAAATGACAATTTGTCCCTTTTAAAATATTACATTAGAAAAGGCAAATTCAGGACAAGGAAATGTATGAATGACATAAACCTTGACTGTTGACAAGGAAATGTATGAATGACATAAACCATTCCTGTCAAGATGGCCATCCCCTAAGAAATCTCCCTCTTGTATTATCCCAATCAATCTCCGTCTTTCAGAAACAAGCATGGTTCTCATTTCTATAACCATTAGTTAACTATGCTAATCCAGAATGTCATGTAAATGGAAGCATACAGAATGTGCTGTTTCATGTCTGCCTTATTTTAGTCAGCATATGCCAAAAATTTTTGTCCATGTTATTGTGAGCATCAGCAATTCATTTCTTTATTTTGCTGAGTAGTATTCCATTGTATGGGGCTTCCCTGATAGCTCAGTTGGTAAAGAATTTGCCTGCAATGCAGGCGACCTCGGTTCAATACTTGGGTCAGGAAGAACCACTAGAGAAGGGATAGGCTACCCACTCCAGTATGGAATACCAGAAATTGTTTATTCATTGACCTGTTGTTGGATGTTTTGTTCATTTCCAAATGTCTGTCATTGTGAATTAAACTACAATAAACATTCTTGTATAAGTTTTTCTTTGTGGATGTAACAAAAGAACTATAAAGAGTCTGGGATTTTACCCTTTTGAAACCTAAAAAGTTTGCTTGGTATAGTTTCATGAGCATCAAGAGACTACTGAGTCAAAGATAAATGACTCTGTGCCTTGGGGCACAATAAGCAGCTTGAGTATCTGTATATTTGCATCAGTTCCCCTTGCCTCTGAGTCTTATGAGATGATATGGTGGGACTGAAGTGAGTATTGTGCATGCAGTAGGTTTGTGACAGGACCAAATGCTGACAACACCAAATGCTGGTAAAGACATGGAGTAACATGAGCTGTCACTCATTGCTGGTGGGGCTGCTGAATGGTCCAACCACTTTGCAAGACAACTTGACCATTTCTTACAAAACTAAACATATAATCCAGAAATTGCACTCTTAGGTATTTATCCAAATGAGCTGAAAATTTGTTGTTGTTTTTCAGTCGCTAAGTCGTGTCCGACTCTACAACCCCACGGACTGCATCACAACAGTCTTCCTTGTCCTTCCCTATGTCCCAGAGTTTGCTCAAACTCATGTCCATTGAGTCAGCGATGCTCTCTAACCATCCCACCCTCTGCCGCCCTCTTCTCCTTTTGCCTTCAGTTTTTCCCAGCATGAGAGTCTTTTCTAATGAGTTGGCTCTCCGCATCAGGTGGCCAAAGCTTTATGTCCACACAAAAACCAACACGTGAACGTGTATATCAGTTGTATTCAAAACTGCCAACATTTGGCAGCAACCAAGATTTCCTGCAATAGGTGAATGATTAAATAAGTCACACATTCAAACAATGGAATATTATTCATTGATGAAAAGAAATGTGCTACTAAGATTTGTAAGACATAGTGGAACATCCAGAGAAGGCAGTGGTTCCCCACTCCAGTACTCTTGCCTGGAAACTCCATGGGCAGAGGATCCTGATGGGCTGCAGTCCACGGGGTCGCTAAGGTTCGGGCACAACTGAGCGACTTTCACTTTCACTCTCATGCATTGGAGAAGGAAATGGCAACCCACTCCAGTGTTCTTGCCTGGAGAATCCTAGGGACGGAGGAGCCTGATAGGCTGCCGTCTACGGGGTCGCATAGAGTCGGACACGACTGAAGCGACTTAGCATTAGCAGCAGCAGTGGAACATCAAATGTATACTGCTAAAGAAATCAATCTGAAAAGGTTATATGCTGTATGAATCCAGATATATGACCTTCTGGAAAAGGTAAAAGTAGACAGAAAGCAAAAGGAAGAGAGGTCGCCAGAGGTTTAGTGGACAGGGGACAGGAACGAACAGGTGGAGCACAGGACATTTTTAAGTCAGTGAAGTCATTCTCTGTGATACTGGAATGATGGATATGTGACGTTAGATATCCGTCTAAACCCACAGAATTGTATAATATAGCAAACTCAGGGACTTCCCTGGTGGTCCAGTGGTTAAGACTTTGCTTTACAATGCTGAGTGTGCAGGTTCAGTCCCTGGTGAGCAAGCTAAGATTCCACATGCCCCAGGGCCAACCGCCCCCCCCAAGAAAACACATAAAACAGAAGCAATACTATAACAAATTCAATGAACACTTAAAAAACAAAGTCCCCATAAAAGAATCTTAAAAAAAAAATGAAGATCATGGCATCCAATCCCATTAATTCATGGGAAATAAACGGGTAAACAGTGGAAACAGTGTCAGGCTTTATTTGGGAGGGGGGCTCCAAAATCACTGCAGATGGTGACTGCAGCCATGAAATCAAAAGACGCTTGCTCCTTGGAAGAAAAATTATGAGCAACCTAGATAGCATATTCAAAAGCAGAGACATTACTTTGCCCACTAAGGTCCATCTAGTCAAGGCTATAGTTTTTCCTGTAGTCATATATAGATGTGAGAGTTGGACTTTGAAGAAGGCTGAGCGCTGAAGAATTGATGCTTTTGAACTGTGGTGTTGGAGAAGACTCTTGAGAGTCCCTTGGACTGCAAGGAGACCCAACCAGTCCATTCTCAAGGNACTTTGCCAACAAAGGTCCGTCTAGTCAAGGCTATGATTTTTCCAGTAGTCATGTATGGATGTGAGAGTTGGACTGTGAAGAAAGCTGAGCACCAAAGAATCGATGCTTTTGAACTGTAGTGTTGGAGAAGGCTCTTGAGAGTCCCTTAGACTGCAAGGAGATCCAACCAGTCCATCCTAAAGGAGATCAGTCCTGGGTGTTTTTTGGAAGGAATGATGTTGAAGCTGAAACTCCAATACTTTGGCCACCTCATGGGAAGAGTTTAATCATTGGAAAAGACTCTGATGCTGGGAGGGATTGGGGGCAGGAGGAGAAGCGGACGACAGAGGATGAGATGGCTGGATGGCATCACCGCGACTCAATGGACATGAGTTTGGGTGAACTCCAAGAGTTGCTAATGGACAGGGAGGCCTGGTGTGCAGCAGTTCGTGGGGTTGCAAAGAGTTGGACAAGACTGAGCGTCTGAACTGAAGTGAAATGAATGTTGTGTGTGTTTAGTCGCTAAGTCATATCCGACTCTTTTGCGACCCCATGGACTTTAACCTGCCAGGCTCCTCTGTCCGTGGAATTCTCCAGGCAAGAATTTTGGAATGGGTTGCCATTTCCTTCTCCAGGGGATCTTCCTGACCCAGGGATCAAACCCACATCTCCTGCATTGCAGGCAGATTCTTTATGTCTGAGTCCATACTTTTATATAATGAATGCTCACTTCAACAGAGGAGTTTCAATGGAGGTTAAGAAGAATAGTTACAAAAATAGACAAGATTACACCTGGTTGTAGAGGATGGGTGGGATATGGGAGATGGGGAGGGAGGCTCCTTTTCGCATACTTTAATGTTGTGAAGCATGTTGATGGGGTACCAGAGAAACGCAGCTCTGTAAGGCCACTGTGACTGTGGGGTTACTGTGATGGTGCTGTGGCCTTACAAGTGGGCTGCTCTGGCCCCTCGCTTTTCCATCCCTTCCCACACCTCAACAAGGGATCCGGGATGGAATTACCTTCCTGAAGACTGGAAGTTTTAAGAGTCTGCCAGGTCTATTTACACTCAACTTTTACTCATTATTCAGCCAATCAGATTTACTGAATGCTCTCTCCATGCCAGATACTGGGTCTGATGCTGAGGACACCAAGTTGAAAAGATTTCATGCACGCCTTCACTGGCCACTCACCTAGTGGGCCAGAGAGCCAGGCACACTGGCTACTGCAATACCATGAGATGGATGTCGCTATGGGTGCCTTGAAGTCAGAGTGCCCCGACTATCTTAAAGGAGGTGACTCTGGTGGAGGCTTGAAGAGTGACTATTGCTCCTGCAGATAGTAGGGGAGAGGAATTTTCAGGATCACAGGATAGCATTTCCAGAGACTCAGACTTGTGCGGGAGAGAGCTGTGCTAGTCTGGAATTGATTCTGCAGTGGGAAGTCGCTAAAGACCTTGGAGCAAGGCAGTATCAGCCAAGCCTGGCAGAGATGTAGGGGTCAAGACAGGGACAGAGGGGGGCGGCAAACTAGTGGGAGGGACACCAAAGCATTCTTCCTTGCCTACTCGTTCACCCTACAGCGAGGTGGAGGTCCATCCTGGTTAATACCTAGTTTCTGCAGTTAAACCACATGGGGTCAGATCCTGGCCTCATCACTTGCTTTAGTCCCACAGTTAGTTCGTCCTGAACCAAAATGTGAAATCAGATGGTCTAGTAAGGGAATTAAATTTATCTGCATTAATGGAACATCTTGAATGAAAAATAAGTCACAGTAGATTCTAGAAACTGAGGATCTTTAAGTTTAGCCTCTATCCCTGGGAATTGTTTGTAAGAACATCATCACAAAGTTAATTTGCATGCTCCTTAAACCGTATATTGTAGTGTGGCCTTAGAGGAATTTGGCTTGAATTATTAAAATGCCCAGAAGGGGCATCTTAGTATCGGTTAATGTCTGAGATGTAGGTTTGCCATCTAGTGGGCATTTGTGAATGTGTATGCATTAAAGACTGGAGGCAAAAGAAGGGGGAGGCAGAGGATGAGATGGTTAGATAAGCACTTCTGACTCAATGGACATGAATTTGCACTCCAGGAGACAGTGGAGGACAGAGGAGGCTGGTGTGCTATAGTTCTGGGGTGATAAGAGTCGGACATGACTTATCGCCTGAACAACAACATACAGCACATATATACACACAGCGTCCATCAGCGGTTCTTAACCTTTCTCTCTTACCCTCAATACTTAAAGGTCAAATGGTATTTTGGACATATCACTATTTGTAAAGTATCTTAGTTTATACGTATCAGGGATATGAGAATGTTTTATGATGTGTATGCCGGCACAGAGGGGAGTAATAGCTTCACACGTAGGTTATTTCAAACTACCCATACTCATCAGTTCAGTTCAGTTCAGTTGCTCAGTCGTATCCGACTCTTTGCGACCCCATGAATCGCAGCACGCCAAGCCTCCCTGTCCATCACGAACTCCTGGAGTTCACTCAGACTCGTGTCCATGAGTCAGTGATGCCATCCAGCCATCTCATCCTCGGTCATCCCCTTCTCCTCCTGCCGCCAATCTCTCCCAGCATCAGAGTCTTTTCCAATGAGTCAACTCTTTGCATGAGGTGGCCAAAGTACTGGAGTTTCAGCTTTAGCATCATTCCTTCCAAAGAAATCCCAGGGTTGATCTCCTTCAGAATGGACTGATTGGATCATATAGATATATAAATATATGTGTATAACTGACTCACTCTGCTGTACACCTGAACCTAACACAACATTGTAAATCAATTTTAGTTAAAAGAAAAACCACTGTTTCTTAATGTATATACTTTATCCAAGGTCTGCTAACCTCAAGCCTCGAACGATAATAAGCCTCATCCACTGAAACCGTCCCTCCATGTCTTACCGTCCCTCCACGTCTTCTCCCCTTCATGTGCTCTGTTAGCGACACCAGTTCCCATTCCTCTTTTGGTTGTCATTGTGAATTTAAATGCCATCCTTAGCCTCTGAATTCTTGCTCCATCAATGTAGGCAGTAACGCTTGATTCTCTACTAGACAGTAAGAGAGAAATAACACCCCTCATACTACTCTTCACCTCTCCCCATCCCCTCACTTCCATCCAGTCTCAATCCGTACTTCTCAATTTGATCTTTTCTGTCTTTACATTTATAACATTAGGGCTTATAACATTTGCATTTTGTTCTGCAAATATAATGAGTTTTCTTGTATTTTATTTGTTCATCAATTCTAAACATTGAAATCAATAAATTACTTTGTGACTTACAGTTTATGCTTATGCAAATATAATTTGCCAAAGAGTTTTGAGTGAAGATTTACATTCAATATCTCTAAATCTGAGCAATTCAAAAAAGAATGAAACAAGCATCAAAGCCAAGTGGATTCTTCTTTCTTACACCATATAACTTGTTCAAATCATGTCGTATTTCATGCTAGCTTTTTTTAAGCTTTCTTTTTTTGGTTTTACTTAGTGTTTGTAATTGCTCTTTTTCAAAATTATTTTTCAGAGTCCTAGGTCCTTTGAATTTTCGCATGATTTCTAGAATTAGCTTTTCGACACTGAAGGAAAACAGTCTGCTGGAATTTTGATTGGAAATGCATCGAATCTAACAGGTCGATTTGGGGAGGAAGAACATCTTGAAAATATTGAGTCTTCTGACCCAGGAGCAAAGTATGTATCTTTACTCATTGAGGTCTCTTGAATTTCTCTCAGCAGCGTTTTGTTATTTCCAGTGTAAGACCTTTCACATCTTTTGTCACATTTCTCCCCATGAAATGTGAAAATATGAAAGCTTTTCATCTTTTTGATGCTAATGTAAGTGGTATTTTAACATTTTAATTTCCAGTTGTTCATTGCTAGTATACAGAAATTCATTTCGGAATACCGATGTTGTTATTCAGTTCAGTTCAGTCACTCAGTCTTGTCCGACTCTTTGCGACCCCATGGACCGCAGTGCACCAAGTTTCCCTGTCTATCACCAGTTCTCAGAGCTTGCTCAAACTCATGTCCATCGAGTTGGTGATGCCATTCAACCATCCAAACCTCTGTCATCCCCTTCTCCTCCCTCCTTCAATCTTTCCCAGAATCAGGATCTTTAGCAAAGAGTCAGTCTTTGCATTAGGTGGCTGAAGTATTGGAGTTTCAGCTTCAACATCACTCCTTCCAATGAATATTCAGATTGACTTACTTTAGGGTGGACTGTTTTAATCTCCTTGCAGTCCAAAGGACTCTCAAGAGTCTTCTCCAACATCACACTTCAGAAGCATCAATGCTTTGGCACTCAGCTTTCTTTATAGTCCAACTTTCACATCCATACATGACTACAGGAAAAACCATAGCTTTGACTAGATGGACCTTTGTCGGCAAAGTGACATCTATGCTTTTTAATATACTGTCTAGGTTGATCATAGCTTTTCTTCCAAGGAGCAAGCGTCTTTTAATTTCATGGCTACAGTCACCATCTGCAATGATTTTGGAGCCCCGAAAAATAAAGTCTGTCACTGTTTCCATTTTTTCCCCATCTATTTGCCATGAAGTGATGGGACTGGATAGGACTAGTTTTCTGAATGTTGAGTTTTAAGCCAGCTTTTCACTCTCCTCTTTCACTTTCATCAAGAGGCTCTTTAGTTCCTCTTCACTTTCTGCCATAAGGGTGGTGTCTTCTACATATCTGAGATTATTGCAAACTCGCTAAACTCGTTAGTTTTTGTAACCATTTCTGTGTTTTCCATTGGAATTTTTATAGAAACAATCACATTATCTATGAAAAGACTTTTTTCCCCTTTCTTTTCAATCTGGATTCATTTTATTACTTTTTAAGAAATATTAATTCATTTGATTTTTCTTTTTGCTAATATGATGAATTACANGATTATTGCAAACTCGCTAAACTCGTTAGTTTTTGTAACCATTTCTGTGTTTTCCATTGGAATTTTTATAGAAACAATCACATTATCTATGAAAAGACTTTTTTCCCCTTTCTTTTCAATCTGGATTCATTTTATTACTTTTTAAGAAATATTAATTCATTTGATTTTTCTTTTTGCTAATATGATGAATTACAGTGATTTTTAAGTTACATTGATTGAATGAATTATAGTGATTGATTTTTTTTTTTTTATCCCTGAGGTGAATCCCATTTGGTCATGATGTAGTATCCTTTCTACACATAGTTGAATTTGATCATTAAAATGTTTCGAGTTTTTGTATCTACATACAATATTGAATATAAGTGGTGACAGAAGACAACCCTGTTTTGTTCCTGATCTTAGTGGGAAAGCATTGTCTTTCATCATTGAACTTGTTGCTAGCTATAGATTTTTGTAAATGTGTTTTATCAGATTGAGGGTGTTCCTTGACATTCCTAGTTTGCTAAGAATATTTTTTAATCAGTAATGGATGTTGGATTTCAGGTGCAGTTTTTGCATCTATTGAGGTAATTGTATGTTTTTTCTCCTTTGGCTTGCTAACATAGTGAATTACTATTTTATTTGTTAACATAAAGCAATCTTGCATTCTTAGGATAAACTCACCCCTCTTTGTCATATTGTATTATTCTTTTTATACGGTTGAATTCAATATGCTAAAATTTTGTTTAAATTTTTTGCTTTAATGTATATTTGAGATATTCATCTGTTATTTCATTTATTGCAATATTTTNACTCTGATGCTGGGAGGGATTGGGGGCAGGAGGAGAGGGGGACGACTGAGGATGAGATGGCTGGATGGCATCACTGACTTGATGGACTGAGTGAACTCCGGGAGTTGGTGATAGACAGGGAGGCCTGGTGTGCTGCGATTCATGGGGTCGCAAAGAGTTGGACACGACTTAGCGTCTGGATTGAACTGAATATATATATATATATATATAATATAATATAATATAATAATATATATATATACACACACACACACATATATGCGTGTGTGTGTGTGAGAATTACTTTGCTGTATAGTAGAAACAACATTGTAAATAAATTATTCTTCAATAAAATAAACGAAATAGAAGAGAACAAATGAACACATCTCTTGAAGGATGGTTTGGAACTAAGATTGTTAGTGTCTCTGATCACACAGCACATGGGAACACTCAACCTAAAAGGAATTATCCACAACCATATGACCCCCTGCTTTTTATGCCATATTGATTTCTTGTAAATTTTCCTATGAGTATGACACCCTGTTTGTTACTCTGATTAATCTGACTAGAAGAAGGTTAGAACAAAATATTTATTTGTCTTGTACAACATTTAATAAGGTTACTCTCAACAGAACTTCAAACCCCAGGATAAGGTCAGCCCACAGTACTGACCTCCACCGTGCTGTCCTTTCCATGGTTTGAGCCAAGCCACCTGAACAAATGCCATAAACCATCAGAGCATACCTTGAAAATCCAGTGTTTTTTACATTTCCGTATTGATATTTCTACTTGGCCTAGATATGGCTTGATGTATTAGCAATCACATAGCTTCTGTCTTAACCTGCAAGGGAGAGGTGTAAGATAATTCTACCCATCCATCATAACCCTGGCCAGTGAGTTCAGGCAAACTTGAATCCCTTCCAGATCCAAAGTGGTACCATTGATTACTTCAGTTAAAATCAAGGACAAATATCAAATAAGTTGGAATTGAATGACTCTCAGCATAGGGATATATAACTAGACAGCTTTCCCTTGGAGAAACTCTCCCGAATAACCAAAGACAGGCTCATTTTGGAGAGGTCTCTACAGCCATCTGAGATATACGTGACCTGCTAGTAGTGTTTCCTTAATTACATGCATCCTGAGGTACAAATTTTCAAGTTTTTAAGATGGAGGCAAGTTAATGTCTGGCTTCCACACACAATATATCATTTCAGGGGCACATATATTACCTAGAAAGACAAGGTTGTTTTCAAATTTGAGGGCCGTCCAGATGGGACCTATACAAGTCAGAAAGGTTGACAGTGCCACCAGTGCGGTCTTCTGGTTGACTGCTGGGTCCTAGGGTTGCCACTTCCCAGCTTAAATAGTTGACTCACTTCCTAATTTTTTTTTGAAAGGACTCAAAACAGACAGCTCAGTCTGTGCTATTTGTCCACACCACCTTCTGGGAACCATCTGTCTGCTCCACAGAAGTGACTGAGAAAGTTAGTGGGAAGATATCTAGATGTGATGACAAGTGTTTTTCTTGGAAAGTAGAGGGCTTAGGATCATTCCCTGCTGTTCCCGATACACTTTATAATACAGTTAAGGGAAATAGCAATCAAATTACGGCCAGAACTACCTGGTAATGGTTGGCAGACTCTGCAGCTGGTTAAATTCAAGGCATTTGCAACAGTTTGGTAGAGCTGGAGCAGGACATTTTCCTTCATGAAGAAAGTTCCAAGAGTAGTTCTAAAAAAGAAGCATTATTAATACCCTGCCTTTCTCCATACCACCCTGCATCTATCTAACATTCCTTCTCCAGGTGCTGAGACTGTTACTCTCCCTCAGTCATTACAAAATTGGTATATCCCATTCTGGTAGTTATAATTTCACTTTTTTTCCCCTCCCTAATCATCTCTTACTCTCACCTGTATTTCCCATGGAGAAGGTCAGGTGCTAGAGGAACAAGGGTATTTTAATAAATCTTATAGAAACCCATTATATGCCCCATATGGCCTGCATGGGCCATGGTAGGGGGCTCAGCCAGCAGTACTCTCAACCAAGTGGTCATATTATCTTTAGGATCAAAAAACACTGTCAGTTCAACAAGTGAATCCAGGTGTCTAAAGCAGAATCAAGTTTGAATCACTTAGATTCCCTTTTTATTGGTTTACCACCACAATGATATACTCTNTGCCCCATATGGCCTGCATGGGCCATGGTAGGGGGCTCAGCCAGCAGTACTCTCAACCAAGTGGTCATATTATCTTTAGGATCAAAAAACACTGTCAGTTCAACAAGTGAATCCAGGTGTCTAAAGCAGAATCAAGTTTGAATCACTTAGATTCCCTTTTTATTGGTTTACCACCACAATGATATACTCTCTGTGTGTGTATGTATGTATGTATGTATGTATAAGTCAAGTGTGTATATATATATATATATATATATATATCTGTGTGTGTGTGTGTGTGTGTGTATCACACTTGATTTACTATAAGGAAGAAAAAGAAATTTCATATTTGGGGATGTTCAGAGCAGAATCCCAAATATTCAAAATCAGTTTCCATGAACTCACATCTCTTCTGCGGGACCTATACAAGTCAAGAAGGTTGATAGTGCCTCCTGTGTGGTCTTCTAGTTGGCTGGGTAGGTCTTAGAGTTCCCACTTCACCTCAAAAGGTGACTGAGAGAGAACTACCTCTTTCTGGGGACCAAACCACCCACACTAGTGTTTGTGAACAAGGAAGAGATGATAAAGGTAGAGTCTGAAATATTTTTGAGATTATTTTTGAGGAGCCATTCCAGTGCTCGAATATACTAGATGTCTCTAGACGGTGGGAAGTATGGAAAGTCCATTGACTATCTTGATCATTACCCTTGTTGAGTGGCCCTTGTGATAAAAGATATGTTATCCCCCAACTGTAAATGATCCAGAAATAAAACACATGGCATAGATTAGCTTGAAAGGACAAAATAATGTGGGTAGAATTGACTGATCCAACTGGAAGAATAACACCAGCATCTGAAAAGTGTCAAGAGCAGTGAGGCACTACCAATAGCCCTAAAAGGGTTCAAAGACCTCACATAATCTTCTGGGAAGAGCAGGAGCAATGCCCTGTGTGATGTAGTCTTCTCCACTGAAAGACAAACAGATCAACTTATGGTAGGAGACACAGGTCTGGTAGTGGTGCCCTCTGAATCAAAACCCAAGAGTCCTTTGCTTTGTGCCAAGTCTCTGATGGCACATACATTGTTCTGTCTGGTACAATGGTAAATTCAGCAGCAATGGTGACATCTAAGTAGAGAAGTCCCAACTGGTACCTTAATTTCATGTCGTCTCATCAGAAAACAGGCCCTTATGATGGGCACCTACATGTGTAACTCAGTATCATCATTAACCATGATTTTATTCTATAGTTTATGGCTCTGAAGAGATCTGTCTTTAATCTGCCACCTGCGCTTTTCTAAATGGCAGATCAAACAGCTAAACCACTGACAAACGTCAAAGAGTCAATAAAATACAATAAGGTTTATTGAATGCCATATTGGACAAAGATATGTGAAACGCCTTGAGTACTCAGCTGAGCAAAGTAACTGTCTATTTTTGTCATGCATAGCTGGGACTGAGCTGGACTGTGTCTGTAATCCGGTAGACTATCAGATTTCAGCTTGGGCAAGTCATAAGTGAACAAGGCCCAGGCATTTAAGTGAATCTCCTTGAATCAAAAAATCAGTGGCTTTGCTTCAGGCAATACAGTGGGGGCAGGTAGACTGTTTCTCCCAATGAGATAGCTGCCACTTTTTCTTGTAGAAATGTTATTGCTTTTAATTCCTAATTTAATATTATATCAATGAACATATTGTGTATCATTTTAATACTTTAAAATTTATTGATATATGCTTTATGATTCAGCATATAATCTGTTGTTTGTCTGCCAATAAGCTCATCCAAAGATATCTTCATCTTTTTATTATAGTTTTTCAGCATTTCCACTTGACTTTTGTAATCTATCTCTCTGATAAAATTCTCTATCTATAGTGGGGAGAATAATGTCCCCCCAAAGACATCTGTGTCCTAATTCCTAATACCTGTGAATGGTATGTGATATGACAAAGAGGAATTAACATTTCATTTAGGATTAAGACTGCCAAACATCTGACTTTAAGGATGAGATTATCCTGGGTTATCCAGGTAGTCTCATTGTGATCACAAAGTTCTAAGAAGTGAAAGAGGGAGGCAGGGGAATTAGTGTTGAAATTAAAGAGAGCCTTTGAAAATGCTGCCATGCTGGTTTGGATGGTGTGGGAAGGGGCCATAAGCCAAGGGATGCAGGCAGCCTTTAGCAGCTGGAAAAAGCAAGGAAAACTTATTCTCTCCTAGATCAAAGGCAGCCCTGCTGATATCCAATTTTAGCTCATAAACCCCATTTCAATGTTCTGACCTTCAGAACTTGAAGATAATGAGTTTCTATTTTTTAAGCCATTAAACTTGTGGCAATTTGTTACAGCAACAATAGGAAATGAATACACCACCAGTCCACCACAGGTTAGCCATCTCTCTCTACTATTATTTTTCACTTACATTTTAACATCCCTGTCTGATAACTTCAATATTTGGTCACCTCTGGTCCTGGTTCCAGTGACTACTACTTTTTGATAATTGGTCATTAATTCTTGCTTCTTTGCATGTCTCAATGTTTTTTTTTCTCAGTAGAATGCTGGACATAGTGAGTGAATAAACAGCAGGGGCTGAGTAAACAATATTTATTCCTACAAAAGGGGACTTCATCTTTTTCAGGCTGCTAAGGTGGATTTGGACTGATCCCAAGCTTTGCTGTTGTTTTCATTAGACTCTATTTGCAATGGGCTTCAAATTTGATGCTGGATCAGAGCCCTCTTTTTAGCAGAGATGGGGGATCTGAGTGCCTGAAAGGTTTATCTCAGTTCTCTTGTGCCCACCTTTGAAAGCCCCATAAAACTACATCCACACATGGGTCTCTATCAGCTTTCCAGAGCTCCTTAGAATCATAGAAGCCACTACCTTGAATTTAGCACGGGACTTCCCTGGTGTCTCAGACAGTAAAGAATCTGCATTCACTGCAAGAGACCTGGGTTTGAGCCCTGGGATGGGAAGATCCCCTGGAGAAGGAAATAGCAACCCACCTCAGTATTCTTGCCTGGAGAATTCCATGGACAGAGGAGCCTGGAAGGCTATCATCCATGGGGTTGCAAAGAGTCAGACAAGACTGAGCGATTAACACTAGAGTAACTATAGGGTTTCTTTCTGTGCCCATGTCTTGCACCTGACTTCAGCAGGCTCCACATATTTGGTCCTCAGGAAGAAGTAAGGGATGTCCCTTTGTTTTGCTGCAAGTTTATTTTTGTTTTAGGTTTAAATGATTCAACAACAAAAGAAATCACTAGTTATACACACTTAAACAATTTCAACTTTTATAGAGTATTACTGCACCCCACTCCAGTACTCTTGCCTGTCAAATCCCATGGACAGAGGAGCCTGGTGGGCTGCAGTCCATGGGGTCGCTGAGGGTCGGACACGACTGAGCGACTTCACTTTCACTTTTCACTTTCATGCATTCGAGAAGGAAATGGCAGCCCACTCTAGTGTTCTTGCCTGGAGTATCCTAGGGACAGGGGAGCCTGGTGGGCTGCCCTCTATGGGGCTGCACAGCATCGGACATGACAGAAGTGACTTAGCAGCATTTGACAATTTCAGTATACAGTCATTAAAAGAAAAGGAATAGAAACAATGGAGTACAGCCATAGCACATACATCCCCGAATTGGGCTGATCAACACCCAGACCAAACAGCACGAGGACGCCCCTCATTAACAGTGCTCTGGAGCCCCAGCTGGGAGAGGGTCACTGATGGTGAGTCTACCCAACAGGTGCGACTGCAAATTGTGGTGTGGAGGCTCCTGTTTGTCATCCTAGGCCACAGACTGAAATCATCATCAGTAGTTCATATGCAAAAATGCAGCTCTGGTTTTCCTTTAACTTTTTTACAATGCTGTTTGCTTTGCCTGAGTCATAGGATTTTGTTAGACCTGGGAGTAGGGGGTGGGAGGGTTGGCCAGATCTCCAGGGGCTCAAAAATTCCAAAACTCACTCCCTTTCTTATCTAAAGTGCCTCTTGAATTGCTATGCTTGCTGGCAGGCATGGAATTCAGGCAGTATCCAGGCAGGTGCGAGGCCTGCTCTCCTGTTTCTGAAGTCTGCACAAGACTTCTTCTAGTTTAAGTTCCCTGACACCCTCCCAGCTCTCTGGGAAGACAATTTCTGTCTGCTACTATGTCTGATGACCAGGATACCTGTAAAGGACCTACCTCAGCCCTCTTGCTGTCTTCAATCCAGTGGTCCCCTTCTTTTTAGCACCAGGGACTGGTATTGTGGAAGACAATTTTTCCACAGATTGGTGCAGCTGGAGGGTGGTTTCAGGATGATTCAGGCATATTATATTTATTGTACACTTTATTTATATTATTATTACATTGTAATGTATAATGAAATAATTATACAACTCACCATAGTGCAGAATCAGTGAGCTCCCTGAGCTTGTTTTCTTGCAACTAGATGATAACATTTGGGGGTGATGGGAAAGCGATGGAGAACAGCTGTAAATATAGATGAAGCTTAGCTCATTAGCTCACCACTCACCTCCTTCTATGGGACCTGGTTGTTAACAGGCCATGAACCTGTACTGGCTCATGGCCTAGATATTGGGGACGCCTGCTTTAATCTTTTCACAAACCTTCAGCGAAGGCCCATGGAAAAGAGCTGACACAGACTCCCTTTGTGACTGGGTTCCAGTCATTGAGATTGGCACACAGCCCACATTGAGATTTTTAAATATTCAGTAAAAGTTTATTTTCCTCTTACCTATGTTAATGGGAGATCCTTCCTCCTCTCTCTCCCTTGCAAAAGATGGAGTTAACTATTGTTGTTGCTGTTGTTCGGTCACCAGGTTGTGAGTTAACCATATACCTCTTCTGTCCTAGGAGGAGGGTGGGTTTCTTTCACATCATTAGATTGCCTTGTGATCTTAGCTGTCAGATGGGCTCAAACAGCAAAGCTACGACTTTTGTTGGTTACCCAGCTTCTTTTCATCTTCATGGTGGGAATGATGGTCCCAAATAGCTTTCTACATCCTATATAAAAGCAGAAAAATTACACTTAAAATTTAACTCATGCATTTTAATCATCACATTCTCTATCAGTCACTACCAATGGTCCACCATAATACCCACAAGATTTTGAAAGTATTTAACTTCTTCCCTCCCTCTTCATCATTGCCAAGTCCCAAAGTTTGCTGAAAACTGGAAAATTCTGTGCCTCTCCTTTGTTTTTCTGGGGATCACTACTTAACAATTTCCTGAAACTTTGTAATTGTACTATTAGCTATTATTTAGGTTTCACTATAAATTTCACTGACTTATTTATTCTGCTTTCTTATATATTTTACTGCCTCTTGGCCTAGATCCAACTTTACTTAAGCCCTACTTTCAAAAATATTTTTTAAGATAGTAAAATTTCTTTGTATATTCCCCCTTTTTCAATATCATTTTGACTATGTAATTTAAGATTTATAATTACTTTCCCTTAGAAGATCTTAAATAGAATTAAAGACAAAAAAGGCGCAAAATGTTAAATTATATCCAAGGAATGTGTTTAGGCTAGAGTATGTTCAAAGAAAGTACAAGTAAATATTGAATTTTCATGCCATTCCTAACATCTCTACACCACTTAACAAAACATTTTGTCAATAAAGGTCTATTGAAATCTTTCTGTTTGCCAGAGATATTGCATAGTACTAGAGAGCTCGAGATGAACAGATAATTCCTGCTCTCAAATTGTTTGAAAGTAAATTAATAATTACAATATAAAGTGTTTTTGTTAGAGATAAATTCAGGATACAGAACTTACAAGTAGAAGCTAGGACAAAACCAAGCTGGTTGAACTTTCTAGATGGGTGGTTCCTTAGCTAAGTCTTGGTATAAATAATACTTGGTTTAGAAAAAGAAAAGACGGGAATGTTTGTCCCAAGAAATGGGAGCTGCAGGTTCAAAGACCCAGAAGCTAAACAGAACGTAATGGGATCTAGAAACTTCAAGTTCTGCATTTCATGTAGTGTATGGCACACACACAATGTGTGTTTTGTATATATATATATAACAATATATATATAATACATATCCATATATGTTTAAAGATGGCATGCCCTTGCCAAAAGTAATTCCAAGAAATTATTTTTAAATACTGATATTGCTAAAAATAATAACATTAAGACATACTGTGAGCCAAATTTAGCAACAGGCTGTGAATTTGCAGTCCCTGGTTTTGAGGTTTAGAGAGTAGACATTATGAAACATTGTGTCAGAATCTTGTGGCTGAACCTCCTGACCAGAGAGAAAGAACTAGACTTCTCTGAAAGAGTTACTTCCAGCCCTAAAACTCTAACAATGAAGTTACAACAATACTAAACACCTCAACCTGATTTCACTGTCATGTTTTTGAGATTAAAGGCACACCCAAAACCAGTCAACAGGAAGATCAACCCTCAAGGCACACTGTCCTCATTTTCCATAACATTTTGGTGGCATTTATTTTACCAGGTATTGTATTATTTTTGTACCATAGTCTCTCCTACCAGAATATAGGCCTCAAGAGACCAGAGATGATTTTTTTTTCCATCTTAATAGATCCTATAGCATTTTATCAATGTCTCACAACAAGTAGGTAATCACAAATAAAAGGTCAAAGAAAACTTTAAAATTTAAAAGGAGAAACATTTAACTTTTGAAGACAAAATGACATGCATTTTTAATCTTGAAAAGATGGAAAAGGGAGCTTTAGGAAGCAATCTTTCATTATCAAAACCAAAACATAACCAAGAAAAGGAACAAACAAACAAGCAAACAAGAAACAAGAAAAGCCAAAAGTGGTTTGTTTTTCCTCCCATGGCCCTAAGTCAAATGTCTTGATTTGGCAAGAAATGATGTTGACAGTTTCTGTGTCTGGGTTACAATATACATGAATCACAATACTTTCTCTCAATTGCATTATCTTTCACCAATGAAATAGCCCTATTTTAGCAGGAGTACGATCATGTTGCCTAAGATATAACTATTCCTGAGTACTTACAGTTGAGCTTTCGTCATAATGCCATAATGCTTGCTCATACCATTATTATAGAGCTAATTATGTAAAGTCCTGGATAGGTCTTTATACAGCTCTCTCTGCCTTGAGGCTAGGAACTCCTCTAGGGCAGAAATATTATCTCATTAATCTTCATAGCTAAGATTGTAACAAGTGCATGGCATATATTTCATGTAATGGTAGTAATAAAAAGTAGATGTGAAATTTTCATATCAGGTTAAATTATAGATTGCAGTGCTCTGTGGATTCCAACCTACTGAAACAACACGGAGCATTTTTTCTAAGGGAGAGGCAGTAGAAACCAGAACAATAAAGTCATTTCTCAACTTTGACATCAAATAGGATTTCTGACCAGCCTTTAAAGACTGGTCAGGTTAAAAAAAATTAAATTCTTTTAATTCCTCATGACAAAATTAAAGCTCACCCCCTTGAACTATTAGGCAAAGGAAAAGACTGCAGTCTTAGCCAACATCAAACTGCAATCAAAGGAAGCCCTGAGCATGCGCTGCTTTACTCAGTCCTCCCCAAATTTCTTATCACCAAAGTCCAGAGAGAAATATAAGAGGTTTGTTTGTTTTTTTTTTTTAACTAGTTATTTTGGAGGTGATTTATTATGCCTTAAAAAATAACTGTAGTTGACCATGACTTGAAAAAAATATATAGGCAAGATGAACCAGCTAAGTATTTTATTTAAGAGCTTTTTAACTATGTTTGTTAGTGAAATAAAACTTCTGTTTTAATTTGTCCTAATCTTGAAGTATTTCCTGGATTTTTCTTATTTGAAAACTCTAGTTGTTTTCAATCTAGTAATTATATGGCAAGACTCCCTTGTTAGTTTTTTTGTCTTTGTTTTTCAGCCACACCTCAGGGCATGCAGGCCCAAGGACTGAACCTGTGCCCCCTGTAATGGAAGCATGAAGTCTTAACCATTGGACCACCAAGCAAGTCCCCCGAATTAGTTTTTATTGCTGTATAACAAGGTACTATAAAGTTAGAAGCTAAAAACAACCCCAATTCGTTATCTCATAACGAATTAGATAGGTTAGATATTTACAACAGCATCTGGGTCCGTCTGGCTGAAAGCAAGATGTTGGCTGGGCTGAGTTCTTGTATGGAGTTCTCTGGGGAAAAGTCCACTTCAAGTTCATTCAGATTGTCGGCTAGTTCTAGAATCTGGAATCAAGAATCTACTTCTTGCTGATGTTGACCAAAGGGCCATTCTCAGCTCCTAGAGGCAGCCTACCACTTCCTGGCATGTCATTCTCTCCCAAACTTGGCATTTACTTCTTCAAGGACAGTGGGAGAATATCTCTGCTATTTCAAATCTCTGACTCTCCTGGTCTCTGACCACTAGATCTAGACTTCAAGTGCTCCTGTGTTTAGAAAAGGCCCACAAAGACAGGTTCTTTCTCCACGTCAACTGTGTCATATAATGTAGCTTCATCACAGGAGTAAAATTCATCATATTTATAGTCCAGGGGATTCTGTGGGTGTGTATACACAAGGCAGGGATCCTAGGTGGGGGGCATGTAGAATTCTGCTTACCACAACTGCTAAGGCTAATTCAGCTTTACATTTATTTGGATCACTTCCTTTCTATTTGTATAATTTCAAAGGAAGCTAGGAAAGCAGTTATCTAGAATATTTACTGTTATAGTCCAGGCTCTTCTAGCCAAGCAATTGAGGGCAGGGGATCTGAGTGGTCTAATAGTGTTTGCTAAGCAAACCACTAGCAAGATGATACAGGCACTAAGGAATTATTATCTTCATTTTAGAAGTGGGAAACTTAGAGTTACTATGTGTTATACTGAATAGTATAACCATTAAAAAAACAAAATTTCATACAGCCTCTGAGCAAGAGATCAGTCTGGAAAGATCTCAAAAGACCCACTGGGCTTTGGTGAAACTATGTAGAAATTTAGAGCTCTCTCTCTTTCTCGGTGTCAGGCTCCTATGAATGGAACAGTCAAGACTGACATAACAACAGGAAAGCTATTCAATTTTTAAGCGAAATGTAATTTTCACATGCACTGAAACAGTTATACTTATAGAACCAGTGTACTCTTTTTCTAGAGGTAGTCCTAAAATGGAAAAACAAATCTGAATCAGAAGGAGGCTTTTTGAGTATAGATTCGAGAAAAAGGATCAAACCTACAAATCAGATGACTGGGGCTGACTTAACACTGGGGCCAAGGAACTTACAGGCTGCTAAGGTTTCTTTCTGTGGATAGTGCTTCAACAGGCACTAACAATATTCTTCAGGCCCCCAAGCCCAGGCTTTCAGGTCTACAGACACCATTTTGAGGCATTTCATCAAGAGACACTCAAGTCCTCCTATCTGGAAAGTTCTGTGATTTTAGTTAATGTCCAGACCTTAGAGTTTATCCTACAATCAAATCACCAGGAGAGGATCATGTTTTCTCTCATTTCCATGTTCTTGGTGGTGAGTTGGCTGCTTACCAAGTGTTGTCCAAGTTCTGAAAACTGGTATAGATACTTTTTAATCACTTGTTTTTCTTCTACTGAAATTCTTGTAAGTAATGTATTTTAAAATTGAGCCTTTCCTCTCTAAATTTTGTTGCTCACTTCATTATGAGCACACAGTAAGCTTAGCAAATTAAAATAACTATTAAACCTCAATCATTTTTTTCTAGTAAAAAGAGTAAAATTAAAACTTTACAACAATATGTAATCTTTTCTAGAAGCTCCCCCCACCCAAAAAAGCCCTCTTTATTTCAAATACATTGTCTCACTTTAGAAAAAGATTATTAGATAAGAAAAGCTTATAGTATTGTATTTATGGTTACATTCAACCAGATAGTCTCAGGTGTTTCTTCAGGAAGATGAAAAAAGACTGTTGTTTGTAACGTACTTTACAACTTCAATAGTACTTTAGACTTGTAACTATAATTCTTCAAAAAGATAAGGTGTTATGGCATGCACACTCTCAAAGTCTTTATTTAAAGAAATTGACATTTGTATGAAATATAAACATATTCATTCTAAAAAAGGATAGTTTTGCATTTTTCCCCTTAGGAAACATTTAAGTGATAGTTTTACATAAAAAGCAAAGATAATGTGGAGAAAATATGCTTTGTTGGTATGATTCGTAGAAATGAACACTTTACTGGAATTATCTAAAAATTGTTTCAATGCACCATTCAACTTCACATGTGGCACACAGTCTTGCTGTTCCAAAATTTCATCAATTAATATCATGACAGTTTAATGAGAAAATGCTATACCCAGAATACACTGGCAACAGAGATCCAGCGATGTGTCTCCTACCTGTAGGCCTACAATTCCTTCATTCATCATATTTGAAGAATACGTACCATGACTTAATGGGGGGAAAAAAGACTTAATGACATTTACAACATTGTTATATTAACAATTTCTGACATTTGTACAGAAATGATCTTAAGAATTCTTCTACTTGTCAATGAGCCTATGTAACAATGAAAAAAAAAATCACAGTGACTTTTATGGTAAGATTGGGAATTCCTTCACACTTGTATGTGAAGAGGAATTGGGATTTATTTTTCTTTCAACTGATCTGTTGTTTTTCACTAGGCTTCATGAAGATGGGTGGAAAGTTGCTGTGTGGATACAGATACAAAATTCAGTGCCACCTCATAGCTTTTATCCAGTCGCAACATATAAATAGTCAAGTTGAGTTATGGCTCACTTGTTATGCCACCCCCAGGCCTTTGACTGGGCTTCCCTTGTGGCTCAGCTGGTAAACAATCTGCCTGCAATGTGGGAGACCTGGGTTTGATCCCTGGGTTGGGAAGATCCCCTGGAGAAGGGGAAGGCTACCCACCCTAGTATGCGGATCTGGAGAATTCCATGAACTGTATAGTCCCTGGGGTCACAAAGAGTCGGACACGACTGAGTGACTTTCACTTTCACTTTCAGTCCTATGAGTGCATGTGGGAGTTGGCCGTGTCCACATGAGATCGTGCCCTAGACTGGGTGGGGGAATGAGAACGTTTTCCTCTTTTACTCCTACCTCTTATCTTCCCATTTTCTTTGAGTACAGAGAGATTACTTTCTCTTTTGTTACCTCTCTATCTGGATTTTTCAAATTGCTGATTGTTACCCCATACTCACCAGGACAAGATATTAATTTGATAGGTAGTTGTTATTTTCTTAATGAAAAATATCAAAATATTTTGCAAAGTAGAAAGATGCATGTGTATTGTTTGGGGTACTTCGTGCGTGTGTGTATGTTAGTCACTCAGTCTTTTTCCAACTTTTTCACACACTGTACCTGACACCTTTTTAAGAACAGAATAAAGGGCACACCCAGATAGCACTAGTGCTCTCAGACGAGGCCAAAATAGCTAACTTTCTCAGCATGGCTGGCGATGTGAGAGGTTGGGGAAAGAGTGCTGCATACCATATTGCTGCCCAAACAGCCAGTTGGTGTCCCATCTAGTTGTGTTGGCTATGTACAGAAGCCTGTAGGACTCATAAGACCTTCAGCTACCATGCCCCCAGTACATGTGTGCTCTTGGATAGATGCTTGTCATAGTTCTGGAAGCTAGGATAATTATCTTGCAGAGTATTTGTGAAGATCCATGGAGAAATGGATGTGAGAGTTGGACTGTGAAGAAAGCAGAGCCCCGAAGAATTGATGCTTTTGAACTGTGGTGCTGGAGAAGACTCTTGAGAGTCCCTTGGACTGCAAGGAGATCCCACCAGTCCATTCTGAAGGAGATCAGTCCTGAGATTTCTTCGGAAGGAATGATGCTAAAGCTGAAACTCCAGTACTTTGGCCACCTCATGCGAAGAGTTGACTCATTGGAAAAGAGTCTGATGCTGGGAGGGATTGGGGGCAAGAAGAGAAGGGGACGACAGAGGATGAGATGGCTGGATGGCATCACTGACTCGATGGATGTGAGTCTGAGTGAACTCCAGGAGTTGGTGATGGACAGGGGGGCCTGGCGTGCTGCGATTCATGGAGTCGCTAAGCCACTGAACTGAACTGATGGAGAAATGAAGGTTGATTACTAAGCCACTGAAGTACTGGGTTGGCCAAAACACTCATTTGGGTTTTTCCAGAAGATGGTACAGAAAATCCAGAATGAATTTTTTGGTCAACCCAATAGAATAAATGACAGCAATTACTGATAAATAAATTTTGTATTTGCTGCCTTCATTGCTATTTTACATGCTCTCAGTTGACCTTCTCCTCTACATAAATGGACTGTCAGCTTTCTTTTAATCACTTAGTGCATTAGGTGCAAATAGGTTAGGCATCCTTGACTTGCTTCCTCAGAAAGTCACTATTCTTCCAGTATCTTTCTTTTTATACAAGCAGTACTCCAGCCTCTAGCAGAACTGACCTTAGAAGCTGTATTACAGTCCCACTGTCTGATTCGAACTGAACTAGATAGAGTTCGTTGTCTCCAAATAGCTCTCTTCCCATTTGTATAATATGAAAACTATTCCACTGTTACAGTTGGAATCTTGAGCTTAGGTCTTAAGGGTATTTAGAATTTTAACAATAATATTGGGTTGTGCAGGCTTTCCAACAGACTGTTAAACAGATGAGGAAACAAAAACCCGAAAAAGTCAGGTAACTTTCCCAAGCTTATACATTTCAATTCCTATACCATTACTTTTATAGATCAGGAAATGGAAACGAGGAGAGGTGAAATAGCTCAGGTTTTGTATCAAAATGTAAATATACTCAGAACAAACTATGAATCAAGCAATAAAATCCACAGCCTGAAGTAAAATCTGTACCTGAAGTTGGAAGTAAAACCTAATGGGAGTGTATTTTGTAA
This sequence comes from Neotragus moschatus, assembly GCA_006410615.1. Lineage (NCBI taxonomy): Eukaryota > Metazoa > Chordata > Mammalia > Artiodactyla > Bovidae > Neotragus > Neotragus moschatus. The sequence goes on along the minus strand of SJYA01002365.1, from coordinate 547,890 downwards.
ATATTAAACTGGTGCGTTTTTATTTCTCCATTAAATCATGTTTACTGGCAGCCTTAAATTTCCAAAGCAAGGCTCAAATCTTATTTCTCTAGGGAAGAAGAGCAAGGATACAGACCAAAGCAAAGAGTCCAGTAGTCGCCTTTGCGATTCAAACCTGAATATCTCAGTCTCTCCAGCAATACCTTAGTCATGCAAGCCAGATGCCAGAAAAGAAAATTTTCTAAGTTATTTTATTGCACTCTTTCATAACTAAAGAGGTTTGTATGATGGACTTGATTATACACTACTGTGTAAGGGAGAACATACCCAGATCAAAAGAGTGGAGGAAGCTGGATCCTTACGGTCCTGGTGAACAGTGTAAAACTGAGGCATTGGAAACAAAGCAGGCAAGTCAAGCACCAAGGCCCTGGTTTGCCCTCACTTAACTCCAAATATGTCTGGGACCAAGAAGGGGGAAATTGCATCATTTGACTTATCTCTTCCTGAATCTGTACCTTTCACTGTATAACATTGCAATGCCTGACCCTGTGGACAATATGCTTCTTTTATAAAAACTTAATTTTTATTGGAGTATAATTGCTTTATAATGTTATGTTAGTTTCTACTGTACAACAAAATGAATCAGTCTTACATATAAACATAGGCCCCCTCCCCCTTTTTGGATTTCCTTCCCATTCAGGTCAGTAAGCAGAGTTCCTTGTTGTTATACAATATGTTCTCATCAGTAATCTATTTTATATATTGTATCAATAGTGTATATGCGTCAATCCCAATCTGAACTCAACCACTGACTTGCTTTGGCCAGTAGACTGAGGCAAACACAGCAGCAAGCCAGTTCAGAGCCTAAACTTTAAGGAGACTTCCTGCCCCTGCTTGTTCTCTTGTGCCTCTCTGATTGCCATGAGCACATGCTCAGGCCAGTCTACTGGAGGATGAGAAACTCAGTGGAACAAAGCTGAGTTACCTTGCACCAGTCAAAACAGCTTAGAGTAGTGACCACCAGGTATCCACCACCCAGGCAAGTGAGGTCAGCCAACATCAGTAGAGCTGCCTAGCCAATCTCCAGCTCGTGCTAGACAAGTGAACAGTAAATATCTAACTCGTGTTAGTCCCTCGGTCATATCCATGGACTGTAGCCCACCAGGTTCCTCTGCCCATAGGATTTCCGGGCAGGAATGCTGGAATGAGTTGCCATTCTCTTCTCCAGGGCATCTTCTCGACCCAGGGATCCAACCTGGGTCTCCTGCATCTCAGGCAGATTCTTTACTGTCTGAGTCACCAGGAGAGCCCATGTGCTTCTAAGCCTCTTTGATTATTTGTTACACAGCTTTATTTTAGTAAAAGCTGGTCAGGGACGGCTGCTGAGAGGAGCAACCACGTCCAAGAAGCGGTGGCTTTGCTGGTGCAGGAGGGCCAAGAGGAGCTACTCCACATTCAAGGTCAAGAGGGGTGGCAGTGAGGAGATATCCCTCGTCAAAGGTAAGGAGCAGAGGCTGGGCTTTGCTGGACCAGCCGTGAAGAGATATCCCTCGCCCAAGATAAGAGAAACCCAAGTAAGACGGTAGGTGTTGTGAGAGGGCATCAGAGGGCAGACATACTGAAACCATAATCACAGAAAACTAGTCAATTTAATCACATGGGCCACATCTTGTCTAACTCAGTGAAACTAAGGCATGCCCTGTGGGGCCAACCAAGACAGGCGGGTTATGGTGGAGAGGTCTGACAGAATGTGGTCCACTGGAGAAGGGAATGACAAACCACTTCAGTATTCTTGCCTTGAGAACCCCATGAATAGTATGAAAAGGCAAAATGATAGGATACTGAACGAGGAACTCCCCAGGTCGGTAGGTGCCCAATATGCTACTGCAGATCAATGGAAAAATAACTCAGGAAAGAATGAAGGGATGGAGTCAAGGCAAAAACAATACCCAGTTGAGGATGTGACTGGTGATAGAGGCAAGGTCAGGTGCTATAAAGAGTAATATTGCATAGGAACATGGAATGTCAGGTCCATGAATCAAGGCAAGTTGGAAGTGGTCAAACAAGAGATGGCAAGAGTGAATGTTNGGAAAGACTAGAGATCTCTTCAAGACACTTAGAGATACCAAGGGAATATTTCATGCAAAGATGGGCTCAATAAAGCACACAAATGGTATGGACCTAACAGAAGCAGAAGATATTAAGAAGAGGTGGCAAGAATACACAGAAGAACTGTACAAAAAAATCTTCACAACCCGGATAATCACAATGGTGTGACCACTCATCTAGAGCCAGACATCCTGGAATGTGAAGTCCAGTGGGCCTTAGAAAGCATCAATAAAGCTAGTGGAGGTGATGGAATTCCAGTTCAGCTATTTCAAATCCTGAAAGATTTTGAAAGTGCTGCATTCAATAATGCCAGCAAATTTGGAAAACTCAGCAGTGGCCACAGGACTGGAAAAGTCAGTTTTCATTCCAATCCCAAAGAAAAGCAATGCCAAAGAATGCTCAAACTACCGCACATTTGCACTCATCTCACATGCTAGTAAAGTAATGCTCAAAATTCTCCAAGCCAGGCTTCAACAATATGTGAACCGTGAACTTCCTGATGTTCAAGCTGGTTTTAGAAAAGGCAGAGGAACCAGAGATCAAGTTGCCAACATCTGCTGGATCATGGAAAAAGCAAGAGAGTTCCAGAAAAACATATATTTCTGCTTTATTGACTATGCCAAAGCCTTTGACTGTGTGGATCACAAATTAAGTAAGCAGGGTGACAATATACAGCCTTGACTTATTCCTTTTCCTATTTGGAACCAGTCTGATGTTCCGGATGTCCAGTTTTAACTGTTGCTTCCTGACCTGCATACAGATTTCTCAAGAGGCTGGTCGGGTCGTCTGGTATTCCCATCTCTTTAAGAATTTTTCAGAGTTTGTTGTGATCCACACAGTCAAAGGCTTTGGTATAGTCAAAAAGCAGAAATAGATGTTTTTCTGGAACTCTTGCTTTTTCCATGATCCAGCAGATGTTGGCAATTTGATCTAAATGCTAAAGTTTAAATGATTGCTTAGAATTTTTTTAATGACACTTTTTTTTTCTTTAAGCCTTCTTCTCATTATTTCCACCTTTTAAATTGCTTCTGACTTTTAAAGGAGAAATCAAGCTAATAAGCAAAACAATTAAGTTGATACTTTAGAATTCTGATACCAGAATGGTCCTTTCTTGTACTTAAACAATGAAATCTGCAAGCTCTGCTTTCTGGAGTTGCCATATGCAAAGTTGGATGAGAAAACATTTCATGAGTGCTGTAAATCTTTTATAGTGAGGAAATAATTTTTGTGGGGGAAAAGTAGAAGGAAGAGAAGACCCTGTATTTTTCTGACCTGTAGTAGTATTAGTCCTCAGTTGTGTCCCAACTGTAGAGACCTCATGGACTGGAACCCAATAGGTTGTTCCATCCATGGGATTTTCCAAGCAAGAATTCTAGAGTGAGTTCCCATGCCCTCCTCCAGGACACCTTCCTGATTCAGGGATTGAACTCAGGTCTCCTGCATTGCAGGCAGGTTCTTTACCATCTTGAGCCACTAGGGAAGTAAAAATGTTGATTTATTCTGGATGGAGCTCCTACAGCAAATGTGTTTAACTCCCTTTCTTAATGATGGCCCTTTCTATGAAGGAGAGATGAGGAATAGATAGTTGTGGGAAGTTTTGATAGTAGAAGAGCTTCCTGAGAGCTCAGTTGGTAAAGAATCCGCCTGCAATGCAGGAGACCTGGGTTCAATTCCTGGTTGGGAAGATCCACTGGAGAAGGGATAGGCTACTCACTCCAGTATTCATGGGTTTCCCTGGTGGCTCAGCTGGTAAAGAATCCACCTGCAATGCGAGAGATCTGGATTTGATGAAGACCCCCTGGAGAAGGGAAAGGTTACCCACTCCAGTATTCTGGCCTGGAGAATTCCACGGATGATAATCCACGGGGTCACCAAGAGTCGGATAAGACTGAGCGACTTTCACTTCACTTCATTTGATAGTAGACGGTAACTGCACCTTTGGGGAAAATTCTTTTCTTGGCTTAATTATGTAAACAAATCATTTACTGTGATCAAGTTTACATTACTTTTTAATATTTTGAAATAACCACAGCTCTGACCAGCATTCATCTTAAGATGCAATCATAGTTTTATTTTTGGAATCACTTTTCTTTTTTAAAGTGTGACTTCTGTGTTCTTGGTTTTAAAATAATGTTTTTTTCAAAAGTGTGCTAGAGAATTTGTCTTCCTTAATGAGGTGAAAAAACATTTGTTTTAATTAAAAGCTTTTAATAATGATCAAATGACTAAAGGCGATTAGTCAAGGAAAAAAAAAAAAAGGTTCTGCACAGAGTAAGGAAATACTGTTCAGCCACAAATCACTGCAACCTCCCCAAAAAACTAGATCACCAAGTCAAGAAACTTTCTGAAGATCTTCAGTGAGACCCTCCACATTCTGAGAAAAGCAACTGAGGAGAATCCCTGGTCTTTCTATTCTACGGGTAAAAAGTTGACTAAAAGGCTGCTGCGGAGGATTAATTTAAACATGTGGGTGAGTTTGCACTTAATAGGGCTGCAGAGCCCCTTCCTGAAGTGGGAAAAAAATTCACAGCATGCAGATAATCCCTATGAGAACAGCAATCAGTCCATATGCCATCCTCAAGTATATGGCCTAAATCTGGGCACAGGAAAGTTGAGAAATCTCAGACGAGCAGAGCTTGGCTGTCAGGGTATGACCTGTCCATTATCCCCTGAGCTGAGCTCTTTTCACCCTTATTCTCTCAAGCTTTAGGAAAGTAGCTAGAAGATGAAATAAGTAGATTTTTAAACTACAATTTGGAAGGGACCCAAAAAAGCCTGGTGTCAGTTACAGAGGGAAGAGAACCTAGCAGGACCAGTCTAAGGCATACTCACACAAATTAGGTAACAGAGCTCCCATGAAGAGACGTGGCACCATGAACGGTGGTGATCATCCAGTCATAAACCTGATCCCAACCAATCATGAACACATATTATTAATAATAATAATCAGCCTCAGTTGCCTCTTGGACCAGATGCCCTGTGCAATAACCAGGCTGTACAAAGATATCTGGGAGCTCTGGAGTCAAAAAGGAAGTTACATTATATCAGAGCTAATATGATGACTTGGTGCAGAAAAGCCACCTAACTATCAGCTGGATAAATAGAAAATTTGTGGCACCAATGTATGCATAATGTGACAGAGATGAAAGATGAGAACAGTTTGCAAGATTCAGACTGATCATTCAACCTAGAAGAAAACCACATGTAGAAGAACACTTCACAAAATTGCTTCACATTATGGGGCTTCCCATGGAGAAGGCAATGGCACCCCACTCCCGTACTCTTGCCTGGAAAATCCCATGGATGGAGGAGCCTGGTGGGCTGCAGTCCATGGGGTCGTGATTGAGCGGCATCACTTTCACTTTTCACTTTCATGCACTGGAGAAGGAAATGGCAACCCACTCCAGTGTTCTTGCCTGGAGAATCCCAGGGATGGGGGAGCCTGGTGGGCTGCCATCTATGGGGTCGCACAGAGTCGGACACAATTGAAGCGACTTAGCAGCAGCAGCATGGGGCTTCCCTGGTGGCTCAGATGGTAAAGAATCTGCCTGCAATGCCGAAGACCCAGGTTCAATCCCTGGATTGAGAAAAAAATAGAAGAAAATTTCACAAAGTTGCTTTACACTATAGAAATATGTAACAAAACCATGAATTCAATAAAATAAGAATTCAAACACAAGATTATAATACAACAGAATAAAATGATAAGAGAAGTTGCATACTGAAGGAAACGAATTGAAGACAAAAATGACGTCATTATGGAATTAATATACGAATTAGAATCAGAAAGGGAATGGAGCAGACTGACACAAATCATAGAGCTGGCCTATAAAACCTGGAGCATCACTGATAGGAAAGAACAGGACCAAGGACTGCCTACCTGTAGCACTCCAAACACAGAAGTGAGAAAGAGACAAAACTAAGAAAAGGGGCTGAGAAGAGGTGATGTGTGGTTTAGCAGAACAATCTAAAGGTGTGTTGAGCTAGTGAGCAGCAGGGAGGGGTCAACTGTGTTAGGTCCTACTGAAAGGCCCCAAAAGAAGAAACCTGAGAACTGATCATTCAGTTCGGTGATGTGGAGCTCACTGGGGGTGGCGTTAGTTTTGGTTTCCTCAGCAGCAGATTCTAAACAAAAACCGGAGAGGACAGAGTTCATTTGAGAGGTGCAGGAATGGCAATAGTGGAGCAGGGACAGGGCGTGAAGAAGAGAAGAGAAAGCAGCCAATCCGTGTGCATTGTTGAGCAATATGACAACTGGAGCTCCATTCCACAAGAAAACTCGGGAGAAGAGTATAAAACACAGCTCAGAATGATCCCATCCAAAGGCAGGAGGTTATGGTATTTTATACCCACTATGGCCTTCCCTGGTGGCTCAGTGGTGAAGAATCTGCCTGCAGTGCTGGAGATGTAGGCTTGATCCCTGGGTCGGGAAGATTCCCTGGAGGAGGAAATGGCAATCCACTCCAGCACTCTTGCCTGGGAAATACCATGGACAAATGAGCCTGGTGGGCTATAGTCCATGGTGTTCTGAAGAGTCTAACTGGATTTGGCGACTAAACCACCAAACCATCACCAAGAATTAGTTAATACGGTGGGGGAGGAGTGGAGGGAGTATGGAGGTTGTTAATTTCCTGATGTTTCTCACCTCCTTCTCACCTAACTGTGACTATCTGAGTATCTGGGAAGACTCTCAGGCAGAGCTGTTGATCCTGGGAGTTTGGGGGCTGACCGTCAGCACAGAGAAATGATCAAGATCTGAAGGGTGTAAGTGGGGCACTACAGTGGCTGTGATAAGAGCACTCTTGGTAGTGTGGTGATGATCATAGAAGCCTGAGAGGAGTGGTTTGAGAGACAGTGGCAAGAGGAGAAACTGATGACATGAGTACAGGCAACTCTTTTAAGAGTAATTCTGCTGAAAAGGGAGCAAAGAAGAAACGGTGGGGCTGAGAGAAGCTTTAACAAAATAATACCAGTTTTAACACTTCAACAGATAGTATTGATCTAGTAGAAAGCAAGAAACGGATGCTGTAGAAGAGAGTAAGGAGATTTACAGTAGAGATGATGAGTAAAACAGAGGATGGACTCTGGCCCACAAAGGCAGGCATTGGTTTTAGACAGGAGCAGACAGGAAGGTGGAGGAAGAGAATTCAGATGCTTGGAGGTAGGTCTTGGGACGGAGGAAGTCTGTAGCGCTTCTTATCTGATTGCTTTACTTTTCATTTTTTAATGAACAGAGGAAGGCCATCAGCTAAGAGTAAAAATGGGAAATGTATAGTTTGGGCTTTGGGAGAAAGGAAAAGCTACAGAATAGTTCTTGAGAACAGTGGGAGTGTGAACTGAGTAGGAATGTATAGTATGTCTGCCTGGCAAATTAGGGACCCATTTGTGATTCATGGTCATGAAGTACCATGAATTGACAACTATAGATATATATAGTTGTCAGGAATCTGAGAAGGCAATGGCACCCCACTCCAGTACTCTTGCCTGGGAAATCCCATGGATGGAGGAGCCTGGTGGGCTGCAGTCCATGAGGTCAACAAGAGTCAGACATGACTGAGCGACTTCACTTTCACTTTTCACTTTCATGCATTGGAGAAGGAAATGGCAACCCACTCCCGTGTTGTTGCCTGGAGAATCCCAGGGACGGAGGAGCCTGGTGGGCTTCCGTCTATGGGGTCGCACAGAGTCGAACACGACTGACATGACTTAGCAGGAGCAGCAGCAGCAGCAGCAGTTGTCAGGAATAGAAGAGCTAAAGGTACTAATGTGCTGGAACTGACTTATGCTTGAACNCCGTGTTGTTGCCTGGAGAATCCCAGGGACGGAGGAGCCTGGTGGGCTTCCGTCTATGGGGTCGCACAGAGTCGAACACGACTGACATGACTTAGCAGGAGCAGCAGCAGCAGCAGCAGTTGTCAGGAATAGAAGAGCTAAAGGTACTAATGTGCTGGAACTGACTTATGCTTGAACTAATGTTGAAAGCTTGAAATTGACCATGGTGAGATTATTTACAACAGAGACATTGGCGAATGCTCCATATCAGTGTTTTTTATTTTGCTTTACTTTTGTCTTTCCTTGGATACCTGGTTATTAAATATTTATCAGCACACTTTGCTTAGAGGTTATATACAAGACCCATTCTGTGCTTTCTTTTTGTTTACCCTTAAGATAACTTTTCTTAAGAATTAATTCTCAGAGGTAGAGACAGTTTGTACCTAGTAAACTCCTATTTAGTGGTACACAACCAGAATCAAGAAAAATTTTGTTAAAAATTTCAATGCCTTCAAATTCCGTATATTAGGTCTTACTCTTTCAATACTTTGTGGCAGAGACAGAACCACAGGAATATTCCTGCAAGTGTGTCTAGCAAGAAATGGTGCTCTGTACTAGAAATCAAAAAGAAGTGGACATTCTAAGGAACTCTTTGCTTTACTTTGATGTTGTTGTTTAGTTGCTAAGTCCTATCTGACTCTACTGTAACCCGAGGCACCTCTGTCTATGGGATTTCCCAAGGCAAGAATACTTGAGTGGGTTGCATTTCCTTCTCCAAGGGATCTTCCCAACACAGGGGTCGAACCCATGTCTCTTATGTCTCCTGCATTGGCAGACAGATTCTTTGCCACTGAGCCATTGTCTTACATTATGTTTTCTTAATCTTCTCACTTAGCCATTCTACAGTCCTTGGGGTGGCAGGGAATCTTTGTTGATGATACTTAGATACCCCAGTTCAGTTCAGTTCATCCACTCAGTTGTGTCCGACTCTGTGACCCAATGGACTGCAGTATGCCAGTCCTCACTATCCATCACCAACCCGGACTTTACCCAAACCCATGTCCAGTGTATCAGTAATGCCATCCAACCATCTCATCCTCTGTCGTCCCCTTCTCCTTTTGTCCTCAAACTGTCCCAGCATCAGGGTCTTTTCAAATGAGTCAATTCTTCACATCAGGTGACCAGAGTATTGGAGTTTTGCTTCAGCATTTGTTCATTCAATGAACACTCAGCACTGATTTCCATTAGGATGGACTGCTTGTATCTCCTTGCAGTTCAAGGGACTCTAAAGAGTCTTCACCAACACCACAGTTCAAAAGCATCGATTCTTCGGTGCTCAGCTTTCTTCACAGTCCAACTCTCACATCCNAACAAAGGATGAGATGGCTGGATGGCATCACCGACTCAATGGACATGAGTTTGAGTAAACTCTGGGAGTTTGTCATGGACAGGGAGGCCAAGTGTGCTGCAGTCCATGGGGTCACAAAGAGTTGGACACAAATGAGCTACTGAACTAACTGAACTGAAACAAGATACATTGTCAAAATGACCAAGACAAAGCAGTGTAGGAAAAAAGTTTGTCCTTTTCTCCTCCTTGAGAACTCCAGACCCCTATCTCTTCCTCAAGGGCTCTGGGCCCCTATCTCCTCCTGAAGGGCTCTGGGCCCCTATCTCCTCCTGGAGGGCTCTGGGCCCCTATCTCCTCCTGAAGGGCTCTGGGCCCCTATCTCCTCCTGGAGGGCTCTGGGCCCCTTTCTCCTCCTCGGGGACCCTGGACTTCTTATCAACCTACCCTAGGAATTGACTCTCTCAGGCCTGAGTGGCTTAAACACAGACATTTATTGTCTCTCAGTTTCAGAGAAAAGGTCCAAGAAATCAGGGCACTGGTGGGGTCAGTTACTGGGGAAGCCTCTCTTCCTGGCTTGCAGACTGCCACCTTCTGGCTGTATCTTCACTTGGTCCCTTCTCTGGGCACCTGGAGAGAAAAAGAGGAAAAGAGAGAGAGAGCTCCCTGGTGTCTCTTCCCCTTTCTCTAGGAACACCAGTCCTATTGGATTTGGGCCCACCCTTATGACCTATTTAACCCTAGCTCTTCCCTACAGGAGGTCTCGCTGGGCGTTAGGGTTTCAACCAACAGATCACAGGGACACAGTTCAGTTCATAATGAGTGGCTACCTATGTCACGACACATAGGTTTTCTGATTCCCATTTATTTATCCTCTAACAGTGGGTTGAGACCCTCCCTGGGTATCAAAAAGAAAGCCTCTCCTCATATGAAGAAGTAGGGGCCTCAGAAGAGGAGTGATATGAAGGCACAAGTCACATTGATAGAATTTTCTGGAATGGTTGGCAGTGCAGGAAAAAGGAAGGGTCCCTGGATAGTGATGCAGTCCATGAACTGTGGCTACTCTGTGCCAGGAACTGGGTGAGACCCTGAGGCTACAGCAATGGCCAGGAGCTCCCTTAAGGAGCTCATAGCCCCTTAGGGAGACCCTGCTGACCAGGTATGTCCATCTCCAGGGCCAGTGTCACAGGGAGGCACAGGGGATGCCCAGCGGGCATGTCCAAGGCCTTTAGAACCTTGTAGGTGTTTGGTTCTCTTCCACATCTGTTCATCCAGGGGAGGGGCCAAGATGCCTCCAGCTCTGGTCTGTCTGACNCCCTGCTGACCAGGTATGTCCATCTCCAGGGCCAGTGTCACAGGGAGGCACAGGGGATGCCCAGCGGGCATGTCCAAGGCCTTTAGAACCTTGTAGGTGTTTGGTTCTCTTCCACATCTGTTCATCCAGGGGAGGGGCCAAGATGCCTCCAGCTCTGGTCTGTCTGACTCTGAGCCATGCTTCTCGGCCCCAAACCATCCTCTCGGGGCTCCTGCTGCCTTGATCCCCGAAAGGGTGGGAGGGGATGGAGACTGGGAAATAGAACACAGTCTCTAACAGAGGAGGCCATGGCCACACTGGGCTTGGAAAGAACACTAGTGGAGAAGCTGAGGGTGGCAGTGTCCAGATTCATCCTTTCTCGCCCTCTGTCCACTTGGATTCGGCCTGACTTCCATCACACCAGAGCACTGTCCCTTGCATGCTGCCCAAAGTGTAGCCTACACAGTCTCCTGCAGGAGAGGAGTCTGTCAAGATGAGCTAAGAGATGGAGGTNGAGAAGCTGAGGGTGGCAGTGTCCAGATTCATCCTTTCTCGCCCTCTGTCCACTTGGATTCGGCCTGACTTCCATCACACCAGAGCACTGTCCCTTGCATGCTGCCCAAAGTGTAGCCTACACAGTCTCCTGCAGGAGAGGAGTCTGTCAAGATGAGCTAAGAGATGGAGGTCGGAGGCCGAGGAGTAGGGGCAGGGCAGGGGCGCCCATATGTCAGCGCAGGTGGGTCATCCTGTAGCCAATGCCGCTCCCCTTCTCAGCACGGGGCCTGCAGCCTCACAGCCCACAGCTGGCCAGGCCTGGGTAGGCAGTGTCCTCTGGGTCCCCTAGATTAGGCCCAGCCCACAGGGCACACCTGCTTCCTGTCCTCGCAGACCCAGGGCTATCAGCTGTCACCACTGCCCGTCCCATCTCCAGGCACCAGAGCCTCTGCTGTGACAGGCGACACATTTGCTACAGCAAGCTCTGTCCTGCTGTCCACGGGCGGGGCAGAACCGCCCCACAGCCAGCACACACGGGGGCCTCGGCTCCACACTCTCCCGAGAGGAGTCAGCTCTTCCAGATTTGGCCCCCCAGTCTGGTTTCCAAAGTTCTGAGACCCATCTCCATTCCACGCCACAAGGCTCCTGGGAGGCTTAGAGGGTCCACAGTCACACGTCAATCACCTGCCAGGGGCTCCCCGTCCCCATAACTCCCCCACCAGGTCATCCCCCATGGACAACATTCCACCTCAGGCACACCCCCAGAGACCCCTCTACACTCTGGTCACCTCCCCAAGGATCTCCCTGCTCTATTGATTGCCCCAAGGACTCCACTCTGCCTCAATAACTCTCCCTTCAGGGACCCCCACCCCACCTCAAGCACCCCCTCCAAGGACCTCACCCAGACCTTGAGCTGGGAGGACCCTTGTGGGGATGACAGATGTCTGCTCTCTGTCCACAACCTCTTCCCCTTCCCAGTTCCTTCATCCCCCTAGTTCTCACCTCTCCCACCTCAGTGAGATGTCTAGACCCGGCACCCTCGTCTGACATTTACTGTCCTTTGTCTTCATTTTCACTCAGCCCAACCTGAGTCCATGGATCTTCCACTTCTTGCCACCAAAACTCCACTCCCTTGAGCATCTATCAGACCCCACCTGCAGACCTCAAACCTGAGTTCCACCTGCCGGTCCGCCCTCCTGATCCCCGCCTGCCATCGGTACAGAGATTTGGTACACGTACCCACGTGACTCCCACTCCAAGAGGCCTCTGTGCCCCACACTCCTGCTCTTCCACAGTTCCCGTCTCCCAGTCCTTCCCCAGGTCTGAGCTTCCCAGGAACTCGAGAAACAATCTCAAAAAAAAACAAAGCATCCTAGAGGTGGCCTGCTCCCAGGAAACAAGAAGTTGCTAATGAGATAAAGGAAACTCTTCAAAGCGAAAAGAATTGGAACGTAATTGATGTGCAGATGGTGGACCTCCCATAGGAAAACAATGGTGGGGTAATGATGCTGCCCAGGAGGAAGCAACCCCGCTTTCCAGAGCCCTTCCTCTGTCCCTGCCACACACACACAACTCGCAGGCTAAACAAGAGGACTCAGCAGAAATGTGCACACTCAAGCGATGTCATTTCTGCTGGGAACTGTCTGGGCAAGGAAAGGTGGAGTTCCAGGCTGGAAGGCTCTTAGGGATCAGACTTTTCTTCTGCTTTGGGAGGAAGATGGATAAATATCACCTGGTGTTTACAAAGGGCTTCAGACTCTGCCAAGCTGTCTGTCATCTCCAGCAGCTCAGCTGTGCCTCCTAACAAGGAGTGGTTCCCAGGGCATTTTCATTCTGACCCAGGAGAGGGGAACCTGCAGGCTTTGTACTGTGATTGTACTGGGTCCCACATCTGGATTGAAGCGGAGGCAAGGTTAGGAGGGAGGCATCCTCTGACCATCTAATGTGCTCCCTCCAGACAATAGCAGAGATGACAAACCCCCAAGGATACATAACAACCACCCCAGGCTTACCAAACACCAGCTTCTCCACCTCAGTGCTTACTGGCCTTCCGACCTGATGCCTCTTCATTGTAGGAGACTGTCCTGTGCCCTGGACCATGTTCACCAGCATCCTTGCCTCCGCCCTCTAGATGCTGGTACTCCCTCCCACCCCCAGCAGCTGTGATACCAAAAATGTCTCCAGATATAGGCAGATGTTGCCGGCTGTGGACTCCCTTGGTTGAGAGCTGCTGTTCCACCCCACTATCAAATTGGACCATCGCCTTTACTTCTCTCTGTGAGAACACTCGCACCCTGAGATAAGAATGAGCTTGCTCAGAGATGCATCCATGATTCCCCTTGGTTGGCTTCCCTGAATTTGACAGCTAACTTAACATGATGGAAGAGGAAGGGAAGGGATGAGCCCAAAACAATGACCCGGTCACAGCAATTCGGAAATGGCCACAAGAACGTCCCCACGCGCGTCCCTGAAAGGTAGACCAGCAGGTAACGCTGGGTTAACCTCTCAGCATCCCCAGGTCCTGAAGAAAGCAGTCTGGCTTGGGGGTCTTGGCTGAAGGGCTTTAGAGCTGCAAGCAACCTCACCAGAGCTGTGCTTCCTGCCTCGCCTCAGCAAAGTGGGGCCTGGACCACAGCCTGGGTAGGGTGGAGGCCATGGCCCCTGCTGTGCTCTAGGGTGGAAGCCTTTGATTGGAGGGACCCAGTGAGGTCCCTGAAGCAGAAGCCAGGACATGCCCTCACATCATGGCCCCCTCTCGGGAAGCTGGGAAACCCTGCAGCGGCCTCCCAGGCGGGGGCAGCTTTGTGGTTCCAAAAATCACTCACTCCTGCATTTGGCAAATCTGGACAGGTGGTACTCTGTGCCCTGTGCCCAGAGGCTGGCAACGCAAACACAAACAGGGTGTGGCCCCACTCTCGGTAAGGGAGACACTGAAGAGCCAAAGTCAAGATTCATCTCACCCGAAGAGGAGGGACCTGGTGCCAGGGGGTGCACAGCACCCGGCTTCAGTCTGCTACAGCCCTCCAGATCAGTCTGGACTCTGCCTTGGGCCATCCTGCCTTTGTGCAGCTAACAGTCAGGAGGAATTCTCTTGCTTCAGTTGCCTGATATTCACACCTGCAGGCTTGGCCAATCAGCGTCTAATCCATGTGAACCTCAGGAGAATGAAACGGTCACAGCAGTTCAAATGGATCCCAGGGCTCAGCATCCTTTTCCATCACCCTCGGGCCTTGGCCCCGTCAGCGTGTCTGCAAAGGGTCTCTGCCAGGCCATGAGCGTGGAGCCAGGAGAGAGGCACAAGAGGCTCTAGGAACATCAAAGCCATCACATTTCACAAGGGAGGGGTCTTGATGGTGTGCTGGGCCCACCTACAGCTGGGCACCCACAGTCCTTCACCTGAGTATCAGTCTTTGTACCCCNTGGGAGGGATTGGGGGGAGGAGGGGAAGGGGACGACCGAGGATGAGATGCTGGATGGCATCACTGACTCAATGGGCTTGAGTCCGAGTGAACTCCGGGAGTTGGTGATGGACAGGGAGGCCTGGTGTGCTGCGATTCATGGGGTTGCAAAGAGTTGGACACAACTGAACGACTGAACTGTATGACTAGTGATAAATATATTTTCATGTGCTTCAACAATTATATTTGACATAAAAGTGAGTATGATGACAGAGAAAGATAATAATGTATGGAATTCGTATGTCAAAAGACTCAGGTTAGAATTTGAAGTCAGATAATTACCACTAAAAGGGCTTTCCTGGGGTGGCTCACTGGTAGAGAATTCTGCCAATGCAGGAGATGCAGGAGACATAAGTTGGATCCCTGGGTTGGGAAGATCCCCTGGAGAAGGAAATGGCAACCCTCTCCAGTATTTTTGCCAGGAAAATCCCATGGACAGAGTAGCTTGGTGTGCTACAGTCCATAGAGTCATGAAGAGTCAGACACAACTTAGTGACTGAACACAAGCACAGAGCAATTACCAATATACAACTTGGAATAATGTATTTAAACTCTTTGAGCCAGAGTGTCTTCACTTAGAACATGGAATCATACTTATTTTTCAGATCTTAAGGCATCCACTCAAATAATGTCATTATAGTTAGGATTATATAAGAAAATAAATTTAATGTTTCATATCAGGATGCTAGATAGACTGAAAAACTCCATATGATATTTTGATTTTTCTGATAGTGAAGAAAATCTATTTCCCAAGTCATTTACCATCACATTGAGGTAGAAATAAAAAGAAGATAGTACTTAAAATAGTAAGACTAATGATCATAAAGTTGAATTTTAATGGATAAAAGCTAAAGTGAAATAAAATATTTAATGTCATTTTGCTTAAATAAAACACATCCTACATTTTTTCCCCCCTTCACTACTCCCAAGAACTTTTGCTTGGTTAAAGTTCTGAGTTAAACAACAAAAGAAATTCTAGGCTTCCTGCAATGGAGGCTTGAACAAACTCATAAATCTCTAGCTACTGGCAATTTTTAGTAGCAGACACAAGGGAGAGGTTTTATTTGTTTAATAGAGGGGGAGATTAGGTCTGGTTGTACAGTCTGGGCATAGTGATAGATCTAACTCCCAGAGCTATCTAAATGAGGACCATTATTTTGAATAAATTCTTCTCCCATGTCAGAGAAAATGGAGCCCAACCCCCTGTAACACAGACAAAGGAGAGGAAGGACATGGGACTGTCCACTCCTTTCTGGACCGAGATCTATCACAGGTGAATGGAGGATCGATTAAAACATCCATTTTCTGACTTTCTGTCAAGTTATAGCACTTGCAGATAAGGAGAACTGGCCAGAAAAGTAATCCAGCTGCAGCCATTAATCACGCTTTGCTGCCTCCCCTTTGGTTTTAAGAACTCCCCTTTAGCGGAAGAGATTGACAGCTTATGTAGATTCATGGTACATCTCTTAAAGCAATCAAGCATCAGAAACATAGAAATTCTGTACTCATAACACACTGAGCATATAAGACAGTCACTGAACTAGTCCTTGAAGGGATTGAAAAATACTCTGCAGCCTTTCTGCTTGAGGACAGTCCCTAGGTCTCTCAAGAAGAAAATGAGTGAGCATTCATGGATTCCACTGAAATGCAGAGGTTAATGATAATAATGGTCATCTGTTCTTGTGTCTTCCTAATGGAAGTGCACACAGGGTAGAAACGATCTATTTTTACAAAAATGACTCAAACCTGGAGTTGAATCTTCGAACTACCACTTCATATCTGTGGGTGACCTGGGAAAATACACTTAATTTCAGTGACTTTCGATTTTCTCTTGGCTAAAATTGAGATAACACTACCAGCCTCACAGGACTGTTGGTATCCAGAAATATGATCAAGTTAGGGAGTGCGTGCAGCACAGTGCCAGACTAGCAGGTATTCAAAATGAGTTTGTTTTCCATTTTTTCTAATCTTTGTATTCATTATTATTGTTTATAAACTTCCCATATGCATGCGTGCTCAGTTGTTCAGTAGTGTGTGACTCCACAACCTATGGACTATAGCCCACCTCTCTCCATGGGATTTCCCAGGCCAGAATACAGGAGTGGGTTACCATTTTCTCCTCCAGGGGATCTTCCTAATCCAGAAATCCAACCCACTTCTTCTGCAATGGCAAGCGGATTAGTTACCACTTAGTCACCTGGGAAGCCCAACTACCTATACACATATCACTCATTTCTCCAACTTAAACTATTCAAGGATAGAAAAATCATGTCTCCTTGTCTTCCATACTAATATAGGGCATTGCGTGTAGTAAACCAATATAGCATGCCTTTTTTTCTAATTATAAAAATAATACATGTTCATTTTAAATAACTTAGAAAGTACTGAGAATGTAAAGAAAAAAATAAAATTTCTCATAATACAACAACACAGAGAGCCATTCAGAGCTAATTTTGGCATATTTCCTGCTTATCTTTTCCCTATGTATGATTTTTAAAATTAGGATCATTTCCTACAGGTCTGTCATCTGCTTTTCATTTAACTTTATACAATGAACATCTTTCATAGCAGTATTTTTCAAAAATGTGAACTCTTAAAACTTCATAGTTGTCCACCAACTGAATGGTCACACTTTATTTTACTTTCCTTTTGCACATTTGGTTCCAAATTTCCACCATTATAAATAACACTTCATTAAAACTTGTATTCAAATCCTTGTGTGAATTTCTTATTATTCCCTTAGAAAATTTTAGGAGTCGAATTGAAAGATCAAAAATAAAGCATATTTTTAAGACTCACCTTTTTCTTCTCTGGGCTTGCCTGATAATTCAGTTGGTAAAAAATCTGCCTGCAATGCAGGAGACCCCAGTTTGAATCCTGGTTTGGGAAGTTTCACTGGAGAAGGGATAGACTACCCATTCCAGTATTCTGGCCTGGAGAATTCCATAGAATGTATAGTCGATGGGGTCGCAAAGAGTCAGATACAACTGAGCGACTTTCACTCTTCACTCTTTAATTAATAGTACTAAATGATTTTTTTTAATTTATGAAGGACTCATTATATAAGATTCAGGTATTATAAATATCATTATTTCTTTCCCTAGGTTAGTGAAGCTTTCCAGCTATTATGTTTTCAAACAAGATTTCTGCCCCTTTCTCTCTCTCTTCTCCTCTAGGACCTCTATAATGGAGATGTTAGTCTATTTGACGTTGTCTCATAAGCTCCTTTATACTCTCTTCATTTTTTTCATTCTTTTTTCCTCTTGCTACTCTGCGTTCAGGGCAAAACACTGATTATAACAGTCCCATGGGACCCAGAAGGCGGTCATCTCTAGCCTCTGGAGTCAGGCTGTCAACAAGTCTCCCTAGGCTGCAACCACAAAGATGCCTGGAGAGGACAGAGTTCATCTCCCTTCTGGGAGATACTGGTGCCATGGTGCAGGGGAAAGGGAAAGCCCAATGGTGGTGCCCACCAGTTTCCATTCTGACAGAGTGTTCCAGCAGGTTCCTAGATGTGTGTGTTAAATTAAATTGACTACCCATCAGAAAGTGAAAGTGACAGTCGCTCAGTCGTGTGCAAGTCTTTGCAATCCCACGGACTGTAGTCCATGGAATTCTCCAGGCAAGAATACTGGAGTGAGTAGCCTTTCCCTTCTCCAGAGGATCTTCCCAACCCAGGGACTGAACCCATGTCTCCCATATCGCAGGTGGATTCTTTACCAGCTGAGCCACAAGGGAAGACCAAGTATACTGGAGTGGGTATCCTATCCCTTCTGCCAGGGATCTTCCCGACCCAGGAATCGAACTGGAGTCTCCTGCATTGCAGGCAGATTCTTTACCAACTGAGCTATCAGGGAAGCCCCATAATATGTAAGTAAGCCTTCTTCACTTTAAGACTGGGCACAAAATTTCCTTATAGGTCTCAATGACCCATTCAGTCAGCTAACTGTATGCTGACTCAATTTTATGCCCTGAACTATGGGATGGAATGCCAAGATGAACTGGACATGAATACATTTTCTCAAGGAATTCATGCTCTAACGGACCTAGAAAAACTACAATTATAGTATGGTATCAATAAGAATAATGCTGATAAAAGCCTGAGAGGAACTATAACGTCAAACATAGTAAGAGAAGTGAAGTATGTTTTCCATATGTAAAGAGAAATTTTTAAAATTATTGTTTAAAAAATATTCACTTACCTTTTACATTGTGGTTGAACAGGTGATACAGTGGGGAAAAAAATTCCCTACATGAGTCTTATCACACATTTTAATACATGATTACAAGCAGTGCTAAGTATTTTGAAAGAAAACTATTTTTCTCTACACCATGGTAGGCTGTACAGGAGGATACAATGGAGACTCGAGGACCAGGAGAAAGACAGTTGAGCCAAGACATTAAGGGTAAGTAGAGTAGGCAGGAAAAGAGCATAGCTGGGGCATTCCTAGCAGAAAGAAGAGTTTAAATAAAAACACAATGTGGAAAAGAAGCTGACATATTTATCTGGCTACCAAGGAGGTGTCCAATGAGATAATAGGCACTAAAGCACTTTGGAAGCTATAAATCCCTAAATTATTCAAAATGTTAATCACAATTGGCAAAACAATTCACATGGATAGTTACATATTTATATGGTGCTCTGCAACTTATATATTGATCTCATAAATAACATGTTGCTTGATCCCCAGCATGACTGAAGAAGCCCTAAGATATGAATGGTGTCCAATTATTTTTTCCTCTGAAATTTCTACAAGAGAAAATTTTATCTTCTCTGTCATGTATCATTTCTTGTTCATCCCGGAAAAGTGGAAGCAAAAGTGACTTCTCTTTCTCATTAAACATGTACTCATCACTCATCAAGCTCTACTGATTGCAGCACAAAACCAATATTNTGACTGAAGAAGCCCTAAGATATGAATGGTGTCCAATTATTTTTTCCTCTGAAATTTCTACAAGAGAAAATTTTATCTTCTCTGTCATGTATCATTTCTTGTTCATCCCGGAAAAGTGGAAGCAAAAGTGACTTCTCTTTCTCATTAAACATGTACTCATCACTCATCAAGCTCTACTGATTGCAGCACAAAACCAATATTCAAATCTGTCTATGCTTCTCTATTTTCACCTATATTAATACAAATCTTGAGCTGATAATCTCATCCCTGGGCTTCAGGAGCCCTTTCTCATACCCTTTCAATCCCCACCAATATCCTTAATCTATGTGGTCATGTAAGTTATAGTTGTGAAACAAATTATAGGACTTTCTCATTTAAAATTCTACAGATTAAGGAGCACAACTGAATTTGTCAATGCTTTTTATCCATAGGATATCAGAGAAGCAATCTAGGTATTTACTATACAAGCAAGTAAGATGAGGGGAAAGGAGCTGAGGCTCTAGATTAGACATGGATGAAGACCCGTATGTATAGTGAATTAGCCAGAGGTTAAGTTATTCAGCAGGTTTGCCTTTGGATGTTCAAATCTGTTCAAATAAAAAAAAATCAAACTGAATATTTATTTTGCACATTTTCTCTCTTTAAACAGCGAAACATCTTCTGTAAAACATCTGTGTAATGATAATCAAGAGGTATTTTCCTCATAGTATCATCAAATTTGTACATGTTACTTTTGTTTATAAAACACATTTTCTTTCCCTGTGATCATCTCAGGAACACAGAAGATAATTTTCCAAACACTTTCCTAGGCTATTTTAAACACTTCAATCCCATTCAGGATTCATGTGACTAAACGGAGCATCCATTAGCTTTTACAAATATCTTCCAAGCATTTTAAGCCAAACTTTATACCAATAGCTATCTGCCTTCACGTTGAAATTGTTTCCAGAATATGACGTGGATTTGGCTATGGTTGGGGACAGACACCTGCCGACTCCATGTTGGTGCATTTATTTGACTTCCTAGAAAGAAGCACAGGGACAGACGGACCTAATTCCATATATTTTATTCTTCATTGTTCATGGAAATATGGGCCGATAGCCATTGATGCCAAAGAGGTATCGAATACCATCATCAGTTTTCTTTTGAAAAGGTTTAGTAAGGAGGCAAGAAAGATTGAAATAGAAAGAGTAGAACTTCTCACCAGGACTAGAGACTTTTTTTTTTTCTTTCTATCTTTACCAATGAGCGTTAGGAAACGCTGCTCCTAGAGTGAGATGAAGCAGAGATCTAAAAGTTTTCAAAGGCATTGTCACTGCTTAAATCCAAGAAACAGATGTGATAGTAGAAGCTTTCCTAACTTAAAGCTCTTTTGAAATCTTCTTTTAATTTGCAAACAGACCAGATAAACTTCTTCCATATTTGGGGCATGCAAAGTAAGACTCCTGCCAATAATGGAAATAGTCATGCTATAAAATCCACATTATCTAACAGCTTGGCCTTTAGGTAGGTATATTTCTTGTCAATGGACTGAAGAAAGACTGTTATTCTTCGCTTTTAAAGCTTTGTCAAGTAATAATGGATCCAGCGATGTCTTTTAAAACTCTTGATAGCCCAAGATGGACAGTTAAAATAGTGTCTTACTGTCATGTATTCCCTATCAATATCTTTCATATCATTTTACCTCTCCTTACAAATCTAACTATGATTTGCCATAAACTGAACTGTAACCTGGGAATCCAGCTGTATTCTGTAGACTCATAAATCATCAGCTATCTCAAATAACAGCATGTCTGAATTCAGGGGGCAATTTTGTAGATATATGAGACAGAATGGAACACAGCTTATTCTTTGGCTGTTATATTGAGTTTGCTGTATGACAGTAACAAGAACACAACTTTTTTTTTTCTTAAATAGCCAGGTCTTAGAAAGTACAAAGAGAGGGAAAATGTAATTTTCATGACTACATTGACACTTTAATATGCCACGAGGAAGAGAGTATAATTATGGAAATAGTTCTATTATTGGACTTGTAAAGATTATATTTTAAATAATCATTCATTTACCGCACTGTTACAAAATTTTTAAGTTGAGAGTGATGATTATAAGAAAGCAGCCACTAGAGATTTAAGAAAATTAGTATAATGTAGCAATCTTACTAATTTTCTGATTACTGAATTATGACTGCAAAAATGATTCTAGGACAATCCATTTCTCAAGAAAGACCAGAATATCCATGCACCAGCTGGAGACTTACCCACAGTTAGGGGAAGTTTGCTGCTACTTAATAAAGTTTGAATGAATGGTGAAAGATAAAAATAATGTTTTGATTATTAAAAAAGAATGAGTGTGTAAAGCTTCATAAGTAGTCTGAGGTTGAGGGACAGACACATTGAGTATGGAGTATATTGTAAATTTTTGATGTGTGTTGCTTCATTCAATTTTGCCAGTAACCCTATGAAGTAAGGTCTGTTGCTGTCCCTCTCTTACTCCCTTATACTTACTGCTTCAGTGCACACTGTCCAGCTTCTGATCTCCAGCAGCTGTATTTCTTCAACCAGTACCCAAGGGCTTTCTCTGACTTCGGAAACCCACAGTACCAGCTTGTGTGACAGGCTAGTAGGCAGGCAGGGAATTAACTCCCAGTGGAGCAGCCTTCTTCCAAACTGACAAGAGTTGGTATCTTGCCTCTCACAACCACAACCCCCAACCTTGTAGGGTAAGTGCACTGATGCCCAAAATTTCCCCTTGTGAGTTTCAGCTCCAAGTCCCACAAGTTAACCGCCCACAAACACACATTTCGTTGGCTGCCTTCTCCTCCCTGTCTCACTTTTACTCATTCTTCCCTCTACATTTTTTTTTTCCTTTCTCTACTTTTCAAATAAGTTTCGAAGTCAGCTCCTAGGAAAACTCAAGGTAAGACATTTCCGTCTTACAGAAGGGGAAACCAAGGTTTATAAAAGTTACTTCCCTACATTGGCACAGTTACTCCCAGGATGTAGGCCCAGGAGATTGTCTTCAAGTTCCAGTAAGTTCCACTTACTCATCAGATATAGAGTGTGCATTTGGTAAAGCACACAGTTCTCAACTTCACCTTCAACGATGCACTTCTAAGCACTCACTTTTTAATTATGAAAGTTTTATTAAATCTGTCCACTCAAGCATCTCAGTTGTGAGTAAAGCTGAGAAACATCTTTAGGAAAACAAAATATAGTCAAAATAATCCAAGATCCAAATTTGTTTCAAAAATAAAATTTAAAAAGATCAAATGTGTAGGGGTGGGGGTAGGGGGAATTGGGTGGAGGTAGTCGAAAGGACGGACTTACAGCTATAAGAAATATCAGCACTAGGGCTGCAATGTATGACCTGATAAATATAATTAACTCTGTTGTATGGTCAGGAAGGTCCTCTGGAGAAGGAAATGGCAGCCTGGGAAATACCATGGACAGAGGAGACTGGCAGGGGTCCATGGGGGTCAAAAGAGTTCAACACCAATTGACTAAATAACAATAACAAAAGCCATAGTTCCCATATAGAAAGTTGTTTAGAAAGTAAATCTTACGAGTGCTTATCACAAGAAAAATTTTCTTTTCTTTTTCTTTTCGTATATACCTGTGAGATAATTAAGGTTCACAAAATTTATTGTGATAATCATTTTTTCATGTCAGTCAATCATTATGCTGTATACTTTAAACTTATACAGTAATGTGTGTCAACTAAATATCAATAAAATTAAAAGACCTTAAATTCTTACTGTTCAAACATAAAAAGACTGGACAAAACAAGCTACTTGAAATGTAGATGATTTATTTTAAGAATTAAAACATTTAACTCTTAATGCCTATTCTATCATACCCAACTTCTATTTTAGAAATAGAAATGCCCAGTATAGTTAAGTACCCAGCTCATAGCAAGCTGTCAACAAATTCCTTAGGATTCCTCTTCCTTCTTCTCCTCCAGCTTTGGTGCCTCCATTGTAAAGGGAGTGGTTCACTCTTATGCATCAGAATCACCAGGAGCTTTTGAACTCTTCATGAAATCTGAACTCCTCTCCATGAAATTTGGACTCAATATATTTAGAAAGGTGTATTTTTAAAAGCTCCAGATGAGTTTCTGGAATAAAGATACAGGATCATCACCAGTACACGTGTCATAGCCAGGGTTGAAAGAAACTGTGCTCCAACCTGCCTGATCAGTTCTGGTTTCATGGAGTAAAGGAGTTAAAAGAAAACAGATACTGTTGAAAGCCAATCCACTCATCTCAGATTTTTCTTAAGAAATCAGCCCTTGAAAATACTCAGACATTTTAATATGCTTGTCAGGAATCTCTGGGCATTCTTGAATTTTCCCATAAAATTTAAATATCCCAGTTATAATTTTGAGATGTCACCTTTTCTCTGTATGTAAGCAAATTTTAAGTGTGACTTTATTAGTAGGATTTTATTCAACATCATGGATTTGGGTTAATAGATTTTATGCTGAGAATGGTTTATTTCCCAAAAGCTGCTCTATCATCAAAATAATTGTGTTTCTTAAGTTCCAGACTAACTTGTAGTATGATTAAATTATGTGACGTTTAGAGAAAAGCAAAAATATTGCAGAATTAAATAAAATTCAAGAATTTTAAAACTACGATTTATAAAGCAAAAGAGCAAATTTGAGTACTGTATCATGACTAACTCAAGAATGATTTATTAAAAGCTCATGTTTAGCTATAGCTCAGCTAGAGACATATGATCTGATCTTTGAAATATTTGTTTCTCCTGGTCAGGAGGTACCCTGAAGAGATGACCCTGTACTGTTTCAGCTTTAGAATTCAGAAACACTTAGAATCTAGGAACCTGATTGCTTCTGATTTCCATCTATTATTCTATTTCTACTGTCTCAAATTGACTATTTATGAAATAAGTTCATAACACCAGGGATAGAGCATGCTAAAAAAAAATCATAGTGATTCTAGGCTATCAAAATTTCAGTGTAGAGCCTCCCTGGTGGCTCAGTGGTAAAGAATCCACCTACCAATGCAGGAGACACTGGTCTGATCCCTGGACTGGGAAGATTCCCACATGCCTCAGAGCAACTAAGCTCATGGGCGGCAACTATTAAGCCTGTGCTCTAAAGCCCTCCTGTTGCAACTGCTGAAGCCCAAGTGCCTAGGGTCCGTGCTCTGTAACAAGAGAAGCCGCCACAGTGAAGCCCATACACCGCAACTAGAGAGTAGCTCTGCTCACCTCAACTAAGAAAAGCCTGTGTAGCAACAAAAACAAAAAATAAATAAATGAATTCTTTTTAAAAATTTCAGCGCAGATTTGGATAGAGGCAAATTAAATTCATTTTTAAAAAGAAGATCCTGCTGTAATATTAATGAAAGAGTGCTAAGGTTCCAAGTTTAGAGATGCCAATCTGACAAAGTTTCTGTTATGAGCTTTGAGGAAGCTTACAGTCAGTGAGAAAGGCATTAGTTGGACTCCCTAACCTTTGAAAAGGGCCACCCCAGGAATTCACACTGCACACCTGAATGGCTATATAAACAAGAATTGACTAAAGAGTGCTGAGATGCTCAGTATTTCTGTCTCTTTGTGACCCTATGGACTGTAGCCTGCCAGGTTCCCCTGTCCATGAGATTTCTCAGGCAAGAATACTGACATGGGTTGCCATTTCCTTCTCTAAAGAATATTTTAAGCTAAATTCTATAGCAGAAATAAAGGTAGGTTGTTATGGTTTATGTTGCTGCTGCTGTCACTTCAGTCGTGTCTGACTCTGTGCGACCCCATAGACGGCAGCCCTCCAGGCTCCCCCGTCCCTGGGATCCTCCAGGCAAGAACACTGGAGTGGGTTGCCATTTCCTTCTCCAATGCATGAAAAGTGAAAATGAAGTCGCTCAGTCATGTCTGACTGTTCAAGACCCCATGGACTGCAGCCTACCAGGCTCCTCCGTCCATGGGATTTTCCAGGCAAGAGTACTATAGCCAGGTATAATAATGAAAATAGCAACTAGTCTAGCACAAAAACCAACTAGTACTGAAACCAGAAGTTAGACTGTACTGGTACACAGGAGGTAAAACTTATAATTTCATATTAACTGACTAAAAAATCAAAATGATAGAAAAGATAGGCTAAAAGAATTGCAAGGCAAAGAAGATTTTAGAGTATAGTTAATAAATTTCAGCATGTGAAATATAAAGGGAGATATTTCTGATTAAACATGGAAGGCTAAATGCAATACCTTCCTAAACCAACTGTAATGATAATATTAGGTAGTTAGAATAGGAAAAGGAGTCCAAAATGGTGGCTAAAAGACAAAGAAAGGGAAAAGCCTGCAAAAATGGAACAAAAGAAAATCCATGGACTGGAGTGAGAACTTGAGGTGAAACAAACATGCTCCCTTCTTTGCTAGCCCAGTTTGCATAGGGCAGGCTCAGTGGGGAGCAGACAAAAACGTTTAAAAAGAGGAAGCCAAGACAGATTGAGGCCTCTCCTTTTTGGGTCAGCCCGCCCTCACGCCTCAAGGGTGTATTATCCTTTGCTTGCCAAAATAAAACTGAGTTGTAACTAAGCTGTAACACTGGCCCACCATTTCAAATCTTTGCTGCAGCGAGACAGAACTGAGGGAATTACACACTCCCATGACAATAATGCATTAGTTTCCATTGCTGTTGGAACAAATTACCATAAATTTAGCGGCTTAAGAAGCACAAATTTCTTCCTTTCTGAAGGCTTCAGGGGATAATCTATTTTCTTATCTCTTTCAGCTTCTAGAGGATCTAGAGCAGGGGTCCCCAACTCCCAGGGCTACAGGCCAGTACCAGTCCATGGCCTGTGAGGAACTGGGCCGCACAGCAGGAGGTGAGTGGCAAGTGGGCAAGCAAAGCTTCATCTGTATTTACAGGCTCTCCCATCTCTCTCATTAGCACCTGAGTTTCACCTCCTGTAAGATCAGTGGCAGCAGTATATTCTTATAGGAGTAGGAACCCTACTGAGAACTGTGCAGGAGAAGGATCTAGGTTGCAGGCTCCTCATGAGAATTATCCCAAAACCATCCCCCTCCCACTTCGGTCCATGGA
Source organism: Neotragus moschatus (assembly GCA_006410615.1). Lineage (NCBI taxonomy): Eukaryota > Metazoa > Chordata > Mammalia > Artiodactyla > Bovidae > Neotragus > Neotragus moschatus. The sequence continues at coordinate 521,479 of SJYA01002365.1, read as the reverse complement.
AAATTTGTCTTTCACAAAACCGGTACCTGGTGCCAAGAAGGATGGGGGTTGCTGATCTAGAGGTCACTCACTTTCCTTGACTCATGGCCCCCTTCTTGTACCTTCCAAGCCAGCATCGTTGCATCTCTCTGATCATTCTTGCATAGTTCCTCTGACTCTTTTCTGCTGCTTCCCTCTTCCACTTTAAGGATCTTTTGGTTACATTTGTCCCATCATATAATCCAGAATACCCCCCTACCTTAAATTCAGCTGGTTTGCAACCTTGATTCCTTTTGCTGTATAATCTAGCGTATTCACATACTCCAAGGATTAGATTATAGCATTCTTAATGGTGGACCATTATTCTGTCTGCCCCAGATAATCAAAGGATGAAAGAAGGGAGAGGGTGTGAATCAATTAACAAATTCAAAGTTAAAGAGGACTCCCTTGTAGTCAAGTGGTAAAGAATCTGCCTGCGATGCAGGAGACCAGGGTTCAATCCCTGGGTTGGGAAGATCCTCTGGAGAAGGGAATGCGATCCACTCCAGTATTCTTGCCTGGAGATTTCCATGGACAGAGAAGCCTGGCAGGCTATAGTTCATGGTGTCCCAAAGAGTCAGACCCAACTGAGTAACTAACACACAGAGTGAAAGGGTGGAGTGATGAGAGCAGCACCAATAAGCAAACTGAGAATTGTGGTTACTGACTCAGCAGGCCAGAGAATGCTACCATCTTCATCAACAAGTGCGAAAGTCCAGAAGCAGGCTGATTCCCATCCTGTAACCATAACAGGTAGGAGAGTAAGTGGGGGGCGGGGGGAATGTATATATGACATAAGACTTGCTAAACCTCCAGCTCCTCTCCTCAACTTTCAGCTTCCTTGAAACTGTCTCTTCAGAAGGCCTTCGGAAACTAAATTCATCTCTTGAGAGGATGAGTCAGGAAGACTTACAACTCAGGGACTCTGAGCACAGCTGGACACTGAAATATCACACTGAGGCTGGTGGATAAAATACAAGTCTAAGTGTTGAATACTGAAAACCGCAGACTCCTTTCCTTTCCCTACTAGTCCTGACAATGAATACTGGTAGACTATAAATCCATTTCTTGGGAAATAAACTAAGCCCCAAATAGAACCACAGCATTTGTTGGAAGCCAAACTATTAATAAAATTGTCTCTTTTCTTCATTTCATCATCCTACAGTGAAGCCCAATAGTTACCACTAGTCAAAGCTTAGCACATACTCAGAGAACTGCCAATTAACTGCTTTTACAGCAATATGATTCATCCTTTACAATGTACAATTGAGTAGTTTTTAGTATAGTCACAGTGCTCTGCAACCATCATCATCTAATTTCAAGTATTTTCATCACCCCTAAAAGAAGCTCCTCACTCATCAGTTATTCCCCATTCTTCCCTAACCCCATCCCCTGGCAAATGTGAGTCTATTTTCTGTCTCTGTGCATTTGACTATTCTGATCATTTCATGATCATGGCTATCTGTGTCTGGCTTCTTTCATCTATCATGTTTTCTAAGTTGATTCCTTATGTAGTGTGCATCAGTACTTCATTCCTTTTTGGGGTTGACCAATTTTCTGCTTTTACGGATACACTACATTTTGTTTATCTGTTTATCATTTGATGAACATTTGGGTTGTTTCCACTTTTTGGTTGAATAATACCACTATTAACAGTCATATACAGGTTTTTATGTAAAATAATAAAAATGGCTCACCATTTTTACATTCCCATCAGCCATAAATGAAAATTTCATTTCTCTACAACCTGACATTTTTTTATTTGGACTCCTAATACATAAGTGGTTTCTCATTGTAGTTTTTTCCTTATCATTCGTGTGATAGCTAAGGATGTAGAACATTTTTTCAGGTGCTTACCTCCAAATCTTCATTCCTTCCTTTTTTCATTTAAAAATATTTATTAAGAACTTACAGAATTATTATTTAATCTGGCTGTTCTATTCTTGGAGGGTACAGTCTATGCCTAACTCATTTTTTAGTCGCATAATTCCATAGCACCATATAAACTATAAAAGAATTAGTGCATCTAAGTCTGGAAGAGTTGATTCACTGGAAAAGACTCTGATGTTGGGAGGGATTGGGGGCAGGAGGAAAAAGGGATGACAGAGGATGAGATGGCTGGATGGCATCACCGACTCAGTGGACATGAGTTTGAGTGAACTCTGGGAGTTGGTGATGGACAGGGAGGCCTGGAGTGCTGCGATTCATGGAGTCGCAAAGAGTCGGACATGACTGAGTGACTGAACTGAACTGAACTGAAGTCTATTGAATTGTTGTAACTAAGTAAAGTGGATAGAACTATAATCATCCCAACAATTCACTCACCGATCGAACATTTGTCCATTTATCAAACCATTACTATTTGCCAGTCACTGCTAAGTGGTAAGTGATATGCGAATGGTCCTTGGTAGAGGTCTCAATTTACTGGAATATGGAAACTGTAGATAATTTTTTAAAAAAGAATTTATGGAATGCTAGGAACTCTTTCTGTGCAGAAGATAAGCGCATGTGCTAAGTATCTGAGATGGAGATAAGCCTGGCATGCTTGAGAAATGATGGCTAATGTAGTTTGAACGCAGAAGTTAGGGGAGAGGGCCATATAGGGAGGTGGGTGGTAAACAGATCAGTTCTAATGTGTTAAGCCATTGTTAGGAGATTGGATTTTATACCAAGTAGCAAAATGAGTCATACAAAGCTTTCACAGAAGGGAGTAACTAAAATAAAGTTTGTTTAAAAAAAAAAGTCAAAAAGTTTGACTGTGAGGGCGAAAACAGAAATAGAATGGAGCTTGGAGGGAAATGCAGGATTAAGTAAGGTGTTTTTGTGATGATGTTAAAAATGCAACAGTGAGGAACACACTGAAGGTCCAGAAGACAGAGGGGATGACTAAAGCGACAAAGTCCTTGAGTGGGAGACAGAGAAGGTTACCCAGATCTTGAGCATCTGTGGAGGACTGAGTCTTCCAAAGGAGGCAGAACAAGTTCTCAGATGTATCAGAAGTAGGAAAGAGGACGGACAAGGTACGGGATTGAATACCTACCTGGTTGGTGCAGTCAGATGCAACGTAGTGATGGCAGGAACTGGGCTAAAGGAAAGACTGGGATTTAGAAAATACTAATTTCAGCAAGTAGAGTTCCAGTAGTGACAGAAATTAAGAGAATAGGGAGACACATCTGGAAGTTGCTCGTTAAGAGAGAAGGGGTTTGGTAAGGGAGAAGAGAGTAAAGCTCTAGGGGCAGAAATAGAACATAATATCTTACCTCCAAACCCATGTTCACAAGGCATGAGAAAAACCATGCTTCCTTCTGAAAGACCACCAAGGTAAGCCTCAGAGTATAGTCAGGTTATAGGTAAATCCAGGATAACAGATGAAGATAGGTAAAAGTTGTATCCAAGTGATTTTTTGGTTAAAAAAATTTTTTTTTAATCAACTTCATTTTCCTAGAACTTTGGGTTCACAGCAACATTGAGTGGAAAGCGTAGAGAGTTCGAAACCACTTCCAGTCCCCACAGGGACACACTCTTGCTCACTATCGGCAGCTCCCACCAGAGGTACATTCATTTCCATCTGTAAACTACCTGGACAGATTACGATTACCCAAGGTTCCCAGTGTATATTAGGGTTCACTCTCAGTGTCATGCATTCTATGAGTTTTGGATAAATGTATAATGATATCTCCACCATTATAGTAGCTTATAGAATAATATCACTATCCCCAAAATCCTCTGTGCTCTACCTATTCATCCATAGTAACCCCTAATCCCCAACAACTACTATCTCCATAATTTCAGGGCTGACTTCAATGCTGTGGGGGAACTACAATAGTCCCCTAGGAGGAGAAGTGACTATTTTTTTAGCAATCTAATACAGATGTTAGCCTAAAAATACATGGATACGTACATTTCCAAGATTATTTCAGCTTCTATGAGAGCAAAATATTTGAAAACTGTTCAGCAAATAACACTGTCCCTTCAGGACATACACTTAATAAATGCAAGTTCTCTCTGCCTTGGTGGCTGGTACATGTTTGACAAACAGATCTTAAAAAATATCCCTGATTTGCAGCATTTGCTGATTTTATGATTGTTACTGCCATCATGGATGATGTATATCAGAGGAGTCCCTGAATTTCGAGTTGGGAAGCAACATACACCATTGGTTCTTGGGACCAGCTGAGAAGTGATTCAAGCTCACCACTGGCCCTGTGTCCATTTCCCAGTTCTACTTTACAGACTTAGGAGATGATCACAGAACATATAGAAGGAATGGTTATTATTAACCATATATTTTGCCCCATTGATTTACATTTTTTAAATTAATTTTTAAATTGGAAGACANACCATATAAACTATAAAAGAATTAGTGCATCTAAGTCTGGAAGAGTTGATTCACTGGAAAAGACTCTGATGTTGGGAGGGATTGGGGGCAGGAGGAAAAAGGGATGACAGAGGATGAGATGGCTGGATGGCATCACCGACTCAGTGGACATGAGTTTGAGTGAACTCTGGGAGTTGGTGATGGACAGGGAGGCCTGGAGTGCTGCGATTCATGGAGTCGCAAAGAGTCGGACATGACTGAGTGACTGAACTGAACTGAACTGAAGTCTATTGAATTGTTGTAACTAAGTAAAGTGGATAGAACTATAATCATCCCAACAATTCACTCACCGATCGAACATTTGTCCATTTATCAAACCATTACTATTTGCCAGTCACTGCTAAGTGGTAAGTGATATGCGAATGGTCCTTGGTAGAGGTCTCAATTTACTGGAATATGGAAACTGTAGATAATTTTTTAAAAAAGAATTTATGGAATGCTAGGAACTCTTTCTGTGCAGAAGATAAGCGCATGTGCTAAGTATCTGAGATGGAGATAAGCCTGGCATGCTTGAGAAATGATGGCTAATGTAGTTTGAACGCAGAAGTTAGGGGAGAGGGCCATATAGGGAGGTGGGTGGTAAACAGATCAGTTCTAATGTGTTAAGCCATTGTTAGGAGATTGGATTTTATACCAAGTAGCAAAATGAGTCATACAAAGCTTTCACAGAAGGGAGTAACTAAAATAAAGTTTGTTTAAAAAAAAAAGTCAAAAAGTTTGACTGTGAGGGCGAAAACAGAAATAGAATGGAGCTTGGAGGGAAATGCAGGATTAAGTAAGGTGTTTTTGTGATGATGTTAAAAATGCAACAGTGAGGAACACACTGAAGGTCCAGAAGACAGAGGGGATGACTAAAGCGACAAAGTCCTTGAGTGGGAGACAGAGAAGGTTACCCAGATCTTGAGCATCTGTGGAGGACTGAGTCTTCCAAAGGAGGCAGAACAAGTTCTCAGATGTATCAGAAGTAGGAAAGAGGACGGACAAGGTACGGGATTGAATACCTACCTGGTTGGTGCAGTCAGATGCAACGTAGTGATGGCAGGAACTGGGCTAAAGGAAAGACTGGGATTTAGAAAATACTAATTTCAGCAAGTAGAGTTCCAGTAGTGACAGAAATTAAGAGAATAGGGAGACACATCTGGAAGTTGCTCGTTAAGAGAGAAGGGGTTTGGTAAGGGAGAAGAGAGTAAAGCTCTAGGGGCAGAAATAGAACATAATATCTTACCTCCAAACCCATGTTCACAAGGCATGAGAAAAACCATGCTTCCTTCTGAAAGACCACCAAGGTAAGCCTCAGAGTATAGTCAGGTTATAGGTAAATCCAGGATAACAGATGAAGATAGGTAAAAGTTGTATCCAAGTGATTTTTTGGTTAAAAAAATTTTTTTTTAATCAACTTCATTTTCCTAGAACTTTGGGTTCACAGCAACATTGAGTGGAAAGCGTAGAGAGTTCGAAACCACTTCCAGTCCCCACAGGGACACACTCTTGCTCACTATCGGCAGCTCCCACCAGAGGTACATTCATTTCCATCTGTAAACTACCTGGACAGATTACGATTACCCAAGGTTCCCAGTGTATATTAGGGTTCACTCTCAGTGTCATGCATTCTATGAGTTTTGGATAAATGTATAATGATATCTCCACCATTATAGTAGCTTATAGAATAATATCACTATCCCCAAAATCCTCTGTGCTCTACCTATTCATCCATAGTAACCCCTAATCCCCAACAACTACTATCTCCATAATTTCAGGGCTGACTTCAATGCTGTGGGGGAACTACAATAGTCCCCTAGGAGGAGAAGTGACTATTTTTTTAGCAATCTAATACAGATGTTAGCCTAAAAATACATGGATACGTACATTTCCAAGATTATTTCAGCTTCTATGAGAGCAAAATATTTGAAAACTGTTCAGCAAATAACACTGTCCCTTCAGGACATACACTTAATAAATGCAAGTTCTCTCTGCCTTGGTGGCTGGTACATGTTTGACAAACAGATCTTAAAAAATATCCCTGATTTGCAGCATTTGCTGATTTTATGATTGTTACTGCCATCATGGATGATGTATATCAGAGGAGTCCCTGAATTTCGAGTTGGGAAGCAACATACACCATTGGTTCTTGGGACCAGCTGAGAAGTGATTCAAGCTCACCACTGGCCCTGTGTCCATTTCCCAGTTCTACTTTACAGACTTAGGAGATGATCACAGAACATATAGAAGGAATGGTTATTATTAACCATATATTTTGCCCCATTGATTTACATTTTTTAAATTAATTTTTAAATTGGAAGACAATTGCTTTACAACGTTCTGGTTCCTAATACTACGAATGAGTCATAATTATATATATAAACTATGTATTTTTGAATGAGGATTTTGGAACAGTTAAAAAGATGGAATGCAGAGGATCTGTATGTGGGGAAATATGACAGTAACTTGGGTACTAGATAAAAGATGATGATCTGATCCAGGACTGGAAGAGTGGAAGCACCATAGATGTAAACATCTAAGGAATATTGTAAAGATAAATCCTTGAGACTCTGTGACAGATTAGACTGGGCTGGGTCGGGGTGGGGGGGAGGCAGAAAGAGTAAGAGTAAAACTCAACCTGAGGTCTTTCAGTTGAAGAGTAGATGGAGGCTCTTATTGGTCATATCATTTGCAAATATTTTCTGCTAATCCATAGATTGTCTTTTTGTTCTGTCAATAGTTTACTTTGTTGTGCAAAAGTTTTTAAGTTTAAGTAGGTCCCATCTGTTTATTTTTGGTTTTATTTCCTTTGCTTTAGAAGACAGATCCAAAGTAATATTGCTATGAGTATGTCAAAGGGTGTTCTGCCTATCTTTCTCTAGGAATGGTATGGTTTCTGACCCTATATTTAGGTCTTAAATCCAATTTTAGTTTATTTTTGTCTATGGTGTTAAAGAAAGTTGTCATTTCATTCTTTTACATGTAGCTGTAGTTTTATAGCACAGCTTGTTGAAAAGACTGTGTTTTCTCCATTCTATATTGTTATCTCTTTTGTCATAGATTAGTTAACCATTAATGTGTGAGTTTATTTCTGGACTCTATTCTGTTCCATTGAACTATGTATCTGTATTTGTGCCAGTACCATACTGTTCTGAGGACTGTAACTTTACACTACAGTCTGAAATTAGTAGGTATGATTTCTCCAGCTATGTTCTTCCTCATGATTGCTTTGATTATTCAGGGTCTTTTATGTTTCCATACAAATTTTAAAATTCTCTGTTCTAGTTTTGTGAAAGAATTTTATTACTATTTTGATAGAGATTGCATTGAACCTATAGATTGTCTTGGGAAGTATGATCATTTTAACAATATCCAACATATTTAAACAGATCATACAACTCAATATAAAAAAAAAAACCTGATTAAAAAATGGACAGAAGAATTGAATAGACTTTTTTTTCTGAAAGGGAAATGCAGATGTGCTGATGGGCATAGGAAAATATGCTCAACACTGCTGCTCAGGCAAGAACACTGGTGTGGGTTGCCATTTCCTTCTCCATGCTAATCATTAGGGAAATACAAATGAAAATAACAGTGAGATATCACCTCATACTTGTTGTAATAACTATTATCAAAAGGAACAAAATAACAAACATTGATGAGAATGTGAAGAAAAGGGAACCCTCACACACTGTTGGTGGGAATCTAAATGGGTGCAGCCACTGAGGAAAACAGAATGGAGGTTCCTCAAAAACTAAAAAGAGAACTAAAGCAGAACCATATGACTCAGCAATTTCACTCCTGGGTATATATTCAATAAAAACAAAAAACTGAAAAGATACATTCACCCCATTGTTCATAGCAGCATTATTTACAATTGCCAAGATATGGAAACAACCGAAGTGTCCATCAACAGATGAATGGGTAGGGAATGTGTGGTATATATGCACAATGGAATACTACTCAGGAATGATATTTCACCATTTGCTGCAACAAGGATGGATTTGGAAGGTATCATGCTAAATGAAATAAGTCAGGCAGAGAAAGACAAACACTGTATGATAACACTGTTTTGTGGAATTTAAAAATACAAAAAACTAATGAAAATAACAAAAGAGAGGCAGGCTCACAAACACAGAAAACAAATTAGTGGTTACCAGTGGAGGAGAAAGGGGGAAGGAAAACATAGGGGTAAGAGATTAAGTAGTGCCAACTATTATGCATAAAATAAGCTACCAGATATATTGTACAACATGGAAAATATAGTCAATATTTTATAATAACTATCAGTTCAGTTCAGTTGCTCAGTCGTGTCCCACTCTTTGCGACCCCATGAATCACAGCACACCAGGCCTCCCTGTCCATCACCAACTCCCGGAGTTCACTCAGACTCATGCCCATCGAGTCAGTGATGCCATCCAGCCATCTCATCCTCTGTCATCCCCTTCTCCTCCTGCCCCTAATCCCTCCCAGCATCAGAGTCTTTTCCAATGAGTCAGCTCTTCACATGAGGTGGCCAAAGTACTGGAGCTTCAGCTTCAGCATCAGTCCTTCCAAAGAAATCCCAGGGCCGATCTCCTTCAGAATGGACTGGTTGGATCTCCTTGCAGTCCAAGGGACTCTCAAGAGTCTTCTCCAACACCACAGTTCAAATGCATCAATTCTTCAGCGCTCAGCCTTCTTCACAGTCCAACTCTCACATCCATACATGACTACTGGAAAAACCATAGCCTTGACTAGACAGATATGAGTCGGCAAAGTAATATCTCTGGTTTTGAATATGCTATCTAGGTTGGTCATAACTTTTCTTCCAAGGAGTAAGCGTCTTTTGATTTCATGGCTGCAGTCACCATCTGCAGTGATTTTGGAGTATAAAAATTGTAGATCACTATATTGTACAACTTATAATATTGTTCAACAACTGTACTTCAATTTTTAAAATGTATAAAAATAATTGGTGGAGGCCATGAATAAAACTGGTAATATCTAATGAGGAAAAACAGATTGTAAGAGAAGAAGCTATACTTTGGGGCATGTTAATCTTGAGAGATCTACAGAACATTTAAGTGGACACTTTTAGGATTCTTTAGAAACAGGAATCTGTATTTTGTTACAACCTTGAGATATTGCCTTCATCTCTGAGGGCTATCACTGATAAAGATGATCCTTTTGCAGGTGAAGATGGAGAAGCTCTAAACCGTCAGCAAAAACAAGACCTGGAGCTGACTGTGGTTCAGATCATGGGTTCCTTATTGCAAAGTTCAGACTTAAATTGAAGAAAGTAGGGAAAACCAGTAANTTCACAGTCCAACTCTCACATCCATACATGACTACTGGAAAAACCATAGCCTTGACTAGACAGATATGAGTCGGCAAAGTAATATCTCTGGTTTTGAATATGCTATCTAGGTTGGTCATAACTTTTCTTCCAAGGAGTAAGCGTCTTTTGATTTCATGGCTGCAGTCACCATCTGCAGTGATTTTGGAGTATAAAAATTGTAGATCACTATATTGTACAACTTATAATATTGTTCAACAACTGTACTTCAATTTTTAAAATGTATAAAAATAATTGGTGGAGGCCATGAATAAAACTGGTAATATCTAATGAGGAAAAACAGATTGTAAGAGAAGAAGCTATACTTTGGGGCATGTTAATCTTGAGAGATCTACAGAACATTTAAGTGGACACTTTTAGGATTCTTTAGAAACAGGAATCTGTATTTTGTTACAACCTTGAGATATTGCCTTCATCTCTGAGGGCTATCACTGATAAAGATGATCCTTTTGCAGGTGAAGATGGAGAAGCTCTAAACCGTCAGCAAAAACAAGACCTGGAGCTGACTGTGGTTCAGATCATGGGTTCCTTATTGCAAAGTTCAGACTTAAATTGAAGAAAGTAGGGAAAACCAGTAAGTCATTCAGGTATGACCTAAATCAAATCCCTTATGATTATATCACTGAGGTGATGAATAGATTCAAGGGATTAGACCTGGTAGACAGAGTGCCTGAAGAAATATGGACAGAGGTTTGTAACACTGTACAGGAGGTGATAACCAAAGCCATCCCAAACAAAAAGAAATGCAAAAAGGCAAAGTGGTTGTCTGAGGAGGCTTTACAAATAGCTGAGGAAAGAAGAGAAGCAAAAAGCAAGGTCAAGGGAAATATATAACCAACCGAATGCAGAGCTCCAGAGAACAGCAAAGAGAGATAGCAAAACCCTTTTCAATGAACAATGCAAAGAAATAGAAGGAAATCAACAGAATGGGAAAGACTAGACACCTCTTCAAGAAAATTGGAGACATCCTGGGAACATTTCATGCAAGGATGGGCACGATAAAGAATAAAAATGGTAAGGACTTAACAGAAGCAAAAGAGATTAAGAAGAGATGGCAAGAATATACAGAACTGTACAAAAAAGTCTTAATGACCCAGAAAACCACAATGGTGTGGTCACTCACCTGGAGCCAGAAATCCTAGAATGTGAAGTCAAGTGGGCCTTAGGAAGCATTACTAAGAACAAAAGCTAGTGGAGGGAATATAATTCTAGCTGAGCTATTTAAAATACTAAAAGATGATTCTGCTCAAGTGTTGCCTTCAACATGTCAGTAAATTTGGAAAACTCAGCAGTGTTCACAGGACTGGAAAAGGCCAGTTTTCATTCCAATCCCAAAGAAAGGCAATGCCAAAGAATGTTCAAACTACCATACAATCATGCTTATTTCATGTGCTAGCATGGTAATGCTCAAAATCCTTCAAGCTAGGCTTCAGTAGTACGTGAACCAAGAATTTCCAAATGTATAATCTGGGTTTAAAAAAGGCAGAGGAGCCAGAGATCAAATTGCCAAAATTCATTGGATCATAGAAAAAAAGGAAAAGAATTCCAGAAAAACATCTACTTCTGCTTCATTGACTACACTAAATCCTTTGACTGTGTTGTTCACAACAAACTGTGGAAAATTCTTAAAGAGATGGGAATACCAGACTACCTTACTTGTCTTCTGAGAAACCTGTATGCAGGTCAAGAAGCAATAGTTAGACTGGATATGAAGCAACAGACTGGTTCAAATTTGGGAAAGGAGTATGACAAGTATATTGTCACCCTGCTTTTTTAACTTATATGCAGCGAACATCATGAGAAATGCCTAGCTGAATGAATCACAGGCTGGAATCAAGATTGCTGGGAGAAATAGCAACAACCTCAGATATGTAGATGATACCACTCTAATGGCAGAAAGTTAAGAGGAACTAAAGAGCCTCTTGATGAGCATGAAAGAGAAGACTGAAAAAGCTGGCTTAAAACTCAGCGTTCAAAAAGCTAAGATGACAGCATCTGATCACTTCATAGCAAATAGAGGAAGAAGAAGTGGAAACAATTACAGATTTTATATTCGCAAAAATCACTGAGGACAGTGACTGCATCTATGAAATTAAAAGACACTTGCTCCTTGGAAGGTAAGCCATGACAAATCTAGACAGCATATTAAAAAGCAGAGATGTCACTTAGCTGACAAAGGTCCAGATATTCAAAGCTATGGTTTTTCCAGCAGTCATATATTGATGTGAGAGTCAGCCCATAAAGAAAGCTGAGCGCTGAGTAATTGATGCATTCAAACTGTGGTGCTGGAGAAGAATCTTCAAAGTCACTTGGACTGCAAGGAGATCAAACCAGTCAATCCTAAAGGAAATCAATATTCATTAGAAGTACTGATGCTGAAGCTGAAACTCCAATACTTTGGCCACCTGATGCTAAGAGCTGACTCAATGGAAAAGGCCCTGATGCTGGGAAGGATTGAAGGCAGAAGGAAAAGGGGCAGCAGAGGATGAGAGGGTGAGATACCAACTCAATGGATATGAATTTGAGCAAACTCTGAAAGATACTGAAGAACAGGGAGGCCTGGAACGCTACAGTCCATGGGGTCGCAAGGAGTCAGATACTACTTGGTGACTGAACAATAACAACAGCTGACTCATTTTACTGTATAGCTGAAACCAACACAGTGTTCTAGAGGAATTAGATTTCTGTTGCTGCTGCTCCTGCTAAGTTGCTTCAGTCGTGTCTGACTCTGTGCGACCCCATAGATGGCAGCCTACCAGGTTCCCCCGTCCCTGGGATTCTCCAGGCAAGAACACTGGAGTGGGTTGCCATTTCCTTTTCCAATGCATGAAAGTGAAAAGTGAAAGTGAAGTTGCTCAGTCATGTTCAACCCTCAGCGACCCCATGGACTGCAGCCTTCCAGGCCTCCCTGTCCATCCCCAACTCCCGGAGTTCACTCAGACTTACTCCATCAAGTCAGTGATGCCATCCAGCCATCTCATCCTCTGTCGTCCCCTTTTCCTCCTGCCCCCAATCCCTCCCAGCATCAGGTTCTTTTCCAATGAATCAACTCTTCGCATCAGGTGGCCCAAGTACTGGAGTTTCAGCTTTAGCATCATTCCTTCCAAAGAACACCCAGGGCTGATCTCCTTTAGGATGGACTGGTTGGATCTCCTTGCAGTACAAGGGACTCTCAATAGTCTTCTCCAACACCACAGTTCAAATGCATCAATTCTTCAGTGCTCAGCTTTCTTCATAGTCCAACTCTCACATCCATACATGACCACTGTAAAAACCATAGCCTTGACTAGATGGACCCTTGTTGGCAAAGTAATGTCTCTGCTTTTCAATATGCTATCTGGAGTGGGTTGCCCAATTAAAAAGAAAAGGGCTTCCCTAAAGAAAAGGGCTTCCCTGGTGGCTCAGAGGGTAAAGCGTTTGCCTGCAATGCAAGAGACCTGAGTTTAATCCCTGGGATGGGAAAATCCTCTGGAGGAGAAATGGCAACCCACTCCAGTATTCTTGTTTGGAAAATCCCATGGACAGAGAAGCCTGGTAGGCTACAGCCCATGGGGTCACAAAGAGTAGGACACGACTGAGTGACTTCACTCCTTCACTCAAAAAGAAAAAGAATTTTAAAGATTGAAAATTGTAGTAAAGTGAAATTATAAAGAGTGATCAGATATAGGAGGAGAACCATGGAAGAAATATAGGAGTAATCAGTTTCATAGAAGAAGAGAGAGTTTCAGGAACTAAAAAGTGGCTAATGGTTCCAGGTGATGCAGAAAGGTCAAGGAGAATGGCTAAGAAGAGTGTTTGGGACTTAGGACTTCATCCGTGACCCTTCAGGGAAGAATTTTGTTTGAACTAAGTTAAAGTAGGATCAGAGGCAGAGATTACATAGAAAACAGATAGATAAATGGAAATGTTATTAACAGAAGAACACAAGCTATATGTGATAAGACGGCAACACATAGTTAAAGGTGACATTTGGTTGAATTGATACTAATCATGTCCTGCAGCCTTAAGCATAAAACAAAGAAAAAATATGAATACCTCAAATTTAGAACATACACTATTACCAATTTCATGAATGTAATTTACTAAGAAGTCCTCCCCAAGATATTGTATATTACACAGGGCAGGGGTTTAGGAGTTTAGGTCAAGTGAGAGTTACTATTAAAATGAGAATCAGACAGATATACTTGGGCATTTAATGTGCCAGAGAGGATCCAAATTTCATAGTCATTCAATTCTAGGACAGATGCCTTAAATTTTCTAGGCTTTCACACATTAATTTAATAGTCCTCTGGGGAGAGGTGGATAGTAAAACTTTGGGGATTTTATTATTCTGCTAGTTTAAAATAATCGAAAATGTTCTCCTAAAAGATTGAAAGGGAAGGAAAATTCACTAGAACAAATTCTGCTTTTATCAGTGTCAAGGTACTGAAAGCTTCCCCCCACCCCTCAATATCTGCTGCTGGAGAGGTGAGTGCTTGAAAACAAATATGGTCTATCTGGTTACTTTCACTTTGCTTTTAATCGAAATGGAATTTTTCTGTTGTAATTCATTGAAGCTGCTGTATGAAGCAGGTTGACAAATGGTTTTGGAAGTTAGAAAAAGAATGTTTACTTAGGGAGTCTGGGATTTTTTTTTTTTTTTAATTCTGAACTCTAAAATGTGACCTCCCTTCAAAATGTGGAGCTATAGAATTACTGTTTCCAATTTTATTTTGGCATGAATTTTTACCAACAGTCTGATCTAAATATCAGGTCCTCTTTAATTTTATATATTTGTAATACAAATGTGTCTGTATTTTTTCATCATTGAGGGAGAAAAGGTTTTTTAATGGGAACTGTGAGAGAATTTGTTCAACTTTGCAGGCCTTGTGTTTTAACTATATGTTCACATACTGGGAATAAAAATGAATATGTTTCATTTCCATTTTATATTTCCCTTTCACTTAAAGGAATATTTTCCTATTGTTTCTGAGAATTATTTGACATATTGCTTTGCTTTGACTCATTTATTTCTGGGGTTTAAGTGACTAATACAAAATTTGAAATGTGGGTAAGTAATCAACTAGTCAGATACTTGTTAGGTCAAAGGCAGAAAGCTGGGCCATTATTTTTTTCTAAAAACAAAACCAGAGGGAACTGACCGCTTTTGAGAATTTCCTTCTTTGTCTCTCACTTATCTCTTAAAAGCCTCAGATGCAATTAAGCATAAGAGGAAAGAATCTCATAAATGAGAATCAACTTCTTTTAATCCCAAAGATACATAGCATAACATCAGTCAGCAGCTACTCCATCAAATATATTCTAAGGCATTTTAAAATTAACGTCTTCTGGATCCTGCTGTCATGGAGCTTCTGATTTTGTAAAGAAGTGAAGGCAGATATGAATATACTTATAATTTAGGATAGAAAGTATTTACATGGGCAGAGGTTTGGAAGAAGCATTTTGTATGGAAAGAAGACTCATAACAAATTTGGCATTTGATTGAGCCCTAAAAGTTATCTAGGGTTTTAACACGCAAAAGACTTGGTGGGAAAAAGTTATCTAGAATGTGAACATGTAAAGAGGGGAAAGAAATTGTTAGCAGAGAGAACAGTGTAGACAAAGGCACAGAAGGGGATGTTAAGGGAATAATGAAGTCAGTTTGGAGCATTAGGCGACAGAACAACTATACATCAAAAATTCTTTAGGCAAATGGAAAATCATTAAGATTTCTTAGCAAAGGAATGGTGTGATCAAAGCCAGCTTTTGGAGGCAGGATAATTTTGCAGCGCTGTGTAGGACTGCCTGGCATGCATTTATACCACATTATCTTCCTTTAACCATCTTCACTCTAGAATCAAGGCAGAATATTTCTGCACAACTGAAATGTATCCTCACCAATTAATGCTGCAAATCTTTAAAGGGGAATAAAAATAATGTTGATGGGCTCTATTTCACATGAAGCACTTAGCGTTAATTAAAGTCTTTAATGACATTTTACATTTTATCCACAAATTGTGGTTTCTTTTTTGTATTCTTTTCTATGAGTATTTATGTTTAATTTCAAGGCAAAATAGAAGACACTGTGATTTATGTTTACCACCTCTTTGGTTTATGGTGCCCTGTCAGTAGAATGATCTATGACATTATATCTTGATGGCATGTGTTACAGTATGTTGATGGAATGATTTATCGTGCTTGATTAAAGATTTGAAGGAACACATCTTTCACATAAAGAATAAAATATTTTAAAAATTATTTTCATGGAGAATTTGTGATTAGATGAATTAACTCGGTAAACGCGCTGTTTCTTCAGTTTAACTCAATATCAAAGGATGACATTACTCCACCTACACATTTTTTCCCACTGTGAAAAAAATATATATCACTTTTAGTGGATTGTTTGAGATGCTATGTGTTTACTCTTCCCTGAATACCTTGACTTTGTATGACTTTCTACGACCTCATTTTTGTTTGTGGGAATAATTTTGCTTATTTTTAATTGTCCTCTGATGTGTTCTTCATGCTTGTTGATAAAAACGGTGACAATCTCAGCATGTTATGGAGTTGCTCAGAATTTTAAAATTTATGATAGGTTATAAACTATATTTCAATTTCCCCAAAGGGAGAAAAGCTCAAAACTTTAACAATACAGGACATCCTTTGATATCTCTCTTTGGGGAAGGAGAGGCTCCTCCTGCAAATGGCAAGTTAACTCTAGAGAAGCACACTGTTAGTGACCATAAAATAGTGAAACGCTTAATAGTCTGAGCATTGCAGGCTGGAGCATGTGTATAATACAGTCACATTAAGTGCATCTTGGCACCCACACGTCTATCCAAATGGGGCCTGCAGTTTGCTTCAGTTTAACTCTCAGTTGGGAAGCCCCTTTCCAGCAAAGGACTGGGCCACTGTCTTCCTGATCAGCCCAGCATACATTAAGCTCACTGCCTTCAGGTTGATGAGAAGCGCCATAGCCTGGAGCAGCCCTGGGAACTCAATTTCTTACACAAACTACATCCAGATGCTTAGTTGACAATAACTTGATATATAACTTTTTGGACAATTATACACAAACAACCTAAGAATTTTCCACAACTGGAAATAAGAACCTTGATATGCGGAATTAGTGTTTCAGAACATGCCTCTACACGACACGGCTGATGGAGGACCAACATAAGAAAAGCAGAAAAGCTTGTTACCATATATTCCATAATGAGGGCTATGTCCGTGGCAATCAGTGTTTCCTGTTTGAGTAAAGATCCTCTCCTACGGTTCTTTGGAGAGATATATGGGTTAAGTCATCTCTCCCTAACAATTGTAGTCATTGTATAACACATGTGCACAGCCTGTGGGAATCAAGAAACTTCATCCCCTTTTTCAGAATATTGCTTTACCAATACTTACTTTGGCTTGATCAGTTAAACATTACAATAGATTATGAGAATTTAACTATAAACTTCTACTATTTTTTTTTATAGAGGCAGGAGGAAAGCGATTCTAAAAAGTACAGGTAATCATCAAGTAATTTCATTAAAGCTCTTTATACTGCTGCTGCTGCTGCTGCGGCTAAGTCACTTCAGTCGTGTCAGACTCTGCGACCCCATAGATGGCAGCCCATCAGGCTCCTCCGTTCCTGGGATTCTCCAGGCAAGAACACTGGAGTGGGTTGCCATGTCCTTCTCCAATCTTTATACTGATAAATTTCAAATACATACCTTTGTATAAATGTATACATTGTATCTACGAACCCACTTAATCTTTACATGTAATTTCAATTAAACTATGGTCTTGACATCCACAGTCATGACCATAGGCCTCATATTATAATAACTGCAAATACATACAGTGCCTTTTAAGTGCTAGCCACTCAATTCTAAGCACCTATAAGCACTCTTCACAATGATATAACACTACGATGCAGACATTGATATTAAGACCATTTTATAGACTCATAGGAAAGTAAGTAACTTGCCCAAGAGAACTTGTATAAGTATCAGGTCTGGACTTTCAAGCGAGATAACCTGGCTTCAGAGTCCATGCACTGAACAGCAATCTACACTACATCTACTTAGGAGGTGGATTTGCCAGAGAGAGCTTATGAAAGTCAAAGCAGGCTAGCAGGCCCTCTTTTATCTGCCAGGCACTGTTTTAGGCTCAAAGGGTACCAAGGAAAATCAACCCTGGCTTTTGACCGCAAAGAATACTCACTCAGTTCTCCAAAATGCAAATTGTTTTTAGCACTCTGAAACTAACATTCAGTGTGTATTTCAGTTACTTCTATAAGGGTGAATCATCTAGTCTGCGTCTCAGAATGAAGCTGCATGGGGTTTGTATTTCAACTCCCCTGCACTTTTATAGATAATTCAAGAGCTCAAGGGGCAAGATTTCTAATAGTTGGAAAGCCCCAAGGAAACTCTTAATCCGGAGGTGATTTCCATTCTTCAGTCTCAAATTTCACGTTTAGGGAAATCTATGTGAAGTGACAGAGAGTAAGGCATTTTAGGCTGGAAGCATCTTGCTGAGGGTGGAAGGACCCAGGGCTTGACATCTGAAAGCTGGTCCTTCACCTCACTAACTTCTAGACCTTGGTTAACGCCTCTTGATAAGCCGCACTTTCCTCTTCTGTAAGATGGACAGATAGGGGCAAAAAGTATCTTAAAAGACTGTATCACTAAGTAGGGTGTATAAATGTGTGCTTGCCGTAAGTTTGATTACATGAGGGAATTCTTATTTAAAAAATAATAAACTGTTTCTGGAGGAAACTCCTATAGTTGTATCTTTCCATAGGGAACATTGAAGGTTTTTCAGGGACAGTTAGACTCAATAAACAGGGATATTCAGTCTTGCTTTCATCGGTCCTGGTTGAATGACATTCTGGCTGCTACCACCAAGCCTTCAGAGAATCTCTTGCTGTAGCTATCAATCACAGATGTCCAGAGGGGAAAAAAGTGATGTATTTCTTTGTGGGGGGGAATTGTGGTGGGTGGAATATGGATGGGAAGGTGATATATAGATATAACATTGCAAAACTCCTTTTCAAAGTTAGCCAGAAGGCATCTCTAAGCCTTATAAGCACTTTCACATTCAGGGAGGTGAATTGCTTTGAGAAAGTACTACATCTTTAAAAAAAAATAAAAGATTATTGGCAGCCAGTGGAAACTTTTTCTTTATATAGCAACAGATTCAGCTGTAAACCATGTAGATATTTCTAAATGAATACAAGGTGTATTAAATCAATACTTTTTAGGCTACCATTTTGTCAGGCACCGAAGAGATAGCTGTTATTAATATATGTCAATTTTCTGGTATCAAAGCTTACAGTATGCTAGGTACATACACAAGAAAGGGAATAATGGAGCAGGATGAGTGATAAGAGGGGAGAAAGAGAATTATAAGGGAAATAGGAAGGACAGCTAAACCAGGGAAGGCTTCCCAGCGGAAGTAATATTTAAATTGCAAGGGGGAAGATGAATACAAAATTCTCTAAGTATAAATATTAGTGTCCTCTTTTTAAAGGTAAAGCAGTGAAGGCACCAAAAGGTTCAATGGTTAGGTTGTAGTAAGAGTGATATCTTGGAATCAAAGCAGCTCTTTGTATGTGCATGTCTCTGTGTGTGTGTGTGTGTGTGTGTGTGTATGCGTACATGTAGCAGAGAGAGATAATGATTGGGGTTGGGATTATTTTTTATTTTAAAGAATGTGTTAGTTGCTCAGTCATGTCTGACTTATGGACTGTAGCCTGCCAGCCTCCTCTGTCTATGGAATTATCCAGGTAAGAATACTGAAGTGTGTTTCTATTCCCTTCTCCAGGAGATCTTCCCAACCCAGGGATTGAACCCAGGTCTCCTGCATTGCAGGCAGATTCTTTATCATCTAAGCCACCAGGGAAGCTCTGTTTTAAAGAAGGGATAGATTTAAATATATGGAAAGCTAATGGGAGAGAATCAACTTCTGTTTGGCTGGAAGGGAAGGGTACCATTTCTCTGGGGAGGGACTGGCCTGGGTGTTACTCTGTCAGAACAATGTGTTGAATGCATGTGTATACAAGTGAATTTTAACCTATACTATTGGGCTGGTTGAGTAGCTTTCAAAGTGTCCTAATCATAAATCCAAACTCCAGATGCTGTTGCTTTCAATATATTGTTCTCAAAATCTATAGCAGAGGGTTTTAAAATTAGCCTAAAATATGTGATGCGATTTAACCTAAAATAATTTTCATCAGCATAATGAGTAGTGTTTAAGAGATGTAAGTTGCTGGAGAGCCCGTCCAGGCTCCACCATACACGTCTGATTTCATCGTAAGATTTTAGCAAGCCCAATGACATTGTATCTTTGTAACTCTGCTTCTGTTTTCTTGAAATTTTTGAAGGATTCTGTCACCTAATTTGACTATCTTTTAGTTGATCCAGCCATACAATATTTTTTAATGCTTAACTAAAACCTTCATTGCAGAATTGCTTAACATACTATGCAAAATCCTATACAAAATTAAAATGCAGGGCTACCTGATAAAAAGTAGAAATAAAATGCTATTGTAGATACTAAAAATAGAAAGTTTTTTTTTTCTTTTCTTCTGAAGTCTTACTCTTGACTTGTTATATTTAGGCTTTTGACCAATTTAAAAAAAATGTGTTTCAGTTCAGTTGCTCAGTCATGTCCGATTCTTTGTGACCCCATGGACTACAGCACACCAGGCTTCCCTGTCCATCACCAGCTCCCAGAGCTTGCTCAAACTCATGTCCATCAAGTCAGTGATGCCATGCAACCATCTCATCTTCTGTCAACCCCTTATCCTCCTGACTTCAATCTATCCCAGCATAAGGGTCTTCTCCAATGAGTTAGTTCTTTGCATCAGGTGGCTAGAGTATTGGAGCTAGATTATTGGCTAGTATTGGAGCTTCAGCATTAGTCCTTCCAATGAATATTCAGGGTTGATTTCCTGTAGGACTGACTGATTTGATCTCCTTGCATTCCAAGGGACTCTCAAGAGTCTTCTCTGTTGGAGAAGATCTAAAGCTTCACCACAGATCTAAAGCATCAGTGCTCAGCTTTCTTTATGGTCCACCTCTCACATCCATACATGACTATTGAAAAAAGCACAGCTGTGACTAGATGAACCTTTGTCAGCAAAGTGATGCCTTTGCTTTTTAATATGCTGTCTATGTTGGTCAAGAATTGGACATGACTGAGTGACTGATAATGGCATCCGGTCCCATCACTTCATGGCAAATAGGTGGGGAAACAATGGAAACAGTAAGAGACTTTCTTTTCTTGGGCTCCAAAATCACTATAGATGGTGACTGCAGCCGACTCAAGGGACATGAGTTTGAGTGAACTCCAGGAGTTGGTGATGGATAGGGAGGCCTGGCGCACTGTGATTCATGGGGTCGCAAAGAGTGGGACACGACTGAGTGACTGAACTGAACTGATGTTGGTCACAACTTTTCTTCCAAGGAGCAACCGTCTTAATTTCATGGCTGCAGTCAGCATCTACAGTGATTCTGGAGCCCAAGAAAAGAAAGTCTCTCACTGTTTCCATTGTTTCCCCACCTATTTGCCATGAAGTGATGGGATCAGATGCCATTATCTTCATTTTCTGAATGTTGAGTTTTAAGCCAGCTTTTTCACTCTCCTCTTTCACTTTAATCAAGAGGCTCTTTAGTTCCTCTTAGCTTTCTGCCATAAGGGTGGTGTCATCTGCATATCTGAAGCTATTGATATTTCTCCCTACAATCTTGATTCCAGCTTGTGCTTCATCCAGCCTGGCATTTCACAAGATATACTCTGCATAAAAGTTAAAGAAGCAGGGTGACACTATATATCCTTGATGTACTCCTTTCCCAATTTTGAACCAGTTTGTTGTTCCATGTCCAGTTCTAACTGTTGCTTCCTGACCTGCATACCAATTTCTCAGGAGGCAGATCAAGTGGTCTAGTATTCCCATCTCTTTCAGAATTTTCCAGTTTGCTGTGACCCACACAGTCAAAGGCTTTAGCATAGTCAATGAAGCAGAAGTAGATGTTTTTCTGGAATTCTCTTGTGTTTTCTATGATCCAACAGATGTTGGCAATCTGACCTTTTGTTCCTTTACTTTTTCTAAATCCATCTTGGTCATCTGGAAGTTCTTGGTTTACATACTGTGGAAGCCTAGCTTCAAGAATATTGAGCATTACTTTGCTAGCGTGTGAGATGAGTGCAATTGTGAGGTAGTTTGAACATTCTTTACATTGCCTTTCTTTAGGATTGGAATGAAAACTGACCTTTTCCGGTCATGCAGGCACTGCTGAGTTTTCCAAATTTGCTGACATATTGAGTGCAGCACTTGAGCAGAATCATCTTTTAGGATTGAAAATAGCTCAGCTGGAATTCCGTCACCTCCACTAACTTTGTTCGTAGTGATGCTTCCTAAGGCCCACTTGACTTTGCAATGCAGGATGTCTGGTTCTAGGTGAGTTATTACAGCACTGTGGTTATTTGGGTTATTAAGATCTTTTTTGTATAGTTCTTCTGTGTATTCTTGCCACCTCTTCTAATATTGATATTAAGAATCAATATTCTTTTAGGTCCATACCATTTGTGTTCTTTATTGTGCCCATTTGTGCATGAAGTGTTCCCTTGGTGTCTCTAATTTTCTTGAGAACTCTAGTCTTTCCCATTCTATTGATTTCCTCTATTTCTTTGCATTGACCACATAGGAAGTCTTTCTTATCTCTGCTATTCTTTGGAACTCTGCATTCAGAGGGATATATTTTTCCTTTTCTCCTTTGCCTTTCTCTTTTTTTCTTTTCTCAGCTATTTGTAAGGCCTCCTCAGACAGCTATTTTGCATTTGCTTTTCTTGGGGATGGTTTTGATCACTACCTCCTGCACAATGTTATAAACCTCTGTTCATAGTTCCTCAGGTACTCTATCAGATCTAACCCCTAGAATCTATGTTTTACTTCCACTGTATAATTGTTTAAGAGATTTGATTTAGGTCATGCCTGAATGGTCTAGTGGTTTCCCCAACTTTCTTCAATGTAAGTCTGAATTTTGCAATAAGGAGTCCATGATCTGAGCTACAGTCAGCTCCTGGTCTTGTGGTAAAATATACATAACCTGTATCTGCAATTAGGTTTGGTGTTATGCAGATAATGAAGAGGAACCAAAGAGCTTCCTAATGAAAGTGAAAGAGGAGAGTGAAAAAGCTAGCCTAAAACTCAACATTCAAAAAATGAAGATAATGGCATCTGATCCCATCACTTCATGGCAAATATATGGGGATACAATGGAAACAGTGAGAGACTTTCTCTTCTTGGGCTTCGAAATCCCTGTAGATGGTGACTGTAGCCATAAAATTAAAAGACACTTGCTCCTTGGATGAAAAACTATGAGAAACCTAGGCAGCATATTAACAAGCAGAGATATCACCTTACTGGCAAAGGTCCATATAGTCAAAGCTATGGTTTTTCCAGGAGTCATGTATGGATGTAAGAATTGGACCCTCAAGAAGGCTGAGGGCCGAAGAATCTATGCTTTCAACCTGTAGTGCTGGAGAAGACTCTTGAGAGTCCCTTGGACTGCAAGGAGATCAAACCAGTCAGTCCTAAAGGAAATCAACCCTGAATATCCATTGGAAGGACTGATGCTGAATTTGAAGCTTCAATACTTTGGCCACCTGACGCTAAGAACTGACTTATTGGAAAAGACGCTGACTCTGGGAAAGATTGAAGGTAGGATGATAAGGGGACAACAGAGGATGAGATGGTTGGATGGCATCAACAGACATTAGTTTGAGCAAGCTCTGGGAGAATGGACAGGGAAGCCTGGCATGCCACAGGGGGCACAAAGAGTCAGACACAAATGAGCAACTGAACAACAAGTACCTCATATTAATAGGGTCATGTACTGCTACTACTACTACTAAGTCGCTTCAGTCGTTTCTGACTCTATGCGACCCCATAGATGGCAGCCCACCAGGTTCCCCTGTCCCTGGGATTCTCCAGGCAAGAACACTGGAGTGGGTTGATGTAGTATTTGTCTGTTTTAACTTGTTGATTTCACTTGGAATAATATCCTCAAGGTCCACCCATTTTATAGTATCTGTCAGAATCCCCTTCCTCTTTAAGGCTGAATAATGTTTTACTGTATGTATATACCATATTCTGCTTATCCATTCATCTGTTGGACACTTGGATTAATTCCAGGTTTTAGTCATTGTGACTAATTCTTTCATGAATGTGGGTGTACATATCCACAGTTTTTCAAAACCCTGCTTTCAATTATTTGGGGTATGTACCCAGAAGTGGAATTGCTAGATTGTATGGAAATCCTCTATTTTTCATTTTTTGAGGAACTGCTGTACCGTTTTCCATTGTGGTTATACCATTTAACATTCTCACTAACAGTACACAAAGCTGCCAATTTCTTCACATCTTTGCCAACACCTATTATTTTCTGTTTTGTTTTGGTTTTTCTTTTGGGTGGCTATCCTAACAGGGATGTGAAGTGGTATCTCATTGTGGTTTTGACTTGCATTTCTCTAATGATTAGTGATACTGAACATTTTATCATGTGCTTACTGGCCATTTACATATCTTCTTTGATGAAATATCTATTCAAGACCTTTGTTCATTTTTCAATCAGGTTGTTTTTGTCTGTTGTTGCTGATTTTTAAGAGTTCTCTATAATTCTGGATATTAATCTATCAGACATATGACTTGCATATTTTCTCCCATTCTGTGGTTTGCCTTTTATTTTATATTTTTTGATAAAAAATCTTTAAAATATTTTCATGAAGTCCAATTAATCTATTTTTTTCTTTTCTTGCCTGTGTCAAATCCAAGAAGTTATTGCCAAATCTGATGACATGATGTTTTCAAGGTCCAACTTCATTCTTGTACATGTGGATATTCAGTTTTCCCAGCATCATTTGTTGAAAAGACTGTCCTCTCTCCATTGAATTGTCTTGGCATCCTTGTCAAAAGTCATTTTCTAATAAACCAAGTGTTTACTTCTGGAATTTCTGTTCTATCACATTGGTCTGTATGTCTATTTTTATGCCAGTACTACACTGTTCTGACTACTGTAGCTTCATAGTAAGCTTTGAAATCAGGAAGTGTGAGTGTTTCAGCTTTGTTGTTCCTTTTCTGATCAATTTGGTTATTCAGGGTCCCTTGAGACCATGTGAATTTAAGGTTTTTCTGTTGCTCTCTCTCTTCTTCTAGGACTCTCATGATCCATATGTTGGTCATCTTGATGGTTGGTCATCTTGGTCTGTTTTACCTACTTCAGTCTTTTTTCTTTCTCTTCATCAGATTCAATAATCTCTATTTCCCTGTCTTCAAATCCACTGATTCCTTCTTTTTGCCTGCCAAAACCTGCCTTTGTATCCTTCTAATAATTTTTTCATTTCAGTTATTATATTTTTCAGATCCAGAAATTCTTTTCAATTTCTTTTAAATGTTCTATCCCTTTGTTGATATATGTATTTTGTTCATCCATCATTTTCTTGACATCTTCCTTGACATGTTCTCTGAGCATCTTTAAGACATTTGTTTGAAAGTCTTTGTCTAGTAGGTTTGCCATTAAGTCTTTTTCGAAGACAGTTTCTGTTAATATAGTTCTCCCTTTGAATCATACTTTATTGTTCTTTGTATGCTTTGTGTTTTTTTTTCTTGAAAGCAAGACATTTGAATATAATAACATGATAACTTCAGAAATCAAATTCTCCCCCTTCTTGAGTGTTTGTTGTACTTTATTATTTTTGTTTATTTATTTATTTATTTCTGCTGTTACAGGCTGTGCCCATGTAGAGGACAAGCCTGGGGTATAAACTTAAGCCTTCTTAGGTATTTTCTGAGCCTTTCTCTATGCATACCCAGTCACTTACTAATTTTCCCCATTCACCCAGTTGTTTTTGCATGTTCTAGTCTTTAACATATGGCTCTCCAAAAAAAAAAAAAAAAAAAGGAAAATGGAAAACAGGAAAAAAGGCACTGATCCCTTAAATCTCCTGGAATTGATTTCAACCAGAGGGGGAAGACATGCAACAATGGGAGGAGGTGTAACCAACAATGACCCCCAGCTTCTTTGTACCTCTGGAATCAGAAGCAGCAGTCAGTGATCAGATCCTCAGTATTTGGAGACCAAGGTCCTTTTTTCCCACCCTGGCACCTGCAGGCTCTATGTAACTGCTGCAAGAACATGAAGACAGATGCTCCCCACGTGGCTAAGGGGTGCGGGATGGGTAGCTAAGAGTTGAAATTGTTGAAAGAGTTGAAATTGACTGAAATTAATCACAATTCACTGTCCATGATTCCCCTGAAATTTACAAATGTTCGATGGACTCCAGAAGTCCAAAATATTTAGATCAGAGAGATTCTGGTGGTGCAATTGTTATCTAGATAGGAAAACAGATTTCTGGTGGTTTCCACTCTGCCATCTTCCCAGAATCCTTCATAAATCATTTTTAATTTGTTTTTAACTGCCTTTTTAGGAATATAAAAATCATTTAAATAATTAACCTCTATATTGTACAATGCTAGTTTTAAATAAAAATATAAAAGTATATAACTTATATGCAGAATCATTAAAATTGCCCAACTTGTATTTTGTAGCAAATTATTGTATATGTATTTCATTATTAACAAAGCAATGGAAATACTGCACAAAAGTAACACGTATGTTTATATTTTACTTCTTGACATATACCCACTGTATTAGTACTATCTTCAACTTACTGATGAGTAAGACAGAACTAAAGAGCAAAGACACGGGAACTGCTCTATCTTGCCTTTCTTTTCTATGTCATCCTGTTCAGCCTAAGAGGGTGGTTAATACAGGGGAGTAACATTAGTAAGAAAGGAAATGACAGGCTTCTTTTGCTATTTATGTTTCTTAGAACGCTACCCCTGTCTTTCAAGCAAGTTTTGGCTCTAAGAGAAAGTGTGGTTTCTTAAGGCTGTCAGAGTACTGCTTATCCAGCCATAGATGGAATATGCTTACCTTGTACTCCCGAAATCTCACTGAACTCCAAAGCATAGTGGTTCCACCAGAATTCTGTGCTCACTGGGCATCACAAACACTATTTGTGAATAGGGGCACAAGGAACAATGGAAGACCACACACACGGTGTCTCTTCTACTCAACATGGGCTCCATTTTCCAATTAGCTTTTATTTTCTTTCCAACACCTTGTACCTTAGCCAGTCTCTCTCTTCTCTCCTTATTATAGGCTGGCTTGTATAAAAAACCCCAGGAACCACATAAGGAGAAGTCCTAGATCTAAATCTTCTCCTCAAATTTACGGTGGATTAGTATGGATCAAGTTACACTGATTGAGTTTGCCTCCAGATTTCTTGAACCATTCACCAGGTCAGAGACGGAAATACTGGTAAGGACGCTCTCAAAAGACAGATTGTATATTTATTGCTAATAAAGTTTGGTGGAGATTAAAGCAATTAATTGGAAAAACTGAAAGAGTTCAGCTATACTGATGGCCTCAAATAATACCAGTTTTATAATTCAAAACCCACTCTGTTCAACCACCCACAGGTGTCTCAGGTTTGAATAATAAATATCATGAAAAACAATAGATTTTCCATAGTAGCAAGCACACTTAACTAGAAGAAAGGATATGGGATAGAAAAACTAGAGTCTGATGGGCCACAGCATGGGGGGGGGGGAGTGTATCACTATTCCAACTAGATATAGTTTCCAATATCCCCAAACTCTCCTCATTTGGGAGAGCTGGGAATGTGGTCACAAGACCACAGACTGATTAAACATGGACCACATCAGCCTGGAAAAGCCTTCAACTCTGGGATCTCTTGAGTTTTTATGTCAGGCTCCAAAGCAATTGATTCCATTAGTAGCAGCTATAATTACCAGACACACAATCTCAGCATTAACAACTTCAACCAATTCTGATTTTTGCTGGATATAGTGCAGATAGTCTCATATAATAAAGATAGAGTTTTATAGATAGATAGACAGATAGATAGATAGATAGATTAACCTTGCCTTTTTCCCCAGCTCCTAGGAGGTAATCTCTGAGCCCCTGGAAACTTGGAATGTCCTGCCTGTTTAACTGGAGGGCTTAGGCCATTGCTGGTGATCTATGCCAACAATATGATTTATTGCAGGGGCCTTGGGCCACATGGTATCAGCCTGAACTATGAGGGGGCAGAGTCATGTCTATGTGGTCAATTTTATATGAGTATAAAAATTTCTGAACCCCTTACCAAATATCAGTTATACAATACAATGTTATGAGTGACAGTCATTATACACTAGATGCTCAGACATTATTTATCTTATAAGTTCGTATCCTCTTATCAACCTCTGCCTATAACAGTGTGTATAATTGAAATTTTTTGAGAGCAGAACTTAAATGTTCTCACCAAAACAAACAAACAAACATGAAACAAAAATGTAAGGGCTTCCCCGGTGGTTCAGTAGTAAAGAATCCACCTGCCAATGCAGGAGTCGTGGGTTAGATCCCTGATCTGGGAAGATCCCACTTGCTGAGCAGCTACTAAGCCCATGTGCCACAATTATTGAGCCTTGTGCTAAAGAGCCTGGGAGTTGCAACCACTGAACCCACGTGCCACAACTACTGAAATCCGCAAGCCCTGGAGTCCATGGTCTACAACAAGAGAAGCCACTGCAACGAGAAGCCCACTCCCCACAAGTACAGAGTAGCCCCCGCTCGTCCCAAGCAGAGAAAAGCCATCACGGCAACAAAGACCTAGCACAGCCATAAATAAACACATAAAATTATATTAAAAATTTGAGGCATTAGATGTGTTAACTAGATGGGAAGAATTCGTTCAATAATCACAACGTATGCTTTAAATTCCTCATAGTTTTGTCAACTGTATCTCAGTAAAGCTGAAAAAGCAACAAACAAACCCAAGACTTGGGAAGCTCCCCTGCCTGGCAGCGTTCTGTATGTACTGTCACACATCATTGCTGGGAGAAGCAGGCTGTACAGAGACTCCACCGGGGGAGGAGACCTGGAAGCTCATGTTTGGAACTGCCCATCCTGGAATCTGCTCTCTATGCCCCTTGTTTTGGCTGATTCTACTAAAAT
Organism: Neotragus moschatus; assembly: GCA_006410615.1. NCBI lineage: Eukaryota > Metazoa > Chordata > Mammalia > Artiodactyla > Bovidae > Neotragus > Neotragus moschatus. Next base: position 492,711 of record SJYA01002365.1, on the reverse strand, counting down.
AAACTGTAGCCTTGAGTATAACAGCCATTCTCAGTTCTGTGAGTCCTTCTAGTAGGTACCTGCATGGAGTTTCCTTGGGGAAACTCCAGAATTTACAATATACTCTTGTGAATCTCCTAAGTTAATGTTTCCAGGAATTCCAGAGGTTAGAGGAAAGATCACAGATGGGCTGTTAGCCATTTCCTTCCTTACACGTGTTAGCCGCAATCATCAGAGGAGTGTAGCGCCGAGGCTTGCCTGAAGAAATATCAATAACCTCAGATATGCAGATGACACCGCCCTTATGGCAGAAAGTGAAGGAGAACTAAAGAGCCTCTTGATGAAAGTGAAAGAGAGAGTGAAAAAGTTGGCTTAAAGCTTAACATTCAGAAAACTAAGATCATGGCATCTGGTTCCATCACTTCATGGGAAATAGATGGGGAAACAGTGGAAACAGTGTCAGACTTTATTTTTTTGGGCTCCAAAATCACTGCAGATGGTGACTGCAGCCATGAAATTAAGATGCTTACTCCTTGGAAGGAAAGTTATGAGCAACCTAGAAAGCATATTCAAAAGCAGAGACATTACTTTGCCAACAAACGTCTGTCTAGTCAAGGCTATGCTTTTTCCAGTGGTCATGTATGGATGTGAGAGTTGGACTGTGAAGAAAGCTGAGTGCCGAAGAATTGATGCTTTTGAACTGTGGTGTTGGAGAAGATTCTTGAGAGTCCCTTGGAAATCAGTTCTGGGTGTTCATTGGAAGGACTGATGTTGAAGCTGAAACTCCAATACTTTGGTCACCTGATGTGAAGAGCTGACTCATTTGAAAAGACCCTGATGCTGGGAAAGATTGAGGGCAGGAGGAGAAGGGGACGACAGAGGATGAGATGGCTGGGTGGCATNTGGAAGGAAAGTTATGAGCAACCTAGAAAGCATATTCAAAAGCAGAGACATTACTTTGCCAACAAACGTCTGTCTAGTCAAGGCTATGCTTTTTCCAGTGGTCATGTATGGATGTGAGAGTTGGACTGTGAAGAAAGCTGAGTGCCGAAGAATTGATGCTTTTGAACTGTGGTGTTGGAGAAGATTCTTGAGAGTCCCTTGGAAATCAGTTCTGGGTGTTCATTGGAAGGACTGATGTTGAAGCTGAAACTCCAATACTTTGGTCACCTGATGTGAAGAGCTGACTCATTTGAAAAGACCCTGATGCTGGGAAAGATTGAGGGCAGGAGGAGAAGGGGACGACAGAGGATGAGATGGCTGGGTGGCATCACCAACTCGATGGACATGGGTTTGAGTAAACTCCAGGAGTTGGTGATGGACAGGGAGGCCCGGCATGCTGCGATTCATGGGGTCGCAAAGAGTCAGACACGACTGAGCAACTGGACTGAACTGAAGAAGAAAAGACATGAAAGATGAACACAAAGTGTCAAAAGATAAGGACATTGATATTCAGTTTCTCTTTAGCTTAGTTTTCCTATTTGCAAAGTAAAAGGGAAAGTCGTATTACATAGAGAATGAAGACAAGTTTACACACTTAAAGAGGTTTTTTCGTATTCCAACACAAGACCTTGCTTTTCTCAAAATGTCTAGCTTTTTTGTTCTGCCATGAAGGCTGGCCATTTCATACACTTGCAACTAGGACTAAAAGCCTAGTTTTTATTATGCTGTCTTCTTAGGGGAGTGTATTATATATACTGATTTAAAAAGAAAATATGTAATTGATGTGTGCTTTATTTCTATGTGCCTAGAACTGCCATCTGAGAAGGCAATGGCACCCCACTCCGGTACTCTTGCCTGGAAAATCCCATGGATGGAGGAGCCTGGTGGGCTGCAGTCCACGGGGTCGCTAAGAGTCGGACACGACTGAGCGACTTCACTTTCACTTTTCACTTTTATGCATTGGAGAAGGAAATGGCAACCCACTCCAGTGTTCTTGCCTGGAGAATCCCAGGGACACGGGAGCCTAGTGGGCTGCCGTCTATGGGGTCGCACAGTGTCGGACACGACTGAAGCAACTTAGCAGCAGCAGCAGCCGCCGCAGAACTGCCATATTCCAAACTAGTTTCTTCTTATATGTTTGCTAATTTTCATGTTAATAACAAGACTTCCATGGCATTTATGAACTTGTAAATTACAACTCTGTTTAGAAAGCTTTGCCTTCAATTAGCCTTAAAGACAATTAAAGACCCATCTCTCATTGCTGGAGAATCCCAGGGACGGGGGAGCCTGGTGGGCTGCCATCTATGGGGTCAAACAGAGTCGGACACAACTGAAGTGACTTAGCAGCAGCAGCAGCAGCAGCTCTCATTGCTTCCTTTTCTAAACAATACTTTCTCATGTTAATTGTCTACATTTTTGTTCTAATTTAATAACAGTAAAAGTTTATCTGTGATGCTGGTCTCACTTGGTCTACCCTTATGCAGCTAAGAGGTAGTATGTTTACAGTCTGAAAGTTCACATGATCTCAGGCATAGACTTCCCTCATAGCTCAGCTGGTAAAGAATCCACCTGCAATGCAGAAACTGTGGTTCAATTCCTGGGGCAGGTAGTACCTCTGGAGAAGGAATAGGCTACCCACTCCAGTATTCTTGGGCTTCCCTTGTGGCTCAGCTGGTAAAGAATTCTCCTGCAATGTGAGAGACCTGGGTTTGATCTTTGGGTTGGGAAGATCCCCTGGAGAATGAAAAATCTACCCATTCCAGTATTCTGGCCTGGAGAATTCCATGGGGCTGCAAAGAGTTGGACACGATTGAGTGACTTTCACTTTCAATTATGGATAATAAGGAAGAAAATATGAAAGAAATCTTCTGTTTATGGAACCCTAGGAAGTGGTAGGTTCATGTAAATTTAACAACTTGGCAAAAAGCGATCTGTTTTTTTTTTTTTCTGTTTCTTTAATGGCAAAGGGTAGAACATTCACAGTTAGCATTTATTTTTTATGTCTAAAACCTATATTCAGTAATGGCTAAGACTCATAAATTAATATTAATGAATCGCTTCTGTGACCTGTAAGCTCAGTTAGCTCAGTTGCTTCAAGGTGCCACTGATGGGGCCAAGGCTATGGAAGTGATAACAATAATCAGGTCTAGAGAGATGATGGCTACAAAGGGCTTTTACAAGTGGTAACCCATTTGGTCCTCACAATACCCTGTGAGATCCTTAGGACAAGCATTATTTATATTGCTTCTTTATGAAAAAAGCAAACAGATTCAAAAAGGTTAAGTGACTTATTTAAAGTCACACAATTAATAAGGGGTGGTAAAAATACAACTCTCAAGTTTCTGACACTGATGTCTTACCATCCATGAACACTGCTTCCCCTCGGTTTTGTTAATTGTTTCCCTGTAAGTAAGAAAATGGCCGTGACATTCATTAGCCTGTTAATCACACCTGCATTCAGAACACCCTGACTTCTGGGCTGAGAGCATGACAGGTCATCTCCTAACTTGCAAATAAATTACAGGCAGAATTATAGTGAAAGGCAAGAATTAACAATAACTTAAAAAACAAGGACAGGACTCAAATGCGTATGACAGACATGGATAGGTATTTTCAACAACTTTAAACTCTTGCAGCAACTGGAGGAAGAAGCTTTCTCAGTGGCCTGTATGCAGTCTGTTCTCTGAACCAGAATGACAGCTGGAAATGAAAAGGGGAGAAAGAGGTTTTGATTCATTTTTTTACAGCTCATTTTTATGTATTTGTTTTTATTTACAATACTGTATTGGTTTTGCCATACATCAACATGAATCCGCCATGGGTATACATGAGTTCCCAATCCTGAATCTCCCTCCCACCTCCCTCCCCATACCATCTCTCTGGGTCATCCCAGTGCACCAGCCCCAAGCATCCTGTATCCTGGATTGAACCATGTGTACATATACACAATGGAGTATTACTCAGCCATTAAAAAGAATACATTTGAATCAGTTCTAATGAGGTGGATGAAACTGGAGCCTATTATACAGAGTGAAGTAAGCCAGAAAGAAAAACGCCAATACAGTATACTAACACATATATATGGAATTTAGAAAGATGGTAACGATAATCCTGTATGTGAGACAGCAAAAGAGACACAGATGTATAGAACAGTCTTTTGGACTCTGTGGGAGAGGGAGAGGGTGGGATGATTTCGGAGAATGGCATTGAAACATGTATAATACCATGTAAGAAACGAATCGCCAGTACAGCTTATTTTTAAAAGCACCAGATATTACATTAATTAGAAAGCTAAGCAACCATCCTCTACTGTCCTTTGAGACAGCGGAGATTGCTCTCATCCAAAACATTGCTTCCTATATAACAAGGCCAGAGGTAGGAAGCAATGCAGAGTGATATCTGTATCCTAGGGAGATGACATTTCAGGTACATGCATGCAAGTTCAGCCGCTTCAGTCATGTCCAACTCTTTGTGACCCCATGGACTATAGTCTGCCAGGCTCCTCTGCCCCTGGGATTCTCCAGGTAAGAACAGTAGCATGGGTTGTTGTTCCCTCCTCCAGGGCATCTTCCCCATCCAAGGATAGAACCAGGGGATTCCTTAAAGTCTGAGACACCTGGGAAGTCCTGACCTTTCAGGTAAAGTTACATAAATTGAAGCAGGGAGGGTGGAGGAGTGGTGTTTGCAGGGAAAATACAATTTTTCACGGACTCACCTAATTAAACCATGGAGGGCTGCCTTAGGAAGTATGTTATCTCTCTAATAGTAAAGACACTGAGAAGTAAGAGCAGAATGTCCCATTTCAGTGTCAGATGAATGTTTCTGAGGTATCAGAAATTGAGCTGGGGTTGTGCTCTGTTGAGGGGATGGTTTTTACCAGTACACAAGAGACAACAAGGCTGGCCATGGACAACCTATGCTAGCAATATGTCTGTAAAGCCTAGGCCTAGCTAGAGCTCACTTCTCATTAGAATGAAAACACTGAAAAGAGCGAGATAAGAATAGGATGAGATAAAAACAAACACAGAAACAGAGCAACACTTTGAAAAAGTTTTAAAATGGAATAACAGGGTTAAAATTCTCACTGCGGTCATTAGAACAGAATTAAACCAAACAAATTGTATCAGCGGAGTAAGAAAAAAATTTCAAAGTTTCTCTCGGAGAAGGAAAAGAGCTAATTAAAATGATAAGTAATAATATACAAAGAAGAGAGAGAAAAGACCCCCAATGTTGATAAAAAGATGTTCTATAAAAAGAAACAAAGCAAATATATGAGACACTATAATCAAAGAAGACACTTTTCTATGCAGGAAAGACTAGAATATCTAGTGTCCCAGGAAAAATGAATAAAATATGCTGTGTATTTAGTGTTCAGTCGCTCAGCTGTGTCCGACTGTTTTGTGACCCCATGGGCTGTAGCTCGCCAGGCTCCTCTGTCCATGGGATTCTCCAGGCAAGAATACTGGAGTGGGTTGCCATTTCCTCCTCCAGAGGATCTTCCTCACCCAGGGATTGAACCCGGGTCTCCTGTGTCTCCTGCGTTGGCAGGCAGGTTCTTTATTGCTGGCACCACCTAGGACTATAAACTGTAGGATGCTCTTTCAAATATTAAATTCCAGTAGAGGATAGAATGACATCTATTGAGATCTGAGATGAAAAGATTGGGAACACAGAATTCCAAACCAAGCCATGCTATCATCCATGAGTCACAGGAACAGGAAACATTTTTGTATGTGCCAAAACGCCAAAAAATATAGCACACGTGCTTCTCTCATGAATGAAAGAAACAAAACAAAACCTCACTGATGGAAAAGATTTTAATTATGATCAAAGTCTCTAAAATGGTGAAGTACTTACAAATGAGTTAGTACTGAGCAATGAAACCAGTTACAAATATGGAAAGAACATTTTAAAGTGTCTTCAGAAAATTCCCAAATTTAAAGTGAAAACTCAAAAATATCCCTGTAGTGAAAACTTGATGTTGTTGAAAATTCATAATTAAGGTGTACAATCTTGGACATAAGTAACAAAATAATAAAAAATAGAAATAGGAGATGGATGTGTAATAAGGGAAATGAATGCATATTAAACTCCTGATTTTAAAATGATGACACAAAATGTATTGCTTTACTCAACTCTCATAGTTAAAAATAGGGCCAAATGAGTTCTCTTCTGTTTGAAAATTTTAAAATAATTATTTGTCTAATGAAAAGTAGGCTAACTACCTTCTGAATCTTTAGAGAAAATGAAAGTAAATTAAACTCGGAATGCCAAAATTTTCCTAGACTGTTGAGTATGAAAAAATAATTTTTTTTCCTAAAACTTTAAACTGCATTTCATGGAGTCCTTGGTGCTCCCAGGACTACGGGTAGTATTGGAGGGAGCTGAAGAGGACCTGCAGCTTGATCTCCTGCCATTGTCTGATTAAGCAGCTAAGGCTTACGTGGTTTATACATGGGGATTCTGAGTTAGATATCCATCATTCTAGGGTGAAATGCTTGAGAAACATGCTCAACAGGACAGTTAAACTGAGTTCCCACTGGCCAGATGAACAGACGACACATTCATTGATAGACAGGGTGGGCTTCCTGCAGGTTAGACCTGTGTGGAGACACAGGGCCTCAGACTCAGCAGGGCTTTGTGTTTGGGGTTTAAAGCTCTCTGGTCACCAGCTGAAAATCCTTAATCATTTTATCTTTGTATGCCGGAGCTGAAGTCAATAGAACAATGAAGTGAGTATTGAGGGCTGGGAGCCTCAGCTCACAGCTGGTCCCGCTCACAGGCAGCCCTGATTCCCGTGCCTCCTGCCTTCCCTGGATTCCTGCCCCACAGCACCCATCTCCCCATTTCTTTCGTTCCCTTTTTCTGCCCAGGAATCGTTGCTGCCCTCTGCCTTCTCCTGGGGCCTGAACCGGATGTGGGGAGGACCCTGATGGGACAGGTGCTCTGCAGCGTCTCAGGGTAGACTTGAAAGTGGCTAGTCCCCACCATGGGCAATAGTGCTTCCGTATGTCCTTTCAGCTGGCCACTAGGCAAAGGTGAGCTTTCCACCTCTCCACCCTGACTACCTAGCTGCTGAGGTTATTTTTAGCTATCTCCAGTTCACCAAGGGGTCCATGACATGACTGAGCAGCTGAAGAACAGCAACAAGAAAGTTCACCATGAGTTGGGGTGTCATGTCACAGGAAGGCAAGATCGATCTCCCTCCTTCAGCTGGGACGTGGTGCTGTACAGTGATGGATACGGGCAGAGGAAACCCGGCCGCTGGTGGTCTGCCCACCCCAAATCAACAAGGCGTTTGTGAGTGTCTGTACCCAATGAGTATCCCCAGGGACTTCCCTGGCTGTCCAGTTTTTAAGACTCGGAGCTTCCAAGTCAGGGTCTGCAGGTTTGACTAGGGGTGGGAGAACTAAGATCTCATGTGCCACGAAGCATGTTCAACGAAAAAGGAAACAACAGAAAGCAATGAGTATTCCCATGCCAAGAGTTCAACATTAAACAGCAAATAAAAATGGGGCTTCTCAGGTGGCACTAGTCGTAAAGAACCGGCCTGCCAATGCAGGAGACGTGAGAGACACGGGTTCAGTCCTTGGGTTGGGAAGATCCGCTGGAGAAGGAAGTGGCAACCCACTCCAGTATTCTTGCCTGGAGAAGCCCATGGACAGATGAGCCTGGCAGGTTATAGTCCATGGGGTTGCAAAGAGTCAGACACGACTGAAGCAACTTAACATGCACACATTCATATATACATAGCAAATAAAATACATAGCCACGACCTGTTGAGACAAACCCACAGAGAGAAGAAAAAGCTCTGTTTTTTAGCACCTTTAATGACATTACTTTCCTGTCTTTTGAACAATGACCACACGTTTTCATTTCACACTGGACGCTTGAAAATCACGTAGCTGGTGCTGTGTAGAGGTTTTCCTTTCAGGCTTACTGTGTTGATCATTTCACAATGAATGCAGTGTCAACTCATTATGCTGTACATCTTAAACTAATATAATGTTGCAAGTTAATTATACTTTTAAAAAGTAATAACTCATTGCAAGGTGCAGACTTTAAAAAAAGGCAAGAAAAGATGACTCAGCACGACTGCTCACTGCTACTAAGAATTCTATTGTGTGCTAATAAATATCACTCTCAGTTATATATTCTCAGAACTGAACTGTGGTTCAAATCACAGAAGAGCAAAGTGGAAGAAAAAAAACTTAAAATATTCACTTCAAAGATCACACAATATGTAGGTGAAAGACGTGGTGTTTGAATTTTGGCCTAACTGATGGCAAAGCTCATGCTTTCCCAACCGTTTTCCACATGCTTAATTGCTTAGTCATGTGTAGCTCTTTGCATCCTCATGGACTGTAACCCACCAGGCTCCTCTGTCCATAGAATTCTCCAGGCAAGAATACTGGAGTGGGTGACCATTCCCTTCTCCAGGGGATCTTCCTGACCCAGGGATCGAACCTGGGTCTCCCGCATTGCAGGCAGATTCTTTATGGTGTCACCAAAGCCAAAGTATAAGAAGTCTCTGAAATAAGAAAGACTCACAGACTTACAGAATAAACTTATGGCTGCCAGGTGAAATGGACAGTTAGGGAGTCTAGGATAGACATGTACACACTGCTATATTTAAAATAGATAAGCAACAAGGAACTACTAGTTCCCAAAGGTATAGCAGAGGGAACTCTGCTGATACTATGCAGCAGCCTGGATGGGAGGGGACTTTCAGGCAGAATGGATACATGTATTTGTATAACTGAGTTCCTTAGCTGTTCATCTATCACAACGTCATTAATTAGCTCTACTCCAATACAAAATAAAAAGTTTTTAAAAATGGTCAAAAAAAATGCTACGATAACAACAAAAAAAGTTGCTGAAATGAGAAATTGTCACATTCAGTGTTTCAAGGCATCAGTGAAATAAGAATTGAAAGGGGATCATACTATTTGAAGAGTAAGGAATTCTAGCAACATGGTGAACTCAGCTAATGTATTCAAGCCTCTCATACATTAGAAATAAGTTAGAGATGATGGAAAATCAAAAATATTTTTAATACAAAGCGGAGGTCTAAAGAAAAAAAGGGAAAAGAAAACCAAAATACCAAAAAGAAGATTGACTTCAAATTCTTTATGGGATGTAGAAATTAATATTGCACTGGGAGTTTGAGTGTTCAAATCCATATTGGCTCTGGGGTTGAAACCTGGGTTTTTAATATCCGTGCAGTCCAAGAGACAGAGTTTTAAGCAGGAAGAGCCTCAAAGTGCTGCCTTAAAAGCTGTATGAGCTTCCCTGGAGCCACAGGGGTACAAAATCTGCCTGCTAGTGCAGGAGACACTNAAAGTGGAAGAAAAAAAACTTAAAATATTCACTTCAAAGATCACACAATATGTAGGTGAAAGACGTGGTGTTTGAATTTTGGCCTAACTGATGGCAAAGCTCATGCTTTCCCAACCGTTTTCCACATGCTTAATTGCTTAGTCATGTGTAGCTCTTTGCATCCTCATGGACTGTAACCCACCAGGCTCCTCTGTCCATAGAATTCTCCAGGCAAGAATACTGGAGTGGGTGACCATTCCCTTCTCCAGGGGATCTTCCTGACCCAGGGATCGAACCTGGGTCTCCCGCATTGCAGGCAGATTCTTTATGGTGTCACCAAAGCCAAAGTATAAGAAGTCTCTGAAATAAGAAAGACTCACAGACTTACAGAATAAACTTATGGCTGCCAGGTGAAATGGACAGTTAGGGAGTCTAGGATAGACATGTACACACTGCTATATTTAAAATAGATAAGCAACAAGGAACTACTAGTTCCCAAAGGTATAGCAGAGGGAACTCTGCTGATACTATGCAGCAGCCTGGATGGGAGGGGACTTTCAGGCAGAATGGATACATGTATTTGTATAACTGAGTTCCTTAGCTGTTCATCTATCACAACGTCATTAATTAGCTCTACTCCAATACAAAATAAAAAGTTTTTAAAAATGGTCAAAAAAAATGCTACGATAACAACAAAAAAAGTTGCTGAAATGAGAAATTGTCACATTCAGTGTTTCAAGGCATCAGTGAAATAAGAATTGAAAGGGGATCATACTATTTGAAGAGTAAGGAATTCTAGCAACATGGTGAACTCAGCTAATGTATTCAAGCCTCTCATACATTAGAAATAAGTTAGAGATGATGGAAAATCAAAAATATTTTTAATACAAAGCGGAGGTCTAAAGAAAAAAAGGGAAAAGAAAACCAAAATACCAAAAAGAAGATTGACTTCAAATTCTTTATGGGATGTAGAAATTAATATTGCACTGGGAGTTTGAGTGTTCAAATCCATATTGGCTCTGGGGTTGAAACCTGGGTTTTTAATATCCGTGCAGTCCAAGAGACAGAGTTTTAAGCAGGAAGAGCCTCAAAGTGCTGCCTTAAAAGCTGTATGAGCTTCCCTGGAGCCACAGGGGTACAAAATCTGCCTGCTAGTGCAGGAGACACTGATTTGATTCCTGGGTTGGGAAGATCCCCTGGAGAAGGAAATGGCAACCCACTCCAGTATTCTTGCCTGGGAAATCCCATGAACAAAGAAGCCTGGAGGGCTACAGTCCATGGAGTTGCAAAGAGTCAGACATGATCTAGCGACTAAACAACAAACGGAAAGGCTGTATGGGATGGGAAAGCAATTAAGGAAGTTTATTCCTTAGAGCAATGAAGGAAAGATAAACTGTCAGTCCTAAGAACATCTGGACATATACTTCCTGCACGGGTGAGAATTTTAAAATGTGATCCAGAAATATTAGGATCTCCCAGTCAGACACTTACAACCCCAACAGTTAAAACAACTTTAAAGAAGAGCCGACCATGAAAAACTGCACATTTTATATTGAAGCGCGTCATTAGAATAGAGAGTCTACAGGTCAGTCATCAACTGAATTATCACTCTAAGAAACAGGACAAATAAAATAATTGGAAACAGATTGCCAAGAAAATTTATTAAAAATGCCTAAAGAGGCTAAAAGAAAGGAAAAACATTAAGGAAAAAAAGGGAAGGGCAGGTAAGTATGAAACAATTAAATAGAATCAAATAAAATATCTAAAAAGGAAATAGATATAGTCATTAAATTTTTATAACAATGTTAATAGCTTTACTAGGTATAATTTACATATTAGGAAATTCATCCATTGTAAGGACACAGTGCAATAATTTTTACAACTATGACTGCAATTTTGTGTTAGATCATGCTCATTACCTCAAATAGTCTTTGAATTTTAAAACTGACAGGAAGTTAAATGAAACTCCAGAAAAGAAACACAATGTATATAAGTGGTCTTAGGCAAAGGAGTGTTGCCTGTGGTCAAGGGTTGGGAGGATTGAATGAGGTAAGTATAGAAGAACTTTCTAGAATGATGGAATGTTCTATATCTTGGTCACAGTGGAAGTTATGACATATATAAGATGGCATGTATAAGCTCATGGAAATGAACACTTAGCTAAGAAGCTGTCTTAGCTTTTTCAGGATGCTGTAACAAAATACCACCCATCAGGTGGCTGATAAACACCAGAAACTTGTTTCTCACAATTCTGAAGACTGGAAATCCAAGACGGGGGTGCCAGCATGGCTAGGTGAGGGTAATTCAGGGGACTGAAGAACTCTTGCTGTGTGTGTAGCTGGCTGAAGGGGTCGGAGAGCTCTCTGAGGTCTCTTTTATAAAGACTGATTCCATCAGAAAGCGTCCATCTCATGTCCTAATTAACCACCTTTCAAAGGTCCCACCTTTACCTACCCTTAGATTAAGGACTAGATTTCAATATTGTGAATTCAGTCTACATAGCAAGTGTTTTCCAGAATAAAAGAAAAAGAAATGTTCTCAGCTTAAAGAAATGCTTGTGTGTATGCTCAGTCACTGTGTCCAGCTCTTTGTGACTCCATGGACTGTAGCCTGCCAGACTCCTCTGTCCATGGGATTTTCAATCCAAGAATACTGGAGTGGGTTGCCATTTCCTTCTCCAGGGGATCTTCCTCACCCAGGGATTGAACCTGCATCTCCTGTATTGGCAGGCAGATTCTTTACCACTGAACCAGCTGATAAAGAAATGAAATAAGCACTAAAATGGATAAAGAGAAACAAATCCACAGTTGTGGCATGATGAAAGGGCAGAACATCAAATATCAAGACTTAAAAGCAAGATTAAAAGAAGAACGATTACCTTGAAAGGAGTTACAACTTGATCGATAGTGAGCTTGTCTTCATCAACAATAGGAATCAGAAGAAATAAAATACTATCTTCAAAATAATAAATAGTGTCTGTCAACCTAGATTTCTACATTTAGCTAAACCATCAATCAAGAGTAAGGAACAGAAAGGCATTTTTCAGATGAAAACAGAAAGGCTCTGATGCTGGGAAAGATTGAAGGCAGGAGAAGAGGCGGATGACAGAGGACGAGGTGATTGGATGGCATCACCAACTCAATGGACAGGAGTTTATTCTCCATAAACTGAAGGATGCCCTTTGGAAATTGGAGCCTTTGCATAGCTAAAGGGAATTGATGACCTCTCCCAGGGCTGATTCAACAGAGGTGATGGCTGGAAATGTATAACAATGGTTCCAAAGTGAGCAGGAGAAAGTCAGGAGAATTCAGAAAACTAAGGCTTGTGCCTTTTCTGTGTCTTTAGTAGTACATTGGGTAAAGATGTTATTGAGGGAGAGAAGTGTCACTGTGGACTTGGCAGTGAAGATCAGGATACTTGTGATCTAATTAACGCAAGAGAAAGAATTATTGAAGAAATGTTGATTGTCCAGCTGAGAATAGAAGCCATATAGTCACTACCATGAATCCATAACAAATTATTTGCGGAGAAATATATTGCTCCTTTGGTTTGATGGAGAGTAAAATTTTAGAAAGATGTTAATAGCTGCTTGGGGATAGTATTTTTTAACTCCATCTTTTAAGAGATCATTTAAAATGATCATCCATCATGGCAAGCAAGATTTTCAACAGGTATATGCGTCAGAATGAAGGAGATAAGGAAAGGGGCAAAAGGGAGTTGTCAGACATATTCATTTTCTTGCCATTCCATAAAGGGTGTTTCTTCTCAAAACACCTGAGTATATTCTGGGTAGAAGAATTTTAAAGAAATATCTTTTAATATATAGAAATGTGAGATTTTGTTATGTAAAACAACAGTGTTTTAGGGACAGCAGTGAGCACAAATTTTAAAGCAAAACATTTGCTATCTAACATGAAAAAATTTTAACATAAAACCAGGATTTTAACATAAAAATGTTGAATGTGCATTTTTCAAAGTCTACACTTGGTGGTCTTCTCTATCTCTTGGCAGGACCACACTCATACTCTTTCTTACAGCAACTGACATTTCTTTTTTTTTTTTTAATTAATTTTATTGGAGTATTTGTTGTTATTGTTCAGTTGCTCAGTTGCATCCAACTCTTTGCACCCCCATGGACTGCAGCATGCCAGACTTCCCTGTCCGTCATCACCTCCTGGAGCTTGCTCAAACTCCTGTCCATTGAGTCAGTGATGCCATCCAATCACCTCATCCTCAGTTGTCCCCTTCTCCTCCTGCCTTCAATCTTTCCCAGCATCAGAGCCTTTTCTAATTTGTTGACTATTCGCATCAGGTGGCCAAAGTATTGGAGCTTCAGCTTCAGCATCAGTCCCTTCCAATGAATATTCAGGACTGATCTCCTTTATGACTAATTTGATCTCCTTGCAGTCCAAGGGACTCTCAAGAGTCTTCTCCAAAACCATAGCTCAAAAGCATAAATTCTTCAGCGCTCAGCCTTCTTTATGGTCCAGCTCTCATAACCATACATGACTACTGGAAAACCATAGCTTTGACTAGATGGATCTTGGTCAGCAAAGTAATGTCTCTGCTTTTTAATATGCTGTCTAGGTTGGTCATAGCTTTTCTTCCTAGGAGCAAATATCTTTTAGTTTCATCGCTGTGGTCACCATCTGCAGTGATTTTGGAGCCCAAGAAAATGAAGTCTGTCACTTACAATTATACAGTGGAAGTAATAAATTCAAGGGATTAGATCTGATAGAGTGCCTGAGAAACTATGGATGGAGGTTCATATTATTGTACAGGAGGAGGTGATCGAAACCATCCCCAAGAAAAAGAAACGCAAAAAAGCAAAATGGTTGCCTGAGGAGGCCTTACAAATAATTTAGAAAAGAAGAGATGCAAAAGGCCAAGGAGAAAAGAAAAGATATATCCACCTGAAAATAGAGTTCCAAAGAATAGCAAGGAGAGATAAGAAAGCCTTCCTAAGTGATCAATGCAAAGTAATAGAGTGAAACAATAGAATGGGAAAGACTAGAGCTCTCTTCAAGAAATTAGAGACAGCAAGGGAACACTCCATGCAAAGATGGGCACAATAAAGGACAGAAATGATGTGGACCTAACAGAAGCAGAGGATATTAAAAAGAAGGAGCAAGAGTACACAGAAGATCTATACAAAAAAGATCTTCATGACCCAGATGACCACAGTGGTGTGACCACTCACCTAGAGCCAGGCATCCTGGAGTCCAACGTCAAGGGGGCTTTAGGAAGGATCACTACAAACAAAGCTAGTGGAGGTGATGGAATTCCAGCTTAGCGATTTCAAATCCTGAAAGATGATGCTGTGAAAGTGCTGCACTCAATATGGCAGCAAATTTGGAGAACTCAGCAGTGGCCACAGGACTGGAAAAGGTCAGTTACTGGAGTATAGTTGCTTTATAATATTGTGTTAGTTTCTGTTGTATAGCAAAGTGAGTCAGCTATATATATACACACACACGTATACACATACATTCTCTTTTTTGGGGGTTTCCTTACCATTTAGGTCATCTTAGAGTAATGATTAAAGTTCCTTGTTTTATATCCTAAGTTTTCATTAGTTATCTATTTTATACATAGTATCAATAATATAAATACATCAATCTCAATCTCTCAATTGCAGCTGACAGTTTTTGACACCAAGACATACATACTAGTTAAAGGATCTCACCAGCTTCCAAGGTCCTTATTCTGAACCGCTCTTCCTAAAATAGGAAGCTTTAGGTGTCTGACTCTTGCAGGGCCCCTGAGCTGACTTTGCCCCGTAGTGAGAAAGGGGTGGTCCTCACCCTTACTGTATAGTTAAGAGTCTGCAGGATAAGCTGGTTTCAGCAAATGTAAGAACGTGTTCTTCTGCTTTTTGACTCTCTCTCAAACAGAGGTTGTGGGTCCACAGCAAAATCCAACTGTCATTTCATTTTGTTTTATTTGGGATGCGAAAGTAAAAATTTCTCCTTCACTTCTTTTCACAGGAAGCATGTGGGTTTCCTAAACAAGAGAGTGGTCAACCAAGGAATTAGTGGATCTGTTCATTTTACCTCAGTGTAAACAGTCTATCTTTAGAAAACTATTCACTGGATTTAGTCTGTGTTGTTTAAAAATACTAACTGTATAATACAGGAAACTCTACTCAATACTCTCTAATGACCTACAAGGGTTAAGAATCTAAAAAAAATTGGATACATGTATATGTATACCTGGTTTCACTGCAGATGGTGACTGCAGCCATGAAATTAAAAGACTTACTCCTTGGAAGGAAAGTTATGACCAACCTAGACAGCATATTAAAAAGCAGAGACATTACTTTGCCAACAAAGGTCCGTCTAGTCAAGGCTATGGTTTTTCCAGTGGTCATGTATGGATGTGAGAGTTGGACTGTGAAGAAAGCTGAGCGCAGAAGAATTGATGGTTTTGAACTGTGGTGTTGGAGAAGACTCTTGAGAGTCCCTTGGATTGCAAGGAGATCCAACCAGTCCATTCTGAAGGAGATCAGCCCTGGGATGTCTTTGGAAGGAATGATGCTAAAGCCGAAACTCCAATACTTCAGCCACCTCATGGCAAGAGTTGACTCATTAGAAAAGACTCTGATGCTGGGAGGGATCGGGGGCAGGAGGAGAAGGGGATGACAGAGGATGAGATGGCTGGATGGCATCACTGACTCGATGGGCATGAGTTTGAGTGAACTCCAGGAGTTGGTGATGGACAGGGAGGCCTGGTGTACTGCGGTTCATGGTTTATGGGGTTGCAAAGAGTCGGACACGACTGAGTGACTGAACTGAACTGATACTTGGTTTACTTGTTGTATAGCAGAAACTAACACAACATTGTAAATCAACTGTACTCTAATAAAAGAAGAATACTAATCATAATATATTACTCTTCTGTGATCCCTTAAAAAGTAGAAGTATCGTAGTCATGCACATGAGTGATGTCCCACTCCAGGGCTATTTCCCCAGGGTTCTCCACAGAGGGTGAAAGGAAACCACACGGAGGAATGAAACAGCAGCTAACATGGACCTTCAGTGACTTCTGAAAGTGACCAGGTATTTGCTTATCTGAGCAATATATAACATATTAAAAGGTGTGATTTCTTTTCAAAAGTTTGGAGAGAGAAGTGGTTGCAAAGTTAAGACATATACTAGACAAAAAACTTGGTTGGATTTAAGAATCAATTGATCTGAACACTTAGATTTTATTAGTCTGTAAAGAAACCACAGATCTTATACTACTCATGTTTTATCTGGAAATACTTGTCATTCATTTGAAGGGTTGCTCTGTTTTGCCTGGCCATATTGTGGTTACACACATAGGTGTTGTGAAATAAGAAATGGAACTGGGTAGAGAGCTACAGTCAAGGAATAGGGATATCATCTAGGAGCAAGGCAGGGATATCTATTCCACAAACAAGATCCAGAAGCATGAAACCTGGTATAAAGTGGAATAAAAACTCAAACTGAAATGTAAATCCCTGCTGCTGCTGCTAGGTCGCTTCAGTTGTGTCCAACTCTGTGTGACCCCATGGACGGCAGCCCACCAGGCTCCCCTGTCCCTGGGATTCTCCAGGCAAGAACACTGGAGGGGGTTGCCATTTCCTTCTCCAATGCATGAAAGTGAAAATGAAAGTGAAGTCGCTCTGTCGTGTCCAACTGTTAGCGACCCCATGGACTGCAGCCCACCAGAATCCACCGTCCATGGGATTTTCCAGGCAAGAGTGCTGGAGTGGGGTGCCA
The DNA here is from genome assembly GCA_006410615.1 of Neotragus moschatus. NCBI lineage: Eukaryota > Metazoa > Chordata > Mammalia > Artiodactyla > Bovidae > Neotragus > Neotragus moschatus. The sequence goes on along the minus strand of SJYA01002365.1, from coordinate 475,726 downwards.
TTGCCTTCTCCGAATGTAAATCTCAGCAAAGACTAAATCAAAAAGATAAGTCAGGACAATACAGCGGTTGCTATATAGTAAGCTCATTTTGAAGGAGGAGTAATGAGTTAAGTGAGTCACTCAAGTAGCCAGAGTCAAAATCCAAAATCTCAAGGCTATCTGACACAATTGGGCTTTCTGGTCTCCCTCCCTTCCTCCATGTGCTGGACATCACAAAGCCAGACATAGATGAAGGTACCCAGTCAGTGGTCTGAGTAGGGAGAGGCCCCTGGGAGTCAAGTGCTGGATGAGAGCTTATTCTGTCCTTCTCCAGACAGCAATAGGCTGTGTGGAACATTCTGGGAGAGAAAACCACAATGATACATCTACACTACCACGGCAATGTAAATTTAGCTTCTTTAATCAACTCAGCACCTACACAGCTGGAACTCGGCTCTTCATTCTCACAGAAAGTCAAATATTGCAACTCAGAATCATCCATAAGTGTTTGCAGTCACCCCTGGACCTCTCTTGCATTACTCATAGTATTCAATTAAATTCTGTTGAGCTGTTAATAGGTTTTATTCTTATGTCTCTGAATGTACTAAGTCAATTTTGATTTAATAGTTGTTTTCATTCCACAGCCACTGTAAATTTCCAGCAAGTGCATTTTATTGTCAGAGAAGGCCCTCTGCCACTAATTTAAGACTTTCTGCTCTTTTGCTTCGATTTTTAGTAACTTTAATTCAAAAAACGGATTAGGCAATCTGTTTTTGCAGAAAATGCTATACTACTCCACAAACATTTGTTCTCTTTATGATTACTATAGCTGAGATTTGTCTGTATCTTAGAATTAGAAAGGAATTTAGAAACCATCCATCTTTGTCTGTACTTCATAAGAAAAGAAAGAGAGTATGAAAACAGGTAAAGAATGTAGCCAAGGTCACACTATAGTAGCCAGAACAAACTTCTAGGGCTTGTACCTACAGACTAGTGCCCCAACCTGCCATTCCCGTTATGCTGCCAAAGATCAAACTGATTGCATCAGAGAAGCTGCCAGAACTGTATTAAGGCACTTAGATTTTTCAGCCACACTCAGAATACATTCAAAAACATTTTTTCTTTTTTATTGGGGGAAAGACATGACAAATATGACAATTCATTACCATATAGTGCAAAATAAACTCAATTCGAGTCCGATCAATCAGATCCATTAGCAAAAACCGTTCATGACATGCAAATGTGAGAAATTCTGAAAGGCCTTCTCTGACCCAAGCTCTCTGCTTTAGAGGCAGTGGACATGGTTGATCCCTTCTACAGGATGAGAAATGAATATATGGAATATGTGAGGCAGTATACTACTCAGTGGACATTCAAAGCTATTTTCTATTTATGGCAGTGCTGCGAAATATCTGCCATTTCTACTTTACAGATGGGGAAGATGAGTTTTGGCTCTGTGACAGGTGGAGTCACCGAGAAGCTGAGAGAAGAGAAGCTCCCTGGAGAGTTAGGAGCACTGGAGGGAGGCTAGGAGAGCTTCCTCTGAGATTACCAGTTGGCTGCTCTTGGTGAAGTCACTCTACTCTCGTGTCTTCCTTTCATATGCTGTGAAACGAGGGTGTTGGCTGAAATGAATTTTGTTTCATTCCAAAGGTAACACACCAGAATCTAAGTCTCTTGATGCCTAATTTCTGTAACCACATAACGCTGAGTATAATCAATATAAAATGAGAGGTGCTATATTCAAAATAGGGCTTCCCTGGTGGCCCAGCAGTAAAGCATCCACCTGCCAATGCAGGAAATGTGGGTTCAATCTCTGGGTTGGAAAGATCTCCTGGAGAAAGAAATGGCAAGTCACTCTAGTATTCTTGCCTGAAGAATCTTATAGACAGAGGAGCCTGGAGGGCTACAGTCCATGGGCTCACAAAAGCTGGACATGACCTAGCAACTAAGCCACAAAACAACAAGCAATATTTAAAACATATAAACAACAAAGACTTACTGTAAAGAAAAAATGTGATTAAAAAATGAGAAGCCTCTTCTTCAATAAATCTAAAGGCTTTGAATGAGGACCAAACAGTGAAGAAAAGGAGGAAACCAACACTTTGCTAAATCTGAAGGTTCTGCAGGATGCCAACTCTTGCCCTGGAGAATTAAGACAATGTTATCTGGATTTTTTTTTTAGATATTTTTATCTAAATGTTTTTAGATATTATTAGCAGTCACAACTAGAATGAGAGCAGTGATAGGTACAATGTAACAATATATGTTAGCTCATTACTGTGCGACTCTTGACATTTTTTCCCCAATCCTTGCTAAAGGTACTATCTTCCTTAAATTAGTTATGCTAATTCAAGTTTCTTAAAATGGAATCACTGCACATTTATCTTAGCTACCAAATAAGCAGTGAACATTAGCTCTATTCACTGCTCATTTGGTAAGTAGGTGCAACTGCGTCTGGATATGGTTCTCAGGGCTTTCACTGGGGGTCCATGGGGGTAAGAAGGCAACCAGCCATTAATGTGAAGAGGTACTCTGCGCCTATTACTTTTAATTGGACCAATTTCCAAGGCTTCCACTTGCCTCCTCCTTCTCACTGCCAAGCTCCGGTCAAGGAGTATTGGCTGGATTTGGTGTGGGAAATATAAGGGAAACGGTCCAAGCCCAAAACAATTCATTTCTTTTCTTATTTTTTCCCATTGTTAGTATCAACAAGCCATGAAGAGGCACAGATTTTTATTTATATCCCTTTACGGTCAACATGCTTTCATTTACTTATGTTCTATTTAAAAAAGAAAAAAAAGCAGAACACAGAATGTGAGCATGTGTGTGGGTATACTCTGCATTTCTTATCAAAACCTTGTTTCCTAATGGCAGAATTTAAAAATCCAAATAGGAAAATCAAAGGAGTTTAAATTCAGTATGTATTCTAATGTCCTATGTAAAGAAGACTTCCAATAAATACTGTTTGAGGAAATATATAGTCATAGTGTACAATATTATACCCTGAAAAGTTTACCTCATTAACTTTTAAGGAAGTTGATAAAAATGGGGGGGGGAGGAAATGGACATCTTTTAATTTGAAAAACAGCAATACCTTTTATTTTTTTGCCCTGGTCTCATGGGTTGATATAAACAAAGAGTAACTGGGTTAGGGGTCAGACAGAGGTCAAGTGTGAGAAACAGGAAGGTAAGAGAAGTTGACTTGTTCACATGGGGAATGAGGATGACAGTTCATGCACGAAGGACACTCAGAAGACATCTATCTCAGGGCAGCACAGAGCAAAACAGCAGATTGCCAGGGAGCCTGGGCAGACAGCAGGGTGCACGGGTGCACAACTGCCAGATATCTAAACTCGGCTTCATTTCAGCAACATTTGGGTAATTCCATATTAGATAAGTTTGGTCAGTGTTTGTTTCTCATTTTTAAATATTAGAGAAATTTGGTCTGAATATAATTTCACTCAATTGACATACCAGTCTCCCCTCTTTGATTATTATTCGAAATTCCTGTTCCGAGAAATTGAACTCAGCAAAATTTGTCACGGATGTGAACAGTCTTTGAAAAAATTAATTTCTTAAAAAATATATATTTTCTATTTTTATTTATTTGGTTGTACTGTCTTAGTTGCACTATGTGGGATCTAGTTCTTTGACCAGGAATCAAACTCAGGCCCCCTGCATCGGGAGCATGGAGTTCTTGGCCATTGGACCACTAAGGAAGTCCCCAAAAACTTCATTTCTAACATCCATGAGTTAGATAAGCAGCTGTCTTTTTCTTTCCATTCATGACACTTTATTTTTTATATAATTTTTAAAGGTTACAGTGCATTTACAGTTATTACAAAACATCAGTTCTATTCCCTGTGTGTACAATACATCCTTATGGTCTGTCTTATACCCAATAGCCTGTACCTCTTAGTCCTTTACCCCTATGTTGTTCCTCCTTCCTTCTTCCCACTGATAATCACTACTTTGTTCTCTACATCTGTGAGATTGCTCCTTTTTTTGTTATATTCCTAGCTTGCTATATTTCTTACATTCCATATATAAGTGATACCATACAATATTTGTCTTTGTCTGACTTATTTCACAACTTCCAGTCCATCCAAGGTGCTGTAAATAGCAAAACTGTGTTCTTTTTTATGGTTGAGTAATACTACATTGTATGTACAACCACACGTTTATCCATCTGCTAATGGATACTTAGGTTGCTTCCACATCCTGGCAATTTTAAATACAGCTGCTATAACATAAGCAGCTTGAAAACAGATTTTCAAAGAGGATTTATGATCGACAGACTGGTTCCAAATTGGGAAAGGAGTACACCAAGGCTGTATATTGTCATCCTGCTTATTTAGCTTTTATGTGGAGTACATCATGAGAAATGCAAGCACAAGCTGGAATCAAGATTGCTGGGAGAAGTATCAATCACCTCAGATATGCAAATGCACCACCCTTATGGCAGAGAGCGAAGAAAAACTAAAGAGCCTCTTGATGAAAGCGAAAGAAGAGAGTGAAAAAGTTGGCTTAAAACTCAACATTCGGAAAGCTAAGACCATGGACTCCGCCCCCATCACTTCATGGCAAATAGATGGGGAAACAATGGAAACAGTGAGATACTTTATTTTGGGGGGCTCCAAAATCATTGCAGATGGTGACTGCAGCCATGAAATTAAAAGATGCTTGCTCCATGGAAGTTATGACCAACCTAGACAGCATATTAAAAAGCAGGGATATTACTTTACCAACAAAGGTCTGTCTAGTCAAAGCTATGGTTTTTCCAGTTGTCATGTATGGATGTGAGAGCTGGACTATAAAGAAAGCTAAGTGCTGAAGAATTGATGCTTTTGAACTGTGGTGTTGGAGAAGACTCTTAAGAGTCCCTTGGACTGCAAGGAGATCCAAGCAGTCCATCCTAAAGGAAATCAATCCTGAATATTCATTGGAAGAACTGATGCTGAAGCTGAAACTCCAATACTCTGGCCACCTGATGCAAAGAGTTGACTAACTAGAAAAGGGCTCTCATGCTGGGAAAAATTGAAGACAGAAGGAGAAGAGAACAACAGAGGATGAAATGGTTGGATGGCGTCACCAACGCGATGGACATAAGTTTCAGTAGGCTCTGAGAGCTGGTGATGGACAGGGAAGCCTGGCGTGCTGTATTCTGTGGGGTTGCAAAGAGTTGGACACGACTGAGCAACTGAACTGAACTGAACTGAATACAGACCATCTTTATTATTCTGATTAGCATGAGTTAGAAACTCAGATCTCATCTCTGCAATGTAAAACACAGCCTTGAAAGTTTTCAAAATGAGTATTCTCAACACCTTTCCAGCCAAATGAGATTAACAAAAGGACTGTTCAGTAAAGAATTCATCAGCAGTGTGGGAGCCACAGGAGACATGGGTTCTATCTCTGGGTTTGGAAGATCACGTTGAGGAGGGCATGGAGACCCAAGAATTCTTGCTTGGAGAATCCCCAGGGACAGAGGAGACTGGCAGGCTACAGGCTACAGAGCTGGACATGATGAAGTGCCTTAGCACGCACACAGGCAAAGAACCAATCTTACTGATGGTAAACCAGCAAGTCTTTCAGAGACAAAGAGGAGAATTGTATAATATAAAGGGGTATAGTATCTGTTGGCCCTTTCTGCTGCACAACCTACTGGCACAGCAATCCCTGAGACTGATTTTGAAGTTAAATGTAATAGTCATTTACTCTCATCCTCTCTGGAATCCTCTACTGCAGGAGAGACTACAAAGACAGCAAAGGAAGAGAGGGAAAAAATAACAGCCAATACCATTTTTCTAGATTCTGTATATATATGTTAGGATATGGTACTGCAGAATTTATTTTCAGGGCAGCAATGGAGAAACAGACATAGATACTAGACTTATGGACATGGGGAGAGGGGAGGAGAGGGTGAGATGCATGGAAAGAGTAACAAGGAAACTTACATTACCATATGTAAAATAGATGGCCAACTCAGGTACACTTATGGCTGATTTATGTCAATGTATGGCAAAATGAGTACAGTATTGTAAAGCAAAACAAACTAAAAAAATAAAAATTTAAAAAAAAATAAAAAAATAAAATAAAATAAAATAGATGGCCAAAGGGAATTTGCTGTATGGCTCTGGAAACTCAAACAAGGGCTCTGTATCAACCTAGAGGGTAGGATAGGGAGGAAGATGGGAGGGAGTTTCAAAAGGGAAGGGATGTGTGCATTTCTATGGCTGACTCATGTTGAGGTTTGAAAAAAAACAGCAAAATTCTGTAAAGCAATTATCCTTTAATAAAAACTAAATTAATTAAAAAAAAACAGCCAAGAATATACTGTATGCCAGGAGCTGCAATAACCTGAAGAAAAACCAAATGTTTTTACTATCTTAGTAGTTCCAGCATGGATTTTATATGAAAGTTTGAGTGTCAAACTATGTGATAGATATCCATACATGCAAATAGTTTATGTTTGGGTATACAGCCACTGGGGCTACTGAAGCGCTCTATAGATACATGCTGCCTTTCAGTAACACATTTGTGCTCCCCTGGAATTCTCCAGGCAAGAATTCTGAAGTGGGTTGCCATTCCCTTCTCCAGGAGGTCTTCCCGACACAGGGATGGAACCCCAGTCTCCTGCATTGCAGGCAGATTCTTTACTGTCTGAGCCACAAGGGAAACCCTCTTGAATTCCCAAGCTCCATTCAATTAAAAGTATGTTGCTCACATCTCGAGGAGCAACATAGATGTTTCAGCACTTTGCTGCTTCCATTTTTCACTCTATTCCAAGAACATCCTTTTTAAGAAGAATCCCCTACACTTTAATGAGGCAGACAAACTGTTCCTATGTTAGTTATTCTACGGCACATTTCTATGCTAAGGCTTTGGGGATGTATAGTTCACACCAATCATTTTTATTTCTTTTTATTGATAACATCCTCTTTTCTAAGAATTGACAGGAGAGTGGGGATTTTAGTGATTCACTATATCCGGCAGTGAACTTTCTGTGGATGGGTTCCAGTGTGGCTCTGAGCCAGTTTGATTACTCAGTGTCCCAGGACAGAGCATAGATTTTGGAATTTGTTGTCCTTGTTTGTTTGTTTGTTTTAGGGAGGGGGAGCTTTACCTTGCTTTTTTGTTTTAACCTCTATTTGAAATATAGAGGATAGGAAAACTTACAATCCTTGTTGTTGTTCAGTCTCTCATCATGTCCCACTCTGTGACCTATGGACTGCCGCATGCCAGGCTTCCCTGTCCTTCACCGTTTCCCGGGGCTTGCTCAAACCCATGTCCACTGAGTCGACGATGCCCTCCATCCATCTCGTCCTCTGTTGTCCCCTTCTCCTCCTGCCTTCTGTCTTCCCCAGCAGCAGGGTCTTTTCCAGTGAATCTTGTTATGGGTTATTAATAAAAATTCTCTCTGATTTTAACTCCAATCCAATGCTACTCATCCCTTTGTGATCATACACCATGTAAATAATAATAAGCATAACCAGGAACTCTGCTAAACACTTTATATTTAATTCTTATGTCATCTTTACAAATAACCTGATAAGGCGGGTGTATTTTCCCATCTGATGCACTTTCTTCGGTTCACTGCTGTGTCCCCAGTACCTTGTACAGTACCTGCCTCGTATTGTTTTATGATCGAATGAATGGTGAAACGAAGGTATGGGGAGTATAGTTTTCCCGAAGACTGTCTTTTCCCTTGTGGCTCAGACAGTAAAGAAGTAAGTCCAGATAGGAATTCAAGTCCAGCTTTGTCTGAGTCTAGAGCCTGAGGAAGAACAGCCTCAAGTGAATGGGATCAAGAAACAAGATGCTTCGATATACCTCTGCTGGCCATTCCAGAATATCCAGAATACTCCAAGGTGGTATTTTCTTTCTTTCTTTTTTTTTTTTAGTTAAACTTTCTCATGCAGCAATTGAGGCACTATTTCTTTTGTTCCACTTGTAGTAGAAATGTAGAAAGTCCATCTTCCAGTAGTCTCTTCTCATGGTAGATCTGGGCACCAGAATAACTGTACTTAAGTTTTACAAATTCTGTCATTGCTCTATAGGAATTTACTTCCTAAAGTAATTTTACAGTGAATGATTCCTACACCTTAGAATCACATGAAGAGTTTTTTCATAAACTTGATGCTTAAGTCACATCCCAGACCAATTAAGTCAGAAGCTCTGAGGATGGGTCCCTGATGACTGTAAATCAGAGCCAAGTTGGAGAGCAAGCAAGCCTACTTGCTCCGTGTTAGAACAAGCAAGCCATTGCTGTCTCTTCTCAGATGAGCGCTGCCTTTTCTTCAATCACCTCTCCCCTCAAATAATTCTTTGTTTTTTTAATGTTTTCCCCTGACTGGCAATTTCTCACTTCAATTATTTTACTACCTTTTTGTAGTTCTCTGCTAAATTCTTAATACATACAAATGAGTGAAGAGCAGAAGTATGAGGGTCAGACATGTTCCACATGTTACCAATAACACTCTACACATATTTCATATATGTGTGTGTGTGTGTGTGTGTGTGTGTGTGTGTGTGTGTATGTATGTATATCTGAAGGAGAGCATGGCAACCCACTCTAGTATTCTTGCCTGGAGAATCCCATGGACAGAGGAGCCTGGCAGGCTACGGTCCATAGAACTGCACAGACATGACTGAAGTGACTCAGCACACACACTTGCATGTGTGTGTGTGTATGTGTGTGTGTTTGTATGTGTATATACACATGAATATGCATAAATGAAATTATGTTTTTAACTAAATTATCCACCTCACAGAAGGACTGAATAAGACAGATTTCCACGTAACAGTCATTTAAGGTAGACTTTCCTACTCTGAATTCATGGAAAATAGTCCTTCCATCAGAGGGGCAGAGCTCACTAGCCACTTAGATTTCAAACCTACATATTCAGAGTTCCCTGGTAGTCTAGTGGTTAGGATCCCAGGCTTTTACTGACAGAACCTGGGTTCCTGGATTAAATCCCTGGTCAGGGAGATCCCACAAGATGTACCACATTGCCAAAAACAAGAAAAAAAAAATTACTCAAACCTATATGTTCAGTATTAGAAAAAGTGGACAGTGACTTCTGGTTCTAAAGAGCTATTTATACTCTCTTTACTAATTCAATGCCATACTAGAATATATTTTAAATGGTTGATCTTATTTTACTTCTAGCCTTATCTTGGATTTTTCAGACTTGCTCAGAAAGCTGAGCACCAAAGAACTGATGCATTTGAACTGTGGTGTTGGAGAAGACTCTTGAGAGTCCCCTGGACTGCAAGGAGAGCCAACCAGTCCATCCTAAAGGAGATAAGTCCTGCATGTTCATTGGTAGGTCTGATGCTGAAGTTGAAACTCCAATACTTTGGCCACCTGATGTGAAGAGTTGACTTATTTGAAAAGTCCCTGATGCTGGGAAGGATTGGGGGTGGGAGGAGAAGTGGACGACAGAGGGTGAGATGGTTAGATGGCATCATCGACTCAATGGACATGGGTTTGGGTGGACTCCGGGAGTTGGTGATGGACAGGGAGGCCTGGAGTGCTGCTGTTCATGGGGTTGCAAAGAGTTGGACACAACTGAGCGACTGAACTGAACTGAACTGAATACTGAAGAGTTTACAATGTAGTAAAGAATTATCAGCTCAAACATTTGAGAAAACAAGAATCCACAGAACACATTAAGCAGGGCACTCAAAGCCTGTTTTGGCCCAGAAGCCCTTTATCCATCCAGGATAAAATAAACTAATCAACTGAGCTATCATCTTGATGAACTTGTAGAGCAAGAAGACAGGAATTTAGCTAAGGAACTGCTAAATTTAGAGGATCTAGTAGGAGGTTGCCCATCTCAAAGTCCATACCCCAAGGACTATACATATTCTTAGAGCAGGGTGGAACCTTGAAGTGGCTGTACCTTCAAGGTGGATCCCCTAGTGGCTATATCTACCTTCTCCCACAAATCCTGGGACATCTACAATGCTGGAGATGTGGGTTTGATCCCTGGGTTGGGAAGATCCCCTGGAGAAGGAAATTACAAACTACTCCAGTATTCTTGCCTGGAAAGTTCCATGTACAAGGGAGCCTAGCAGGCCACGGTCCCTGGGGTTGCAAAGAGTCAAACGTGACTGAACGACTAACACATTTTTTTTCAGGTTAAGAAAACTATCTTAAGGAAAAGGCAAGAGAGAGGAAATATATGAGGTATAATTTCTAAGGTATAAAGTAAATAAGATACAGGATGTAATATACAGCACAAGGAATATAACCAATATTTTATAATAACTTTAAATAGAGCATAAGCTATAAAAATACTGAATCACTATGTTGTACATTTGAAACTAATATAACATTGCAAATCAAATATACTTCAATTTAAAAAGAGGAAACTACCCTGAAATATTATAATCATGGCTGGTGTATCTCCAACCTACTTTTTTTAAATCATCAATGTGTTCCAAAAAGTTGCGAGTTATAAATTTAAGCGGTATTGAACTAACAGTACTCCTAAAAATTGAAAGGAACAAATGCAAATCATTTCTAGAGGAAAGTGTATATATCCTAAGCCTCAGGAAATCCTCATAAATATAATAAATTTTTTTTTCAATGAGCAGCATACAATTAAAGATAACTAAGCGACTTAGCATGCATGCACAAGCATATAAGGAAGTAAATTAGCATGAGCAATGAATAACAAGAATAACAAGCAATAAATAACAGAAATAATAGAAGGAAAGGAAGATTGCAAGCATTTCCATCAGATAACTTATAAAAAATGATGCTCATTATTCAAGAGAGAAGTTTGGAGCTACATGCATGAAATGTGTGCTCAGTCACTTCAGTTGTGTCCGACTCTATGTGACCCTATAGACTGTCGCCTGCCAGGCTCCTCTGTCCATGGGGATTTTCCAGGCAAGAATACTGGAGTGGGTAGCCATTCCCTTCTCCAGGGGATCTTCCCAACCCAGGGATAGAACTCAGGTCTCCTGTACTGCAAGCAGTTTCTTTACCATCTGAGAAAGAAGCTGATTGGTATTCAAAGGTCATCTTAACCCACTTGGTTACAAAAGTCCTCCTCTGCTGAGTTCATGCTCTGGTGAACACTCACACTGGACGTAAATATTCTCATGTGTCTCAGCCATTCTGACAAGTCTATCCATACACCTTTCCCCCAGATCTCTTTGTTACCAACTTTTCAATCATTTTCCTCCCAACTATTTTCCTTTCTGACTATCCAGACAAACTATTGGCCACAGCCCAGGAATTAGTATACACACCCACTTCTGACCGTTTCACCTTTCAAACAAAACGACTAACCAGATGTATTGCTTGATGTTCTACTCACGTGGAAGGATTTCCCTTCACTGTCCTTCATAGATGTCTTAAGAAAGGGTATAATACTGCAGTTATAAGCTTCTGAGTGGTTCCTGGTCCAAGTTTTCTCTTCCTTAGTCAACTGATTGCAGGCGGCATCCCATGAGGCTATCGATGAGACTGGATAAGGGTAGGTAATATGGCAGAAGTTGGTACTGTAAGCATTTGGACCACTTCCTTAGGTAACTTGTTTGTGCCTTCAGGGCCTGCTTGAGCATAATCTCATAGATACTACTTCCACTTGAAGAAGGAGTGTTGGTGTGCATGCCCAGCCTTATGGCTTGATGGGTCCCACACCATTCAGTTCATCACAACCATTTCAGGTTACATAGTAACTATGTGGCCAATGGTACAACATTTAACTGTCAAGTCCAGTCAGAAACCAAAAGGTTTTTTTTTTCTCAAAAGAAGAGCATGTACCTAAAAAGGATGACAAGGCTTTCCAAAATTATACTATGGCCCACCTATAGGATTCTGCCAAAGGCTCCAGACAGCATCTCTATCTGCCAATAACACCTCGAGTACCATTAAATCTGTTGGATCAAGTAGCCCAGGGGATAAAGCAACTTGAGCAACAGCTTCTTATTCTTCTCTTCATTTGGTCAATGAGTAGTCGCCACACCCAAATGAGGAATATATTGCATCCAAAATCCAAAGAGACACCTAAGCATTATACCTCTCTCACTTTGACTGTAAGAGCAGCCTGATGCAACAACTTATACTTCATCTTACCTTCACCAAGAAGGGATACCTTGATATGGCCCAAAATACTGGGCACATATCTTCCAGATTTACACATATATAAATTGGAAAAATCAAGTAGTCCTTTTGAAGTATAATTCTGGATCACACACAGTGTGTTAACTCTTTTGGGAGCTGCTGGGACTTGAGTTTACTTATAGGTCTAGATGCAAAGATGGTGGTGGGAGACGGGTCTGGAGGTGGATCAACAGTATCTTACAGGCAACTGCTTCAGGAGAGGTTCCTCAGGCAAAGCATAGTTAGCCTTCTCTGATGGGATAAAACGGCTGCTTCCAGTAGCAAAGAAGATCCATCAGAATTTAAGTGTTCAGTGCTCCTCAGTTTCATCAGAATCTGCCCATATGGTCTCATTCCAGTTTCCATAATCCCATTTCTTCATAATCAATACCCTCAGTTTAACAGCAAACATCTTTTAAGCTTAGGAATTCAATGTATTTTATAGTTCAGCTTACTCACAGGATGAGACTGTGAGTTTCCTTCAGAGCAGAATTTGAAACTTTTAGATCATTCATTAGGCTTAAGCTTAGGCTTAGTTGCTAAGTTGTGCCTGATTCTTGCAACCCCATGGACTGTAGCCTGCCAGGCTCCCCTGTCTAAGGTATTTTCTAGGCAAGAATACTGGAGTGGGTTGCTATTTCCTCCTCTAGGGGATCTTCCTAACCCAGGAACCAAACCTGGGTCTCCTGAACTGCAGGCAGATTCTTTACCAACTGAGCTACCTGGGAATTTATGAAGCACTTCAATTGGGAATTTATGAGTCCTTGAACTCATCTTGTTCCTGTCTCCATTTTGTTGAGTACATTTAGGAACAAACAGGTAATTCCACAGTTACATTTTATGTTTCTTTACTACCACATCATGTGTAAACTACCAGTGCCCTCCGTACCAGGGACAATTTAGTCATTAGTGCCTTGAAATCTAGTCATATTAGAGAACCAATCCCAGAACCCCAGGGCCAGCTCTAGAACTGCTGGGCATAGTAAAATCTGTATCAGCCATGGTTCTCCAGGTAAACAGAACCAATAGAAATATGTCTATAGGAGAATAATGATTTTAAGAAATAGGCTCATGTGATCGTGGAGTCTGGAAAATCTGTGTGGCAGGCTGGAAACCTGGAAACTCGAGCTGATGCTACAGACTTGAGTCTGAAATCCATAGGATATGCCAGAGACTGGAAACACAGGGAAGATTTTTATGTTACAGGCTTGAGGTAGAATTCCTTCTTCTCTGGGAAACTTCAATTTTCTCTTTAAAGATTTTCAACGGATTGAATGAGGCCAATCCACATTATTGAGACTAATACCCTTTACTTAAAGCCAACTGACTGCAGAGGTTAATTACATTTGCAAAATATTTTCACAGAAGTATCTAGACTAGTGTTACCAAACATCTGGGCATCATAGCCTAGCCAGATTGACTCATAAAGTTAATTATTAACAATACCATATACAAATATGAATTTGTGATATATTAAAATTCTCAGCAAAAAATTAAATGCATGGAGAATGGTATGGGCAATAATATAGAATAGTCTATAGATGCACACTTTGATAGGTACATTTTATAATATAGAACACAAGAAGCAAAACCATAGAAGAAATGATTTATACATTTAATTACAGAAAAATTAAAGACTTGTGTTCATTAAGAATACCAATTAAGAGAGTGAAAATGCAAGTCTCCAAGTAGAAAAAGATTTAATTTACATATATATGTGTATATATACCTACATATATATATATGTATGTATGCACACACACACACACACACACATACATACATGCCTATATCCAGGATACATTAAGAAGTAAAGCTTCCAATAGAAACTTGGGTATGAGAGACCTAAACCTAGAATCCTCAAAAGAGAATATCCAAAAGCTCAGCAAAGATTCCAAAAGCTGCTCAATCTCATTTACACTGAAGATAATGCAAATTAAAATCACCATTAAAATTTCCATCACAGACCCCTAGGTCGGCAAAAATTTAAACATATGAAAACAATAACAGGAGAGGAGAAAGAGGCATCACAGCAGAATGATTAAGAATCTAATCTCTTGTGACTTCCCTGGTGGTCCAGTGGCTAAGACTGTGCTCCTAATTCAGGGGCCCAGGTTCTACCCCAGGCCAGGGAACTAAATACCACACACCACAACTACGAAGTCCACATGCCACAAGGAAGGTCCTGTGAACCGCAACTAAGACCCAGCACAGACTAAATAAATAAACACACACATATTTTTTTGAAAGAATCCAATCTCTTGGTGGAACTCTGCCACTTTCACACATGTAAATCGGGGCAAGTCACTTCACCTCTCTGCCTCAGTGTCATTATCTGAAAAGGGGAAGGGCAATACTACTTAATCTTCATTGTATTAGACACTTTAAATCAATGTGTTTAGAATACTGCCTGGCACATAGTAAATATTATCAAGTGTTTATTATTTAATACAATAAAAGGTGGCAAAACAGAAAACCTAATACTCTGTTGATGGGAGTGAAGATCGAAAGAACCACTCTGTAAAACATTTGGCATGATCTATTGTCATTAAAGAAGCATAGACCCTGTAATATATCAATTCCACTTCTAGGTATATAACCTAGAGTACATACAGTAGAATACATTTATTAAAATGTTTATAGAAACACATTGCTTATTATTATAGAAATAGAAACAGTCGCCTGCAAAAGACTAGGTAAATAAATTGTAGAAGACACATACGATAAAATACTATAAAGAATGAAAAGGAATAACCTACAGCAATAAACTTCAGATACACCCAAGCATATTGATAAATCTCACAAGCATTATGATGAGTGAAAGAAGCAGACACAATACAAATTAGATTTTATTTTCAATAAAATTGAAAAACCAGGAAACACTAAGGAATATTAGTAAAATCTAGACAATAGTAACAAAATTATTATCTTGTAAGCAAGGATAACGGATATTTATAGGGCATGGAGTGAGTTTTTTTGGGTAGGATTATAAAGAAGTACAGTGGGCTTACCCATTCTGAAGATAGCTATTTAACTTCTCTAAGAGTAACTAATGTTGCTATAAACTTTTCTTACACGTGTCTTAGTTTATGAACTCTAGGTTACATGTCTAGGACCAGAGTTATTGGTTCACTGAGATATCAATGTTGTTCTGTCTCTAAACTTGTGTGAAAGTTACATGAGAACTCATTGAATTGTACATGCATGATTTGTGCATTTCTTCTGTGTTTATATTTTATTTCAAAATAAAAGAAAATAATAGATGGCATATGAGTAAATGGAGAAGCAAGCATAAAATCTATTGATAAATCAGGAGCATACAATGGTGACTAGAGAAAGATGAGAAGTAGGGTAAGGTGGGTTAGTTTGCTTTGTTCCTTTTTTATTCACCTTTTTTGGGAAACAATGACACGTGTAGAATAAATTTAAGATGTACAAGATGATTATTTGTTATATTTATGTACTGTGCAATGATTTCCACAATAATGCATCAATTAACACATCTGTCACCTCACAGAATTACCATTTTTGTTTTGTTTTTCTGGTAAGAACATTTAAGATTTACTCTCTTATCAACTCTCAAGCATACAATACAGTATGGTTAACCATAATTATCATGCTATAGTTACATCCCCAGAACTTACTAGTTTTATAACTAGAAGTTTGTGCCCTTTGGCCAACATCCCCCTGTTTCCTGCACCCTCTAGTCTCTGGTAAGCAACAATCTACTCTCAGTCTCTATGAGTTTGGCTTTTTCAGATTTCACATATAACTGAAGTCATACAGTATTTGTCTTTCTTTGTCTGATTATTTCACTTAGCATAATGCCCTCAAGGTTCATTCGCATTCTTACAAATGGCAGGACTACCTTTCTTTATGTGACTTAGTAATATTTCATTATATATGTATGTATATGTGTGTGTGTATTAATATATGTATGTGTGTTGGGGTGGGGGGCATCCCAGATGGTGCTAATAATAAAGAAGCTGCCTGCCAATGCAAGAATGCAAGAGATGCAGTTCAATCCCTGGGTGGGGAAAATCCCTTGTAGGCGAGCATAGCAACCCACTCCAGTATTCCTGCCTGGAGAATGCCATAGACAGAGGAGCCTGGCAGGCTGCAGTCCATGGGGTCAGAGTCAGACACGACTGAAGTGGCTGAGCTCACATGTACATGTATGTGTGTCTATCTATACACATATAAACAGGATAGAACACAGTCACTGGATGAAAGATAAAAATTGTATTATCTCAATAATATGCAAAAAATTGACAAAATTCAATATCCTTTTATGACAAAAACTCTCAAAAAAATGGGTATAGAAAGAATGTATCTAAGCATAATAAAGGCCACATATGACAAGTTCACAGCTGACATAATATGGTGAAATCTTGAAAGTGTTTCTTCTAAGATCAGGAAGAAGAAAAGAGTGCCCACTCTCACCACTTCTATTCAACAAGTACCAGAAGTCTTAGCCAGAGCAATTAAAAGAAACAAAAGGCATCCAAATCAGAGAGGAAGAAGTAAAATTCCCTTTGCTTGCAGATGCTATAATCTTACATATAGAGCAACATAATGACTTCACAAAAAAACCTTCAGAACTAATAAATTCAGTAAAATTTCTGGATATAAACCAATATACAAAAATCAGTTTCATGTTTATACACTAACAACAACTTACCTGAAAAAGAATTAAGAAACCAATTTCACTTACAGTTGCATCAAAAGGAATAAAATACCTAGAAACAAATTACCTGAGAAAGTGAAAGACCTATACTCTGAAAACTGTAAGTCACTGATGAAAGAAAATGAAGAAGATATAGATTAATGGAAGGATACTCTGTGCTCATGGATTGGAAGAGTTAATGTTAAAATGTCCATACTACCCAAAACAATTTAAGAAATCATTGCAACCCTTATCAAAGTTTCAATGGCATTTTTCTCAGAAATAGGACAAACCTAAAATTTGTGTGGAGTCACAAAAAGACCTGAAAGCCACAGCAATCTTGAGAAACAACAAAACTAGAAGTATCACATGTCCTAATTTTAAGGTATAGGACAAAGCTATAGTAATCAAAATAGTATGGTACTGACATAAAAACTGATTCATAGACCAGTTGCTCCTGCTGCTAAGCTGCTCCAGTCATGTCCAACTCTGTGTGACCCCATGGAATGCAACCAGCAGGCTCCTCCATCCATGGGATTCTCCAAGCAAGAGTATCGGAGTGGATTGCCATTGCCTTCTCCATCATAGGTCAGTGAGATCCCAGAAATAAATCTGTGCATATATAGTCCACTAACAGTTGACCAAGAATATGCACTGGGGGAAAGGATAGTCTCTCCAATAAATAGTGCTTAGAAAATTGGACATCCACCTGCCTATTTCCTTTTTAGGACGGTAGATATTTAAGAATTTCTAAATGTTTATAGGGAATATCTAGTTAAGAGAAGAATTCAAAAGTACAGAAGAGAACCAACCAATTAATCACAGTAACTGAAAATGGGGTGTGTTACTCTATGTAATACTATAATGGTAGACACGTCATTATACATTTGTCCAAACCCATAGAACGTATAAAACCAAGAGTGAACTCTAAGGCAAAATATGGGCTTCAGATGATTAAGAAGTGTCATTGTAGGTTCATTAACTGTAGTGGATGTATTACTCTAGGAATATTACTAATATACTAGGGTATACTAGTAAAGTAGAGTATATTCTAGAATTATTACTCTAGTAGGGGATGCTGATAATATGGAGGCTAGTCATGTATCAAAGTAGGGAATATATAAGAAATCTCTGAACCTTCCTCTCAATTTTGCTGTGAATCCAAACCTGCTGGAAAAGAAAGTCTTAGAAAAACTTTGAAAGACTGTTCAAAGTAGAGAGTGTTGGAAGACCACTCTCCATGGACTGCCAACGTACCTCCTCTAGGGACAGAGGCATTGACTGCCTTTTGCTCTGGACTAGCTTTTTGAAATGTTTGTATGGGAAACAACCTTGAAAGGTGGAAACAGAGTCACCCTCTGGCAAAGGACAAGTGTGTTTACTGCCTAATGGAATAAAGAGACTATCTCCCTCCAGAGCAAATGTCAGGCAGGCTGATTGCCCCTTAGAAAAGATTCTAATTCCCTAAAGTCAGTGTTCCTCTCTTGAAGGCAGCCCACTGTGTTTTTCAAGAGTCTCCTGGCTCTTATAGCACCACTCTGTGGGAACTGGGGCTCAAGAACGGGTACAAATGCTCCCAAATGCTCCACAAATGGTTACTGCTCTTGCTGTGAGTAATTAACTGTCCTTTGTGTCTGATTCAAGAGCCACAGGTCTTCTGCCAGAATCTATGAAAGGGCGACAAATTGATTTGTAAGCTTGGAAGGAGAGTGAACTCTCAGCCTCAGGTTTTGACGGGAGGACACAGAATCCAAAGCATGGGCACCTGGGTCATCTAACACTATTTTGGCATGTCACCATAAAAAAGGGTGTCGGCTTGGAGTCACTTGTAAGGCACAGACACTTTTTCTATGGGTTATATAACTTAATCCTCACAAATCCCTTTAAAATGCCCATTTTCTAGCTGAGCACCATGAAAACAATTCGGCCAAGATTGGGCATCAATACATACCTAAGACTAGCTTCTGATTTGGGACTCTTGGCTGATGACAGTTCTTACATTTTCTGCCAGTGTGTTCCAAAATCATGCCAGTGCTTAAGCAGTGTCTATAGAGTGAAATAATATCTTCTAGGCAAGTGCCACTGTGGTGCACTTTACTGCTTCCTAAGTGGGCTCATCCTCTAGTCCCATTTCTGGTGGGATTAGGTTGTGTCAGTGTGCTGGTCTGTAAATGTGCTTGTGTTTATGGAGTGTGGGCATATTTGTATTGAACTGCCCTTGAAGTCTGAACAAAGAACTTTCATTATAATCTCTCCTTGTTGGCTTGTACAGTATTTGCGATCTCAACATCCAACTCAAGGCCTGAGTAAATATTTTTCAAGTGAATGAATACCTAAATAAATACACGAATGAATGCATCCGTGTACTGAGTTTCTTGAGGGTTTTGGAAATCCAATAGTACATGTTGTTGGACAGCCTTTCATAGCCTCAGGCTTGTTTGATCCAAGACATCATTTCACTCTTCAAAGAGAAAATAAGAAATAAGTGGCCTTCATTACCTGACATGGAACTTGATCACACTGGATATTTTCAAACATGTGATAATCTGCTCAGAGTAGCAAAGAACACCTCAATCATCTAAAAGATTTCCAAACAGAGAGAGATACCTGCCTTGTGAACCGATGATCTAGTACCTGAATTATGCTTACCCAGTTCAAGGAAGCAGTGGGCTGCATGTTAACCTTTAAGAAAGGACAGAGACTTCTGAGGGTGTTTCATGGTTGTTGCTGTTGATAATTTACATTTTCTTCTTATATGGCTTGCAACCTCTTTATGCTATTTTCCACTAAGTCCCTTAACAATAGGGCTTCTCAGGTGGCACAGCGGTAAAGAACCCGCCTGCCAAAGCAGGAGATGCAAGAGACGCAGGTTTGATCCTAGGTCGGGAAGATCCCCTGGAGAAGGAAATGGCAACCCACTCCAGTACTGTTGCTTGAAAAACTCCATGGACAGAGGGATCTGGCAGCTACAGTCCATGGAGTTGCAAACAATCAGACACAACTTAGCAACTGAGCCCACATTTAAAAATAACACTGAATTCTCTCTCAAATTTTTCAGGTGAATTGAAAAGATGATGTTCAGTGAGTTGAGAATCAATTGTAAATTTTACTGAATTTGAGAACTGACCTGTTTATTGTGTCTAAGACCTAAATGATCAGCATTTCCTTCTGTTTAAATCAGATGCAGTTATTAATTCCTTTTTACAGTGTCCTTTTATTTTTTAACTGTTTCAGATTTGGCGGACCTGTTTATTGTGTCTAAGACCTAAATGATCAGCATTTCCTTCTGTTTAAATCAGATGCAGTTATTAATTCCTTTTTACAGTGTCCTTTTATTTTTTAACTGTTTCAGATTTGGCGGACCTGTTTATTGTGTCTAAGACCTAAATGATCAGCATTTCCTTCTGTTTAAATCAGATGCAGTTATTAATTCCTTTTTACAGTGTCCTTTTATTTTTTAACTGTTTCAGATTTGGCGGACCTGTTTATTGTGTCTAAGACCTAAATGATCAGCATTTCCTTCTGTTTAAATCAGATGCAGTTATTAATTCCTTTTTACAGTGTCCTTTTATTTTTTAACTGTTTCAGATTTGGCGGACCTGTTTATTGTGTCTAAGACCTAAATGATCAGCATTTCCTTCTGTTTAAATCAGATGCAGTTATTAATTCCTTTTTACAGTGTCCTTTTATTTTTTAACTGTTTCAGATTTGGCGGACCTGTTTATTGTGTCTAAGACCTAAATGATCAGCATTTCCTTCTGTTTAAATCAGATGCAGTTATTAATTCCTTTTTACAGTGTCCTTTTATTTTTTAACTGTTTCAGATTTGGCGGACCTGTTTATTGTGTCTAAGACCTAAATGATCAGCATTTCCTTCTGTTTAAATCAGATGCAGTTATTAATTCCTTTTTACAGTGTCCTTTTATTTTTTAACTGTTTCAGATTTGGCGATTAACAGATTATTTTTGTGTCAACAGGGAGTCCTTTGTTCCCTGCCCTTCTTCCTACAGACCGATTTGGTTAATGTTTTCAATATCATAATTCATCACCATGGAAATACTGTAATGTGACACGTATTGGAGCAAATAAAACAGGAATGGGCTGATTAGGAAGGAAGAAGGCTTCTGGCTGACTCCCAGTTTCTCATCTTCTACTCCATCTTCCAGGGAGTTCTCTCTGGAACAGATGTTTCACTCCTATCCTGTAAAGATGCTTAAGCAGCCCTTCTGCTTTATATATTTTCATTATTCCCTCGCTTTGTCATAGATAATTCCTCTGTCTCACATTTCAAGACCTGGCTTAATTATTTTTCTCATATAATTTTTATGTAATTTAAATTCTAAGGTGGCACTGGAGGTAAAGAACACGCCTGCCAATACAGGAGATGCAAGAGATGAGGGTTCCATCCCTGGGTGATGAAGACCCCCTGGAGGAGGAAATGGCAACCCACTCTAGTATTCTTGCTTGGAGAATCCTATGGACCGAGGAGCCTGGCAGGCTACAGTCCATGGGGTCACAAAGAGTCAGACACGACTGAACACATGAGCACAACCAGCTATGAGGTAAATAGAAAAATGGACAGATAAGAAGATACATGACCTGAATTTTAGTCTTGGCTCCACCACTTATAACTCTCAATTTCTTTATGTGTGAAAGGGATGTAAAAACAACTGCTTTGCCTATCTTACAGGGATGCAATAAGAACCAACTGAGATGATCCCCTACGAAAAAAACAAAACAAAACACAACCTTGGTAAACAAAATCCAATACAAAATGCTCTGTATCAACCTTAATAGAGAACAAAAATAATGAATCTGTATTGTTCTCCTTCACATTGGTCCTTTTTTTGGCACGAAGTTTCAGTTTGGGAAGATGCAAAAGTTCCAAAGTTCTAGAGGTGGATAATGGCGATGTTTGTATAACCGTGTGCATGTCCTTAAAGCCACAAAATGTATGCTTAAAAATGGTCGAAATGGTATGTTTGATGTACATTTTGCCACAGTAAGTTATGAACATTTATGAATATACCTTTGCTATTTTCTCATTGTATATGCAAAACCCTTGCACCAGCTTCAGTTCAGTTCAGTCGCTCCGTCGTGTCCAACTCTTTGCGACCCCATGAATCGCAGCACGCCAGGCCTCCCTGTCCATCACCAACTCCTGGAGTTCACTCAGACTCACACCCATCGAGTCAGTGATGCCATCCAGCCATCTCATCCCCTGTCGTCCCCTTCTCCTCCTGCCCCCAATCCCTCCCAGCATCAGAGTCTTTTCCAATGAGTCAACTCTTCGCATGAGGTGGCCAAAGTACTGGAGTTTCAGCTTCAGCATCAGTCCTTCCAAAGAAATCCCAGGGCTGATCTCCTTCAGAATGGGCTGGTTGGATCTCCTTGCAGTCCAAGGAACTCTCAAGAGTCTTCTCCCACACCACAGTTCAAAAGCATCAAGTTAGTTAAGTTTAATTTCTCAATTGGCTATTTTAAGTATTGTGCTGATATCTGAAAGCAGGAGGAGAAAGGAAAGAAAAATAAAGAGATGAATCAGACCCTACTCTTGACTTACAGTTTACTCAAACTTATATGCTTTTATATCACCCATGTGAACTGTGAGAGAGCAACATATTTAAACTCTGACATGGAAGGGACCTGGGGAGAGATTTTTATTTCTTTACCTTTTTCTTAATACAGTTTTTAAAGGTTATACTCCATTTGCAATTATTACAAATATATTGGCTACATGCTACATGTTGTATAAAACATCCTTAGCCTATCTTACACCCAACAGTTTTTACCTCCCACTCCCCTACCCATATATTGGTCCTTGATGAGTGTTAATGAACTCTCCTTTAACCATATCACCGTTAAGTGCACTGACAGACCTAGTATTTCAGAGACTGTATGACCTTGATGCTTTAAAACAGGAAATATTCAAAGTCTTGAGCGGGGGCAGTGGGGGGGGGGGGCACGGAAATGTGTTAAAATCAATCTGGCCTTAGCAGAAGGACATGCCAAACAAAAGAATAGGGATTTTTCATCTCTAATTGCCAAGGCAGTAGAAACACAGTCACCCAGCACCCAGCTATCACTTGTCCCAGAGGTCCTACCAAGCTCATTCACCTTAGGAGTAGGCCCACTGTGACTTCTGCAATGGGTTCCTTGTATGAACAAAAGACCAGTTCTCTTTACTAGAAAATAAATGGTCCAAATTAAAAGCTCCTGTGGATTTGAAACTGCAGAAGCAATCTAATTTTAAAATGACTCCAAAGACACATTTCTCTTCAGTGAGTGGACATAAGAGATGAGTAATTATACATTCATAAACTAACCCTAATTACAAAGATAGTTCCATAGATTAGAGCTCTGCAGTCAGGCCCAGTCCAGATATACTGTCAGAACCAAGAGAACGAGAGCCCGTCTACAAAAGCAAGCACTGGCTGCTGTGGCCTTTCTCCTGGCTCCCCCTTCCCTTGTCCTCACTGATTGCTTTCTCCTCCTACTCTCTCTTTTTCTTGCCTCCAATTTTCCCTCTCCCTTACACACTCGTCCTTTATCTATTCCCTTTCTCTTCCTCGCCCTGCATCATCCACATTAATCATCTAGACACCTGCAGACCAGTTATGCAGACAAGCACGCTGTTTGTTTTATTCCAAATAATCAGTGTTTTCTTTTTACTGTGACCTAAATTCATCAGGCAGTTTAGCCTCACCATTTCACTTTCAGTTTTTAGATTCTCATTATAGGTTGAATTATGTCCCATAAAAAAAATATTCTGGAGGTTAAAGTCTTGACCTAATATTCAGTCAGTTAAATCACTCAGTCATGTCGGACTCTTTGCAACCCCATGAACCACAGTATGCCAGGCCCCCCTGTCCATCACCAACTCCCGGAGTCCACCTAAACCCATGTCCATTGAGTCAGTGATGCCATCCAACCATCTCATCCTCTGTCGTCCCCTTCTCCTCCTGCCCCCAATCCCTCCCAGCATCAGGGTCTTTTCAAATGAGTCAACTCTTCGCATCAGGTGGCTAAAGTATTGGAGTTTCAGTTTCAACATCAATCCTTCCAATGAACACCCAGGACTGATCTCCTTTAGGATGGACTGGTTGGATCTCTTTGCAGCCCAAGGGACTCTCAGGAGTCTTCTCCAACACCACAGTTCAAAAGCATCAATTCTTCAGCGCTCAGGTTTCTTGAGAGTCCAACTCTCACATCCATACATGACTACCGGAGAAACCATAGCCTTGACTAGATGGACCTTTGTTGGCAAAGTAATGTCTCTGCTTTTTAATATGCTGTCTAGGTTGCTCATAACTTTCCTTCTAAGGAGCAAGCGTCTTTTAATTTTATGGCTGCAATGACCATCTGCAGTGACTTTGGAGCCCAGAAAATAAAGTCTGACACTGTTTCCATTGTTTCCCCATCTATTTCCCAGGAAGTGATGGGATCAGATGCCATGATCTTAGTTTTCTGAATGTTGAGCTTTAAGCCAACTGTTTCACTCTCTTCTTTCACTTTCATCAAGAGTGTTTTTAGTTCTTCTTCACTTTCTGCCATAAGGGTGGTGTCATCTGCATATCTGAGGTTATTGATATTTCTCCTGGCAATCTTGATTCCAGCTTGTGCTTTCTCTAGCCCAGCATTTCTCATGATGTACTCTGCATAGAAGTTAAATAAGTAGGGTGAAAATATACAGCCTTGATGTATTTACTTTTCCTATTTGGAACCAGTCTGTTGTTCCATGTCCAGTTCTAACTGTTGCTTCCTGACCTGCATGCAGGTTTCTCAAGAGGCCGGTCAGGTGGTCTGGAATTCCCATCTCTTTCAGAATTTTCCACAGTGTATTGTGACCCACACAGTCAAAGGCTTTGGCATAGTCAATAAAGCAGAAATAGATGTCTTTCTGGAACTCTCTTGCTTTTTCCGTGATCCCATGGATGTCGGCAATTTGATCTCTGGTTCCTCTGCCTTTTCTAAAACCAGCTTGAACATCTGGAAGTTCACGGTTCACGTATTGCTGAAGCTGGCTTGGACAATTTTGAGCATTATTTTACTAGTGTGTGAGATGAGTGCAATTGTGCGGTACTTTGAGCATTCTTTGGCATTACCTTTCTTTGGGATTGGGATGAAAACTGACCTTTTCCAGTCCTGTGGCCACTGCTGAGTTTTCCAAATTTGCTGGCATATTGAGTGCAGCACTTTCACAGCATCATCTTTCAGAATTTGAAATAGCTCAGCTGGAATTCCATCGCCTCATCTAGCTCTGCTTGTAGTGGTACTTCCTAAGGCCCACCTGACTTCACTTGTCAGGATGCCCAGCTCTAGGTGAGTGGGAATGATCACACCTTCGTGATTATCTTGGTTGTGAAGATCTTTTTCGTACAGTTCTTCTGTGTATTCTTGCCACCTCTTCTTAATACTTCTGCTTCTGTTAGGTCCATGCCATTTCTGTCTTTTATTGAGGCCATCTTTGCATGAAAAGTTCCCTTGGTATCCCTAATTTTCTTGAAGAGATCTCTAGTCTTTCCCATTCTATTGTTTTCCTCTATTTCTTTCCATTGATCACTGAGGAAGGCTTTCTTATCTCTCCTTGCTATTCTTTGGAACTCTGCATTCAGATAGGAATATCTTTCCTTTTCTCCTTTGCTTTTCACTTCTCTGCTTTTCACAGCTATTTGTAATGCCTCCTCAGACAGCCACTTTGTTTTATTGCATTTCTTTTCCATTTGGATGGTCTTGATCCCTGTCTCCTGTACAATGTCACGAACCTCTGTCCATAGTTCATCAGGCATTCTATCAGATCTAGGCCCTTAAATCTATTTCTCACTTCTACTGTATAATCATAAGGGATTTGATTTAGGTCATACCTGAATGGTCTAGTGGTTTTCCCCACTTTCTTCAATTTAAGTCTAAATTTGGCAATAAGGAGTTCATGATGTGAGTCACAGTCCTCTCCCAGTCTTGTTTTTGTTGACTGTATAGAGCTTCTCCATCTTTGCCTGCAAAGGATATAATCAATCTGATTTCACTGTTGCCCACCTGGTGATGTCCATGTGTAGAGTCTTCTCTTGTGTTGTTGGAAGAGGGTGTTTGCTATGACCAGTGCGTTCTCTTGGCAGAACTCTGTTAGCCTTTGCCCTGCTTCATTCTGTATTCCAAGGCCAAATTTCCCTGTTACTCCAGGTGTTTCTTGACTTCCTACTTTTGCATTCCAGTCCCCTGTTAATGAAAAGGACATCTTTTTTGGGTGTTAGTTCTAAACGGTCTTGTAGGTCTTCAAAGAACCTTTCAACTTCAGCTTTTTCAGCATTACTGGTTGGAGCACAGACTTGGATTACTGTGATATTGAATGGCTTGCCTTGGAAACGAACAGAGATCATTCTGTCGTTTTTGAGATTGCATCCAGCTACTGCATTTCGGACTCTTTTGTTGACTATGAGGGCTACTCCATTTCTTCTAAGGGATTCCTGCCCACAGTAATATTAGTCTTAACCTAATATTGAGGAGGTTAGAATCTTAACCTCTAGTACCTCAGAATGTGACTGAATTTCGGGCTAGGTTCATTGCAAAAGTAATTAGTTTTAAAAAGAACACCATGTGAAGAGGCATGAGCACACACAGGTGAAGGGCTATGTGGAGACACAGGAGAAGCTGGAATTATATTGCCACAAACCAAGGAAAGAACATATTGTCAGCAAACCACCAGAAGCTAGGGGGGGAGGCACAGACCCAATTCTCTCTGACCTCAAGGAACCACTCTATCAAAACCTCAGTTTTCCAGCTTCTAGCCTCCAGAGCTATGAGACAATAAATTCCTGTTGCTTGTGGCAACTTGTTACCACAGACCTAGCAAATACCGACGTGACCTAGAACTTAATTTATTTATTTTGTATTCATACCATCACATTTCCTCCTTTAGGACGTGAATGTTTATAGCTCAATCCATTAGTGATTGGAACTTCCTCAGCCCATTCTGACTAAGCCACATTCCAGCAGCTTTATTCTTCCAACTTTTGGGCAGTTAGGAACTCAAACATATCTGAAAACCTAATTTTTCTTTAGAATAAGACCAGTGAATTTACACTGACACACTCATAAGCCAAGGGTAATGAAAAGCAATTAATATTGTCATTTTAATTCTAACTATACCAGAACTTTTTCGTTCTGATTCTAGAGTGTTTCAGATTGAATGAGGAACTTGTATTTCACAAAGGGAGCCTCCAAAGGGGTGGATTTGGAAACTTAACTGGCAAAGAGAAATGAACATTGGTTTGTGAGTCAGACGTTAATGCTTTTTTAATCTTAGTTTAGCCTTATACCTGGTGTAGGACTTTAGTCATATAATTTGATCCTGTGAAAGTCAATCTTCTTTAGCAGAGTACCTGGCACATAGGCAAGTGCTCCTTAAAGTTGGCCTATTATTTAATTAGAAAGCTTCCTTTCTCCTGGATGCTCCAGCACCTTTGTCTAGCAAGGCTTTGCTATATCCCCTGCCCATCCTGGTAGCTATTTAAAGGAAAAGCTTTTAACTTCTGACTGCTCTGGAAAAAAAAAATCTCTATTTTCTTAATAACAAAAACCACAACCATAGCACTTTAGAAAACCTTCTTGGTTTATTTCATCTTGGTGATTCTAAGACTTTCACATAATTCACAGCCAAAGAGTAAATAATAGCAC
Source organism: Neotragus moschatus (assembly GCA_006410615.1). Lineage (NCBI taxonomy): Eukaryota > Metazoa > Chordata > Mammalia > Artiodactyla > Bovidae > Neotragus > Neotragus moschatus. The sequence goes on along the minus strand of SJYA01002365.1, from coordinate 448,280 downwards.
TCAGGACTTTTAAACTAGACTGTGAGGAGTATGTTACCACCTCAAATAATTTAAACTTCAGTTCCAGGTCTAAAATTAAGCTCTTGGAAGTCACCGTAAGGTTGTATTTTAGAGTCTGAAGTAGATAAATCCCACTCAACACAAGTGGTAAAAATATGATTTACATTGCTTGGGAAAAGATCAAATTCTCAAAGTTCTGGTGTTTAGAGAAACCAATAAATTTACAGCTAGAAATCCTATCTCATAAAAGATTAACCAGTGGGAAGTGAAAGAAGAGCTGAGGGGAAAAGGTGCTTCTCAGTGTTATTCTATGAAAACCCTTAGAAAGTTGGGAAGTCGGGCTTGCTGAGTATTCCATGTAAGGTTCAGTTCAATCACGCAGTAGTGTCTGCGACCCCATGGACTGCAGCACGCCAGGCCTCCCTGTCCATCACCAACTCCCTGAGTTTGCTCAAACTCCTATCCATTCAGTCAGTGATGCCATCCAATCATCCTCTGTTGTCCCCTTCTCCTTCTGCCTCCTCCAGGTAAGGTACTGGCTGCTTACTGTATACCAACTCATTAGCTCAATCTAAAGTGGAGTGGCTCAGTCGTGTCTGACTCTTTGTGACCCCATGGACTGTAGCCTACCAGACTCCTCCGTCCATGGGATTTTCCAGACAAGAATACTGGAGTGGGTTGCCATTTCCCTCTGCAGGAGACCTTCCCGATGCAGGGACTAAACCCAAGTCTCGTGCATTGTAGGCAGACACTTTACCATCTGAGCCACCAGGGAAATCCTAGCTTAGTCTAAAGAGTGCCCTATATATCATTTATCCCCACTTCTTCATAGATGAAGAAATGAAATAATTCTAGGTCAGTTGTTAAAGTCAGAAATCAAATCTGAGTTGGCTAACCCAACAGCTCATGAATCCTCTAACTAGAGTTAGAGGTTTGGTTCTGACTTTATGTCTGCCAAGCTGGTGATCCTGAATAATCTGCTAAATCTATCTGGATCTTATCCCTCTGTGTAAAGCTGATGTTTTAAGAGCAGACAATTTCACAGACTCCTTCTGGCTAGAGAATTTCTAGTTAGAAAAAAAAAAAATCTGTGCAAGTCAGAAGAGTAAGGGCCATTACGATAGCTTATTATAATCCCATCATGATCGGTTGGATCTGTTTGGGTATTCAGTAGAACCTATCATACTCCTACACCTTTAAACAGAAGTCTTAGCTATATAATTCAAAATATTATATGTGCATGCTAAGTCACTTCAGTCGTGTCCAACTCTGTGACCCTATGAACTATAGCCCTCCAGGCCTCCTCTGTCCATGGGATTCTCCAGGTAAGAATACTGGAGTGCGTTGCCATGCCCTCCTCCAGGGGATCTTCCCAACCCAGGGATCCAACCCATGTCTCTTAAGTCTCCAGCATTAGCAGGTGGGTTCTTTACCACTAACGTCACCTGGGAAGCCCCAAGCACACATTTGATGAAGATGGTCTTAACCACTTAGTCAACTCATCCTCAACTCCAAATACTGTATGTATCACTTGAATTAATTTTCATTGGTTAAAAATTATAAATGAACAAACCATATAACCTACTGTGTAAAGAATGTAGAAGTGCAGTAACAAAGACCACCAATTTTTATTTTGCAACCATTTAGTATCTTGAATATGTCATTTAAGACATCATTTCTTCAGCCAATCCAGGAACAGTCTGTACAAACTAGTCTCTAGAAATTTATATGCTTTTATTCTAGAAAGATCTGAAACATACATTAGATGAGCAAGTGATCTGTCCAAAAGTCTTCTACAAACTACATAAAATATTGCTCTAAGACAATGTAGGGAAAAAGAAAGCTTGTGCTGTTTTGAGTAAGTAAAGCAAGTTATTGCCAGAACACTTATTTGATGTAACTATTAAAGGAAAACTTGCTCAATGAAACATTTATATAATATGCCTAGGAAAACAATTTGGATGTATAGAGTACCCTTTTGCTAAATAACTATCGTGTTTACCTCTTTGGCTACTGTTCATTTAACCAAGAGGCAAAAATATGTTGTTAAGGCTACAAACAAGCAATTTGCTGTCCAGTGTTGATTAATACAAGAATTAACACAATACTGTGAGGGTGAATCTTGACGAAATGGGCCCTACCAAGATGTACTGAAGTTGGACCATAATCACGGGCCAAGAAATCCTGGCATCTAGCATCTAAACACTGCAGATCCTGCCATCCCCCTCAGTAAAAGAGCTGCAAAAAAGCTGCCCAAGACAAACGAACATGCATGGGGCCCCTGCAGAGGATCCAAAGCAAATGTGGAAATTGAGATTCATTAATGAGAGCCAACTGTCACAGAAACTGGGTGGGCTGCGCGTGAGCCAGCTGGACGCATTGTGTAACGGGATATTTATCACGCTCTGCAATATGCAAAACTGAACAGAGTGGCATCAATTCATTCGCATCCATTTCTAATTGTTCTCTCCCTTACCCTGGGCCCTTATGGTACTGCTTGACCCATGTCTATAATCTCTTAGATGTTTTGTTTCAGGTAAGAGGCAGCACCTCACAAAACAACTTTGTATTAAGTGCTTAATATTTGGGTTCTGCACTTGGAAAAGTTGTTTCAACCTGCAGTTGTGTCAGTTTTGAACTGACTACCAGCCCAGCCATGTTAATTAGGACTCAATCTCTCATTTGAAGGTCATCAATAATACAAATAATAATGGTAATATTAAAATACATATGTAGTCAATATGCCAAAATGAATAAATCATTTTTGTTAACAACTGAACCAGAATATATGAGAATTATTTTCTGACCTCCATTGGAAAGTTTTTGATTTATTCTGATTAGATTTGAACTTCTTTGTGGTGTGATTTTATAATCACACTCAGAAAAAGGTACCATAAAACACTACACACTGAGCTTGTTTGCTTAACTGACTGTAAGCATCTCTTCTTTTTTTAAACAATGTAATTGATGCCAAATAATGATAAATTGGTCGTACAAAGGTATGGTACCTACAACTGGATAATGGAAATAACTCATTTTAATTATCTTAATTATTATCATGATAATTTCTTAAACATGTCATGTCTTCAGAGTCTTAACTATCATAAATGAAGAGGGTATAAAATCATCCATGTGAAAAGAACTGTGCTCTAAAACATAGCTCTATGTTTTAGAACCTACATAGATACTTTGTGTAGGTATTCTGAATTAAACTAAGGTTATGAAATTAAGACTAGCTTCCCTCCACCACTCTCTGCCAAGCAATGAGGTTAATTTCTTTATCATGTGCACTGCCTTTCTTGGGAGATGGTGTGATGAAAACAATTTGAGGAATTTATAATCTAAGATATCTGATAAAATACCACAGATCAGACAACCTCAAAGCCCAGGAAAAGTTTTATTTGACGAATTAGCCAAAGATGAAGTTTTCAATTAAAAATATGAACCCTTCAGAAAGTAATCAAAACAAGATTTTTTTCTTTTCCCTTGAGTAGTTCAGACTGACAAGTGAGCATTTGAGTTGTTCTAGTCTGAGTTCGGAGAAGGAAATGGCACCCCAATCCAGTACTCTTGCCTGGAAAATCCCATGGACGGAGGAGCCTGGTAGGCTGCAGTCCATGGGGTCACTAAGAGTCGGACACGGCTGAGTGACTTCACTTTCACTTTCCACTTTCATGCATTGGAGAAGGAAATGGCAACCCACTCCAGTGTTCTTGCCTGGAGAATCCCAGGGATAGCATAGCCTGGTGGATTGCCGCCTATGGGGTTGCACAGAGTTGGACACTGAAGCGACTTAGCAGCAGCTGCAGTCTGAGTTTAGATTCTGGTGTTTATTTATTTGGTCAATACTGACCAAAGTTTCTTTGAAATTCACAATTTGTAGAAGAGAACTGTATGAACCATAGGTACAAAATAGACCATCAGCCTAGACGTGACTAGCACTCTGTCTCATTCTGTCAGCCTCTTTACCTTTAGTTTTGTAAAGTAACAATATTCTTTATTGGCACTAGTAGAAATTACAGGATATAAAGCCTCTTTTATGAAAAAAAAATAAAGAAGAAATTTTTTTTTCTCTTTGCTGTTTATTTTCCTCCTTCCTAGAATCTAGATAACAACTGGAAAAAAACATGTGGGAATTCCCTGGTGGTTCAGTGGTTAGGACTCAGCACTTTCACTGCTGGGGCCCAGGTTCAATCCTTCAGTTCAGTTCAGTTCAGTCTCTCAGTCATGTCTGACTCTTTGCGACCCCATGGACTGCAGCACACCAGGCCTCCCTGTCCATCAACAGGCCTCCCTGTCCGGAGCTTCTACAACTCATGTCAAGTGAGTCAGGGATGCCATCCAACCATCTCATCTCCTGTCGTCCTCTTCTCTTTCTGCCCTCAATCTTTCTGCCCAGCACCAGGCGCTTTTCAAATGAGTCAGTTATTTATATTAGGTGACCAAAGTATGGGAGTTTCAGCATCAACATCAGTCCTTCCAATGAATACTCAGGACTGATTTTCATTAGGATGGACTGGTTGGATCTCCTTGCAGTCCAAGGGACTCTCAAACCACAGTTCAAAAGCATCAATTCTTCGGCAGTCAGTTTTCTTTATGGTCCAACTCTCATATCCATACTTGACCAGTGGAAAGACCATAGCCTTGACTACATGGACTTTTGTGGGCAGAGCTAGGTTGGACATAGCTTTTTTTTCAAGGAGCAAGTATCTTTTAATTTCATGGCTGCAGTCACCAACTGCAGTGATTTTAACCCCCCCCAAAAAAGTCTCTCACTGTTTTCACTGTTTCCCCATCTATTCACCATGAAGTGATGCGACTGGATGCTTAGTCAAGAAAATAAGATCTAGTATCCTACAAGCTACAAAGTGCAGCCAAAACAAAAAAAATGGGCCATAGTTTACTCTTCATAGAAGATATTTAAGAATTAGGGAGAAATTTTAAGGAATAAACTTACTATATTTTTGTTTTGTAAAAAAAAACACAGTCAAGGTTTAATTTTCCAAATTTCAATCATGTACTTGCCACCTTTAAAATATTGGGCATGTCCATGTATCACTTCTATGCATATAATAATACCAATTTTTACCTACTTCCTAAATTTACCCCTAAAATTCTTTCTCTTTTCTAATTGTGTTAGAAACTGTGTGAAATAACAATGGCAATTAGGTGGTGATCAGAGGCTAGGTGAAGAGGTGGGGGAAAGGAAGGTAGGTGTGGCTATTTAAAAAGTGACCTGATCCTAACAGCAGTGGAAATGGTACATATCTGAACTGTATCATTGTCAGTATCCTGACTGAGACTGTGTACTATAGGTTTGCCATTGGGAAAAGGTACATGGAAGCTCCATATTCTTAAAATTGCATTTAAATGTACCATTATCTCAGAATAAAAAGGTTTTTTTAGAATATTTTATCTTAATTTTCTTGGCCATGCCATGCACAGGTTGTGGGATTTTTGTTCCTGGACCAGGGATGGAACCTGAGCCCTTGGCAGTGAGACCACAGAGTCCTAACCACTGGACTGCCAGGGAATTCCTCCTATTTCATTTTTTATGTGAAAATATATTTATATTCAGAAGCACATGTGTCAAAGATGGAAACAGGCCACTAGATCACATGAAAACCCAGTATCACTTGTTAGAAATTACAGAACAGAATCACAAAAAGAAAAATATGATTCTTGAAAGTATCACACTTGGAGATAAAGTTGCTACTGTCTGGGTCTGTACAATAGATGCAATGGAAAGTTGAGTCTATTCCAAGAGAAAATCCACCTAGATAATGCACTGGTGTGTGCAGATACACACACATACATACACACACACACACACACACACACACACACACACATACCCCACTGGACTGGAGCTGCTGCCTTCCTCCAGAGACTGGGTAGCTGCAAGCCACATTTAACTGCTCCCACCCCCCAGCCCTCTGCCACCACCTACGTATCCACTTTATTTACTCAATAAATCAGTACATCAGTTTCCTACCTACCAGAGAACAGATCTCTCTGCTGGGCATGAAAGCCTTTAAAGGCTTTCAGAAAACTGATTGTTTCCGTAGTGTCTTAGACACCTGACTCTCTTCCTACCTCTCAACAAATATGAAATATGCACTATGTACTTGCCATATGCAAATCGCTGGACTCTGTGTTGGGAATTCAGTGGAAACATGAAACAGTCCCTCCTTTCAAGAAGTCTGTGGCTGGTGAGAAAATATTTTTAAAAGTAAACAGAAAAGAGGGACTGATACAAGGTACAAAAGACCTCCCATTGCAGCATTTCAGGGCCTTGATAAGAACACGCGCAGGTCACGTGATAGCACACTGACGTGTGAGAGGAGCGGGGAGGGAGAGAGCTTCTTAGATTTGATGATGTACAAATTGGATGTGGATCCCAAGCTTCAGGCTTATACTTGCTGCTACAAAGAAGAAAATAAAAAGTCAGAAAGGGAAACAAATATGACAAGAGCCAGGCAAAATAGAACCAGCTAAGATGACTTTATGACAACATAGAGCTTAAAAGAAGAAGATCTGTATGTAGAATCATTTTTGTTTATCACGAAATCCCACCTTTCTGCATCATTACAAATAATGACAGTTTGCTAGTCATTATTAACTAAGCTACACCTCACAACCATCTCCTCCTTTTCCTCAGATACAAACACAGACAAGCATGTTTCCACCCCACAGTCTTTGCACTTTTTCTTTTCTCTTCGCCCTCCATTCAGATATTTACATGGATCCTTGCAGACCCTGCAGAGGCTTTCATATCACCCAATCGAAACCAGCATTCCATGCCCCTCTTCATCCCTTGGCCCTTGCTCCTTTTTAAACATAGAACCCGAATCCTATCCAAGTGTTTGGCTTGCGTATTTATTTGTTTGTTTATTGCCTGTCTCTCTAGATAACGTGAGAGCTCCCGCTCACGGGAGAGAGATGTTTTTGTTGCTGTTGTCGATTTAGCTTTTGTGTCCCAGGACCTGGGCACTGTTTATCGCATCACGTCCAAGGTTCTCAATAAATATTACTGACTGAAAAACTACATATCATTTAATTCTTAAAACAACTCAAAGAAGTTGGGAAAACTGAGGATTAGAGAGGATAAACAATTGGTCATATGGCTCATAAATCGTATCAATAAACGGAAGAGTTAGAATTTGAATCTGAGAGAGCCTGGGGATTTAAACAGCTACACATATGTATTGCCTTTGAGATGAGTGTGAGTAATTCCAAGAGAAGTGTTCAGGTTGAAGAAAGCAAGAACAAACAACGAATTCTAAAAAGTGCATGTGAGCATGGACTATGACAAGAATGGGCTCACTTTCATTGAGAGAAAATAAATGGGAAAAATAAAGGATAATTGTGAGGCGAGAGGGCAAACATGAGTCTCTAAATGCATCAACATGAGTGGAAAACAATAAACAATAGCAACAAAGACTAAAGCTATCAGTCCTCTAACTTGTAAACCCCAGAATTCTATGAGCATCTTCTGAAAACATGGGGAATGATGGAGAAAAAGTCATCGAGTCAGCTCACACATACCTTTCTGGAATGGTCACCTGCTCCCACCTGCTCGATCATCCAATCGAATACAGGCCTACTTTGTCAACCTGAAGACAGCCTACTCCTGATGCTGACCTGGTCAGTATCACCCTTAACTGTCTCTGCCATGATCATAGTATGTGTTTCCTCTTGATCATGATAAAATGAGTCCCTTTCTCCTGATCTTTGAGCATATTTTAAGTTACTGGAAGCAAATTCTCCAAGGACGTTTTCCAATCAAGTTTTATATTCTACAAATTTTCTGACTTTCATCCTTTAGTGGAAGAACTATTTTCACATTTCGGTAAGTCACTATGAGCATCTTTTTCTCATACTTGGAAAAAAGAGCATTTGCAATCTACCTCAAAGACACAGAGAGTAAAATCTCTTTCTTATTAAACACACAGAGACATTTCTACAGGCTTGAGGCCCCTCTCCCCTCATGCACAGGGGCAAGGAAGCCACTTGCCTTTCCTCAAATTCCTAATGACAGCCAGAGAGACTTAGACCCAGGGGAGAAATGAAGGCCATTAGGTGCCTCCAAGCGCAGACCAGATACTTAATCACGTTAAATGAAGGCCGTTAAAACCAGGCAGTCAGAGAGGAATAGAGATTTTGCGCCTCTTCTCCGCTAGCATGCTGCCAAGAACATTGTTATCCAAATAAATCACCGAGGTAACATTCTATTTAAAATTCTCTCTGTCTTGGCTTCCATCCCCTTTTTCAAAGCCTCATCGAATCCTGTTTTAATTTATATTTTTCAAGAGGACATCACCTCACCATATAACACAAATGAGATATTACTGGTGAGTGCATCTTAAGCTGTGTTGGAAGCAGGCTCCTAAAATGAGGGTGGGCGGATGGTAGAAGGATACACCATTTTTCCTGGAGATGGGTCTCACCTCCTTCAATTTCTCACTCTCTCCAGTTAAGAAAAAGTTTCATCCTAGACTCTTAAAGGTTGTGGTCCTAGACCTGAGTCCCAGACCTAAGGGAGGTGAGAGAAGAACTGCCACAGTGTGAAGTGATGGTGGGGTTATCTAATGGGCCAGACTACAAAGCAGCCCGGCCTCAGTTGATTTCATTTAATTTCACTTGAACCAACATTTATTGAGTCTGACTACATCAGACACACTGCTAGGCACTTCCTCATATGTTCTCATTTTTCAGTCCCAAAGTAGCATTATGAAGGAGACATCGTTTATCCCATTATTATGGAATAAAGCCAAGGTTCAGAAATGTTAAATCACATTCTCAAAGAGAAGAACTAAACTTTAAGCTCACAACTTCTGACGTCGTATATGAAAATTTCGCCACAGAGTGGATTCCAATATCTTGGCACGTGTGAAAGAAGACACATTTTTCTTGGAATTGTTGAGTTTCATAATGACTCCAAAGGATTCTTTTGAATGTGAAACTTGACACATATCCCAACATATATCTACATCCCAAACTGGTCTTTCTTATCTATGATAAGTAGTTATTTCAGCTTCAACACATTTTTCTAGTCTCTAAGTATAGACACCTTGAAGCAGTCTTTGATTTAGTCTCTGTTCTATCTTTATCAATCTACTATCAAATCTTGTTTTTTTCTTCAAAATGTTTTTCAGTTCACCCTGTTTCCCTTCATCTCACATTCCTCACCCTTGTCCAGTCTGTCCTGAATCACTGCAATCACCCTACCTTCCTTTCCATTGTTTTCTGTGCTTTTCAATAACCACAGCATCTAAGGTCACGGCATAGTGTGCAGAATCCTGCCCAAAATACTTTCTGCAGGGTCCCTATATAAACCAGTCTATATAAACCAGTTGATTTAAAAATGTATTCTAGAACTCACGGTGCCATGTGAGGTATGACGGTTTATCAGTAGTGATTTAGAGTAATGTATAGAGAATGGACTCATATATATATATTTTTTAGTTTTATGATCAGTGAATGTGAAGATTCTTCACCATGTCCAGGAAATTTCTCTTCCTGTTCAAGTCCAGGAAACATCTTTTCAGGTTCTTTATTTTCCTGGTTAATTTTATGTCTCCCACCACAAGAAAAAGGTAGTGATGCTGTTCAGTTCAGTTCAGTCACTCAGTGGTGTCCGACTCTTTGCAACCCCATGAATCGTGGCATGCCAGGCCTCCCTGTCCATCACCAACTCCCAGAGTTTACCCAGACCATGTCCATTGAGTCGGTGATGCCATCCAGCCATCTCATCCTCTGTTGTCCCCTTCTCCTCCTGCCCCCAATTCCTCCCAGCATCAGGGTATTTTACAATGAGTCAACTCTTCACATGAAGTGGCCAAAGTATTGGAGTTTCAGCCTCAGCATCATTCCTTCCAATGAACACCCAGGACTGATCTCCTTTAGGATGGACTGGTGGGATCTCTTTGCAGGCTAAGGGACTCTCAAGAATCTTCTCCAACACCACAATTCAAAAGCATCATTTCTTTGGTGCTCAGCTTTCTTCACAGTCCAACTCTCACATCCATACATGAGCACTGGAAAAACCATACCCTTGACTAGTCGGACCTTTATTGGCAAAGTAACGTCTCTGCATTTCAATATGCTATCTAGGTTGGTTATAACTTTCCTTCCAAGGAGCAAGTGTGTTTTAATTTCATGGCTGCAATCACCATCTGCAGTGATTTTGGAGCCCCCAAAATAAAGTCTGACACNATACATGACCACTGGAAAAACCATAGCCTTGACTAGATGGACCTTAGTCAGCAAAGTAATATCTCTGCTTTTGAATATGCTATCTAGGTTGGTCATAACTTTTCTTCCAAGAAGTAAGTGTCTTTTAATTTCATGGCTGCAGTCACCATCTGCAGTGTTTTTGGAGCCCAGAAAAATAAAGTCTGACACTGTTTCCACTGTTTCCCCGTCTATTTCCCATGAAGTGATGGGACCAGATACCATGATCTTCGTTTTCTGAATGTTGAGCTTTAAGCCAACTTTTTCACTCTCCTCTTTCGTTTTCATCAAGAGGCTTTTTAGTTCCTCTTCACTTTCTGCCATAAGGGTGGTGTCATCTGCATATCTGAGGTTATTGATATTTCTCCCAGCAATCTTGATTCCAGCTTGTGTTTCTTCCAGTCCAGCGTTTCTCATGATGTACTCTGCATAGAAGTTAAATAAGCAGGGTGACAATATACAGCCTTGACTGTATAAAAAGTACTCCTTTTCCTATTTGGAACCAGTCTGTTGTTCCATGTCCAGTTCTAACTGTTGCTTCCTGGCCTGCATACAGAGTCAGTGATGTAAGTCAGAAAGAGAAAGAACAATACTGTATAATATCACTTATATGTGAAATCTAAAGTATGACACCAATGAACTTATCTATGAAATGGAAACAGACTCACAGACATAGGGAACTAGTATTTGTCAGTGGGGAGAGGATGGTAGGAGGGGCAAGATAGGTGTAGGGGATTAAGAGATGGAAATGACTATGTATAAAATCAATAAGCCCTAAGGATATATTATATAGCACAAAGAAATACAGCCTTTATTTGTAATACTTTTAAATGGAGTGTATTCTATAAAAATATTGAATCACTATTTTGTATATCCCAAAATAGTATTGTAAATAAACTATACTTCAACTTAAAAAATTATTGATGGCTAGCTACAAAAACAATAAGGAATAAAAAATAATTGAAATAAAAATGGGAAATTTTTAAAAATAGAAGATTTTGTGAAATGATGGATTTAGATGAGAATTTTGAGAATCACATAAACTAGCTTAACTCTTATACTTTTGCTTTCCAAGAACTTCTTAGTCAAGACAAGCCAATTAATCTCCCTAACACTAAACCTTACCCAGCTAAGGGCACTAGGCACATTTTGTTACCAAGGTTTTCCAAGATGACTCTGGTTGGCAAAGATTTCTTTAACTTCTCTTGTCATTGAAAGTGAGAGTTGCTCAGTTGTGTCCGACTCTTTGCAACCCCATGGATTATATACAGTCCACGAAATTCTCCAGGCTAGAATACTGGAATGGGTAGCCTTTCCCTTCTCCAGAGGATCTTCCCAACTCAGGGATTGAACCCAGGTCTCCTGCATTGCAAGCGGATTCTTTACCAGCTGAACCACAAGGGAAGCCCCTTCTTGTCACTAATTGTAGCTATTTCAGGAACAACATTGTTCTGGTAGCACTATCATGTGGTCCAACAGATCCTAAGACCACATTACCAAGGGTTTTCTTTTTTTCTTTTAGTTTTCATGAAAAAGCTTTATGAAAACCTCCCTCTGCCCTTCAAAACAAGGGTTTTCTTTTTGAATGAGCAACTTAAAAAAGAGTTGTGCTGTACTTCATCTTGTCAATGTTAAATTCTCATGGAGAAAAAGTTACTTGTGAAGCTGTTAGCCCCAAGGCCTTCTATTCTCCCCTTAAAGTGCACCTGTCTTGCACTATTAGGAATTTGGGAACTGCAAAGTGAAGAGATTACTGTGCTGAAGGAGCTGGGAGGTGCCCCATCTGGAGTGGTCCATCTGGGCAGGTGGAAGGGGCAGTGTGATGTTCTGTTAAGGTGACCAGGGAGCGCTCCATATCAGATGAATTCTTCCAGGAGGCCCAGACCATCAGGTAAGTTTCTTTTGGGGAATCGTGGTTTAGCCCTCACCATGAGATTATGTTCATGGTAACAGGTCTGACTGTAACATCTATAGGGCCTGAATCAAGAGTCCACCTATCATAGAATATAAAATGGAGTATTACTCAGTCATAAAAAGTGACAATGCCATTTCAGCAGCATGGATGGATGTAGAGATTAGCTCATTAAGTGAAGACACACACAGACAAATATCATATGATACACTTATGTGTGAACTCTAAACTGTGATGCACGTGAACTTCTTGACGAAGCAAACAGTCTCAGAGAAAACAACATAAGGTTACCAAAGGGGAAAGGGATGGGGGATTAATTAGGAATTTGGTATTAACAGGTACACACTACTATATGTAAAATCGATAAACAAGGCCCTCCTGTATAGCACAGGGAACTATATTTAATATTTGTAATAGCCTAATAATCTGAGAGCATGTATGTAGGTGTGTTTTTTATATGTGTATTATATATGTTTATATATAATAAATATAATGTTTATTATGTACCATACACATGTAATTTATCTAACTGAATCCCTTGGGTATACACCTGGAACTAACACAACAACATGAAATGACTATTCTTCATTAAAATGCACCAGTTTTTGATAGACAAAAAGAGTCCACATATCATTGATGCAAATATTTAAAGTTTAAGTCAATTTAAAACGTCATTACACAAATGAACATCTTTATAACTGCTTGAAGATGCGTAGCTGAGCTCATCGCCTTGAGTAACATGATCATGGATGTCCGTATAGTTAGACATGAAGACAGGTCCCTAAAGGAAATAACTAAATTTGTAATAAATCCTTATCTGTGAAAAAATTGGTGAGATGTCAAACCTAATTAATTTTACCCATCTGAAAATTAAAGGTCCATCCTGAATGCTCCTCATTGTTAATTATTTAAGAAATGCAAATCAAAACTTCAATGAGGTACCACCTCAAACGTCAGAATGGCCATCATTTAAAACTCTCCGAATAACAAGTGTTGCAGAGGGTGTGGAGAAAAGGGAACCCTCCTGCACTGCTGCTGGGACTGTAAATTGGTGCAGTCACTGTAGAGAAGAATAAGGCAATTCCTCAGAAAAACTGAAAACAGAATTACCATATGAGCCAGCAATCCCACTTCTAGCCATACCTCCAGACAAGGCTCTAATTCGAAAAGATACATGCTGTATTCTAAAAGAATTTGTGCATACCAGCTGCGGATCTGACAGGAAACCTTTACTCTTACAGCTGAGATATCAAATTTGCTTTTACATGTTGTCTACTATATTTAGACTCTTGGTTCATACTCCATGTAAGGACATATTGTCATAATTAAATCCAAATTGAATGTTAGCTTTATTTTTCAGATATGCTTTCCCTCCAGCAGCCTAGGAACATTCCCTTTTTTCCAGGTCCTATTTCCCTGGTGTGACATTTCAAACCTCAAAACCTGTTCCTTGTTGATATGAGTATCAATTTCAATCTAGCTCAATTTGAATAGAGAAGCAAAGACTCAGGGGGGCCATGTTTTCTGTTTTCTTCATGGAGAAAAACTGTAAGAAGAAAAAGTACCTGCAGCTCGTGTGCTTGTTGAGTCACTGTTTGCAGGAATTTTCTTTTATTTCCTTTTAAGTGTGACCTTATATTCATGTAATAACAAATAACAGAATTAGAAGAAAGTAGTTTGAAGTGATCCTTGCTCCTACCTAGAGAATCAAAGGAAACAATGGAAAGCACAAAGATCAAAGTGCCAAGCTTTTAAGAATATTTTGGGTTTGCAAATAATGACTAGTGTGCTTGCAATTTCAACAATATATTTTTATTCTCATAAAAAATATCCTTTTCCAGAAGGCTTCCAGTGTGGCCCTTCATGCTGGAAGCCTGGGATGCTGCAATCAGACCATTCCTGTCTGTCTTTATAGGACACTGGGCTGCACTTTAAGAAATTCCCCTGAATCTCCCCTGGATCCTGACCATCATGTGACCAGAGAAATTGGTAATGTTATTGTTTTGTCTGTTGAAATGTTTAATAACACAGATCCTTTCAGTTTCTTGATGTGGGTGAAGTGTGGAACCCAGTGATGCTTTCTTCTTCAAGAAATGTACATCCTAGTTTCCACACGAGGGTGAGCCCCCTCTTCAACAGTGAGACCCCCTGCATGTGTGTGACCTGTGCCTCCTGGGAGACCAGCCCTAAACTAGTTTGAACCTGACCAAGTTCCGTCTACACAGTAGACCTCTCCAAGTCCTGTCTACATGGATGATGTTTAATGAGACCTAGTACTTTCTGCAGTGGGAACATTTAGCCCTGACCTTGTACTCTCTGCACTGGGACGTGGAGACCTGGGTGCAGGCCTGGCCTGGCCTCTGACTGGAAACTCCATGCCTGAGTCTAAGCATCAGTGCTTAGTCTGGGCTCTGGGGCTGGGTGGGCTTCACTGGGAACCATGCTCTCCTCTGAGTGGGCTTCCCTGGCCCTACTGGGGGTCAGTACTGCGGTCGGGCTCCTAGTCTCTCCCCTGCCAGGTTCATCTCCCTGGGGCTCCTAGAGACCCCTCAGGTGGGCTACCTGGTAATTACTCCAATTTTCCAGCACATTCAGGTTGAGTAGGGAGGCAGGTTCACGTGGTGAATTTATTCCAGGGCACAGGGATCGGGCAAAAAGTCAATGGGTAGCAAGTGAGGTTGCGGCTGTGACCTCCTTCCAGTCGACTCGCCTCCGAAGAGAACAGAGCTGCCCCTCGTCTCTCAGCCCAGCTCTTCTGTTTTCTCAGCACCTCTGCGGGAGAAGAAAGACAGAGCCTGCCGAAACCAAGGTAGTGTGTTGACCTCTAGCACGAGCTTTCAAAGCAGCAAAAAATCACACAGAACCAGAGTGAAAACAGGAGGGGCCTGACTTCTCAGGAACAATTGAGGGGAGACGAGACCAACCCTAGACTTCTTTCTAGGGTCCCCAGAGGTCCCAGGGACCTGACTTGTTCATACATTGAGGGCTCACTGGCCACAGCCATGGTGTCCTGACCAAGGAGACGTGTGACCCCAGGTGGGGGGTCTGGGTACTGTGTGAGTCTCACCCCGTCTGCATGGGTCAGGATCATGTGTGCGAGGAGACCACACACAAAGCTATGAAAAAGGGACAAATAATGAGAGCTTCACTTATGTTCAGGAATTAATATTTCACAGTATTCACTTTATACAGGCCTGTGCCTGTTTGCCTCTTTGCCCCCACGAGGTTCACACTCCCTGGGGCTCCTGGAGACTCCTCAGGTGTCTACCTCATGATTATTCCAATTTTCCAACACGAGCATGGCAGGAAGGGAGGCAGGTTCACCGGGTGAATTGACTGCAGGGCACATGGATCAGGCAAAAAGCCAATGGGCAGCAGGTGATGTTGCTGCTGTGATCTCCTTCCAGTCGACCATCCCTACTCAGCAGAGACCAGACCTGCCCCTCGTCTCCCAGCCTGGTGTTTTCTCAACACCTCAGTGGAACAAGAAAGGACCGAGCCTGCTGGAACCAAGGTAGTGTGTTCAACATTATCACGACAGCTGTGAAAACAGTTACTATCACATAGAACCAAAGGGAGGAGATGAGGGCTTCTCTGGGACAGTGTGGGGAGAGGAGACCGGCCCTACGTCTTTCTACCATCCCAGGAGGTTACAGGAACCCACTCATTTCCCCCTTAGGAGCCCAACCAGCAGAGACCTGGGGTCCTAACCAAGGGTCGTGGGACCCCAGGTCCTGGGTCTAGGGAGGTGGTGTCACCTTGGAGAGTGTGGAAGTGTGCCCCAGGTGCAGAGTCTGGGGGTTCTGGGGGTCTCGCCCCATCCACATGGGTTACATACCTGCTCTTTATCTGCAGTGTGTCCATCAGGGGTTCCCAACATCTGCATTGAGGGTGTTGCCCTGATTAACCTGTGGTCCTTTTCCTTCTCTCCACATTGTCACAGTCATATGATGTCAGGCACCTTTGCGTGGGTCGCTGCTTTGTGTTCTGAGTGTAAACCTTTGGTGATGTCATACTAATATCATAGCATATCTCATATCTAATTCATAGAGACACCACTGTCTGGTTCCCCTCCACCAAGCTCAGGTAGTTTACTTGTGATTTAATTTTTATTTTATATTGGAGTAGAGTTGATTTCCATTGTTTTGTTGATTTTATATGTATGTACAAGAACTTGATTCGATTTTACATATACATATGGAGAAGGAAATGGCAACCCACTCCAGTATTCGTGCCTGGAAAATTCCTTGAATGGAGGAGCCTGGTGGGTTACAGTCCATGAGGTCACAAAAAGTCAGACACAACTGAGCGACTTTCTTTCTAGGGAAAGGGAGAGAGCAAATTAGACAAGATGGTGTGCTCAGGCTCGCTCACCCCACAGCCTCTCGCTCTGGGCTCCACGTTTTGTAAATAATGATTATATAACAGCTGAGATCACTTATAACACTGGGCATGTGCGTCACGAGGTACTCGCTTGGCAATGGGCTACTTTTGTTCTGTAAGCATGTATGACTCCACCTGGAAAGCCCTTGCGGTTATTCCGGGTGGTTATGCCTGCTGCGTCAGCCAGGAGAGAGTAAGTGTGTCTGCAGTTTCTACAGCTCCTTGTGCCTTCTTGCAGCTCCCCTCTCATGCCTTGCCTACCGTGGGTTCAACGAATGGCATTCAGTTGAACAGAAATACAGCGAAACTGTTGGCACTATGAGCGGGATCAGCAGGAAAGTAGAGGTATATCTACTCTTTTTCCATTTTTTTCTCGTATAGGTTATTATGTTTCTTTTTCAGTAGAGCTCCTGATTGTATTCAGTAAGTCCCATTTGATTATCAATTTGATAAACATTAGTGTGTACATAGTAATCTGAAACTCTTAATTTGCCCTCCCTTTTAGCTTTCTTTTGATGATCATAATTTGGTTTTTTCAGTCTTTGAGTCTGTTTTTTTTTACATTAGTTCATATGTATGAATTTACATATTTCACTTGTATATGATATGCTATTTCTTTTTGCCTCTGACTTACCTCACTTAGTATGAAAATTCTTCAGACCATGTCATCGTTTTCTCTCTCATGGCTGAGTAGTATTCATTTGTATGGTTGCATCACAGAGTCTTCATTTCTCTTCAGTGGACCTTTTGGTGGACTCTGTCTCGGCTGTTGTAAACAGTACTACTCTGAAAATTGAGGGGCAAGTGTCATTTCGAATGATGAATTTCTGTAGATCTAAGCCTGGGAGTGGGATTGCAGGGTCATATGATAGCTCTCTGTTCAGTGTTTCAAGGAACCTCCCTTCTGTTCTTCACAGTGGTCTCACCAGTTACACTCCCACCGAGACTGTAGGAGGATTCCCTTTTCTGTACATCCTCCGCAGTGTTTATCCTTTGTAGAGCTTTTCAGTGATGGCCATTGTGACCAGTGTGTGGTGATACCTCATTGCAGTTTTGATTGGCATTGATCTGATAATTATTGATGTGGTATCTTTCCATGTGCTTGTATCATTTTACACCTTGTGAGTACAGTTTACCTCTTGAAACTGGCTTCTTGAAAGGTGGCTTTGTTTGGAATTCCTCTCCAATGATTTACCGCGGGACATTTCTTGAGTCAGGTGCCATTTACAGCCCTGTTGGACTTCTATTAAGAGACCTTCAGCACCTGTTTCATGGTGTGTCTATTAATCTGAACCAGCTAATTGCTCCCTGCCTCCTCTCAACTTTCTTTTTTGGTACCTGTGAGATTCTTTTCTAAGTCTCTGAGGCTGTTTCTCTTTTGTAAAAAGTTCATTTTTATCCCACCAAAATGATATCCTATGATAACTGTCTTTCCTGTTTCACTTCCTTCACTTAGTATGATCACCTCAAGTTTTCCTCCCTAAAATGGCATTATTTCATCCTGTTAATTTCTGAGTAATATGACGTTATATATATGCACCCCTCTTCTGCATCCATCCATCCATCTGTCCTTCCACACTTAAGTTGCTTCCCTATCTTGGTTAATGTACCTAGTGCTGCATGATCATTTGGTTGCAGTTATTTTTAAAATTTTTGGTTTTCTCCAGATCTACATCTAGGCATGGGATTGCTGGGTCACTTCACACTTCTATGTTTTGTTTTTCAAAGAATCTCCATAATGTTCTCCCTAGTGGATGTACCCATTTATATTTCCCTGCCACGTTGGGAGGGTTTTCTTCTCTCCACACCATCTGCAAATTTTATTGTAGATTTTTTGAGATGGTTATTCTGATTGATGTGAGGTGATACCTCACTGGACAATTGAATTGCCTTTCTCTAACAACTAGTGAGGCTGAGCATTTTTTCTTGCACTTTATAGCCATCTCTATGCCTTCTTTGGAGAAATGTGCATTTAGGTTTTTAGCAATCTTTTATTGGATTGTTTGTTTTTTGATACTGTGATGCACAAATTCTTTGTATGTGTCGGAGATAAATTCCCTGTGGGTATCTTCGTTTGCAGAAAAACATCTACTTCTGCTTTATTGACTACATTCCAGTTTTCTGAGACTAGTTCCAGAAAAAACATTTACTTCTGTTTCATTGACTATGCCAAAACCTTTAACTGTGTGGATCACAACAAACTGTGGAAAATTTTTAAAGAGATGGATATACCAGACCACCTTGCCTGCCACCTGAGAAATCTTTATGCAGGTCAAGAAGCAACAGTTAGAACTGGACATGGAACTACAGACTGGTTCCAAATCAGAAAAGAAGTACATCAAGGCTGTATATTGTCACCCTGCTTATTTAACTTATATGCAGAGTACATCATGAGAAACACTGGGCTGGAAGAAGCACAAG